>OX451736.1:1227211067-1227640651 GCA_948472305.1 Vicia faba | reverse complement strand
AAACCTTTATACTACTTTCAATACTCATCACGAGTCTCAATTACACAACACCAAAGATAGAAGATGAAGAAGACGACTAGAAGAAGAGATTTTTCGAAAAAAAGAAGAGGAATCAAGAATTTGTTACCTGAATTAAGAGGCGCCTTTGGTTTTCTTTATCAATTTCTTCATCGAAAAGAGCCAATGAAGCTGCTCCGGTACGTAGGCATCCTAAAACCTTTCTTTCTCCTTCTTTTTAATGCCACGTTTAGTATGATAGCTGGAAACGTTTCCCCTAAGGTCTCAGGCCGAGATTCTTCATCTTCTTCATTCAATTTAGCTTTAGAGTTTTCAAGGGTTTTGGTTGTGGTTAGGATTTGAGAATTTACAGGAAGAATTTGTGGTTAACGAAGGACATATTGGCATACATGGATTTGATTTGGAAAACGTTTTGAAAATTGTGTTGTGAAGTGTGTTTGAAAAATAGAAAGGATGTTTTACAAGCTTTTGATCAAGTAACTAAGAGCTATCTATCCTAATTTACTCAAAGATCTTTCCTATGTTTTTTAACCCCTTTTAAACAGTGTTATTTCACCATTGCATTTGGTGAACAACCTTGTGTTAGATGTTAAACGGGACAGGCGCGAGGTCATCGTATAGACCATGATAAGCAATCGTGTTAAGTATTTTTGGCAAATTTTTGAGGGACTTGATCATTTTTGTTAGGCAACCAAGATAGCGTCATCGAGGACTATGATCTTTTGTTTTGTTTTCGTTTTGCCAAAGTACCCAACATGTATAACATGGCCCATTTTTTAGGAAACAAGTGGATTATAACCTTAGGGGTGCAAGTGTGTATTGTGCTTGATTTTCATGTATTTTGGTCTTTGATTAGGTCAAGCTACTTGTTGATTTGATTTTTTTTTGCATACAAACCCTAATTCTCTAATCATGGCATAAATTGAAAGCGTAAAGTGCAAGAATTTAAAAGTCGTAAGCTATTACAACATGATTATGGGGATGGAGGTACAATCTTTGAATGGGGTATTTGACAAGAAATATAAACCCTAATTTACTATTACATCCAAATTGAATTCAAATGCATAAATAATAAATGGACAATATTTTAAATAAACAAAATAAATAAATATATCAAATGAAATGAAATATTGCAAAAAAGGTTTTTGTTTACTTATGTATGTAAAAAATTTTAATGTGAAAAATAAAAAATAAAAAGATTTATTTCATTAGGGTAAAGGGTAAAACCCTAATTTTCTTTAAGAAAATAAATATGTTAATTTATATTATTTATATACAATAAAAATAAAATTTTATATGTAAAAAAGTAAAAAAAAGTATTTATTAAGTATATTTAATAATCAAAATAAAAGTGTAATATTTTATATTTTTATGTGCAAAATAAAATAAAATATGTACAAAATAAAGTATATTTAGAAGAAATATTCTTTAATGTGAATAAAAATAAAGAAGCAAAAATAAAAGTATGATTTATATATTATTTTCTAAGTTTTAATAAATAAGATGAAAGTATTTTAAATTGTTTTTCTATAAAAATAAAATGTAAAATAAATGTGAAAAAATTATGAAAATATTTTTGAGCATTTTTTAATATTGGGAATAAATAAATAAGTCAGAATGAAATTAAAAATTCAAAAATATAAAAGTAACAAGAAATTGGGCCAAGGGGGTGCAAAAAGAACAAGGGGGGGTGTTAAAAGCAACCAGGCCAAGCCCAGCCTAAACTTCATCTTCAACCTCTGGCTTTTAAAAAATGCGCGCGTGCCCTGTACAAACTACCAGATCCTGTATACGAGCTCTATTGCAAAAACACATAACATCAAACTTGTAGAGAATTTCAAGACGATTCCAACCATATAAAACAACTTGTCTTAACTCTCAAAGACCAGAGAGAATTTCTCTGGCCCTAAAATATGACCTAGTTTTTTTCAGCATGTTCATGGATGAAATTCTCTTAGCACACTTAATATAAATGAAAACTGAGCATATGTACAGCTTCATGGCAATGAATACTACATTTTTTATTCACAAACCTAAAGCTAAATGTTCCTAAATAGAGAGATTGGAAGTGGAGAAAAACCAGTTTCAGCTGACTTCGTGTAGGGCAATGTAGTGCTTTTCAACAAGACTTGAGATGTCTGGGAGCTTGCTTGAACTTCACTTGACCTTCTCCAATAGACTGCTTGTCTTGAATGTCCTTGAATCAGCCTATAGAACTCAACCTGCACAAGCTCAAAATGAAAATGGAAAACACTGTAAATGAAGCTAC
Organism: Vicia faba; assembly: GCA_948472305.1. NCBI lineage: Eukaryota > Viridiplantae > Streptophyta > Magnoliopsida > Fabales > Fabaceae > Vicia > Vicia faba. Next base: position 1,227,638,364 of record OX451736.1, on the reverse strand, counting down.
AGTTGGTGTTTGAGGTTTGGGATAGCTTGGATGAGTTGAATGGAAGGTGTTTGAAGCAACTTGGGTCAAAATGCACGAGCCAAATGAGCTATGGAACTCAAGTTGCAGGTTCTGCCCTGTTTTACCAAGGGAATGTGATTTCTTGCTATGGGGTGTTTAGAGGCTCTAGCAACCGTGTTTTTGGCTCAAAGGAGTGTGAGAAAGATGTTCAAACTGTTTGCATAAGCTTGTTTTGGCTGGTGTTCCAGTTCTAAGGTTTTGGACAAGTTTCTTGTTTTTGAAGTAAAATGTGTGAAGTGATTGGAACAGGCCTGTACAGGCTATCCTTATGCTTGCATCTCTTGCCCTTGTTCCCTCCAACTTGTGGATTTGATTAGATGCAAAAGATTTGGATCAATGCTCAAGAAATCAATTTTGACATAAAGCATGATTTAAGCAAAAAATGGAAATTTGCCTTTTTCTACTTAGGGCTTAATTTTGTGTACAATGTCCAAATGACCAAAACAAAAGCTTAGACTGATGGATTTGAATTTAATTATGGAGTGTGAAGTGGTTTAGAGGCCTGTAAACTAGTGTAAGGCATGTTGACTTGAAGATGCAACTTGTGTGAACATGAATATGCCATGGATGAAAAGTGAGTTTTTGCCAACTTCAAGCCTTCGATTCTCCCTAACCACAAATGTGTTTGAGGAGTTCTTGGACAATTTGGAAAGATTGTAACATGCTATATAATCCATAATTGAAATGAAACTTGATATTCCAAGTGGAACAATGTGAAAAATGGCCAAGAAGATAGGTCAAAATCCTCCCTAAACTAGGGCAAAATTTCACTAAGTTAAAAGTTTTAGGGACCCTTGTTCCAAAAATCATAACTTGAGATCCAAGATTCTTTTGAGAAAACTTTGTGAATAAAAGTTGTAGACTTTATGGAGGAATACAACTTTCATGTTGGAGGTTTTGTTTGAATCCAAATGCATCATGGTGAAAATGTTGGGCAAAGTTAGGAAAAATTAAGAAAATTTCATAACTTAGAAAAATTCTAAGTTATGAAAATTTCCAACTTTGAACCCTAATTTGCAATTTTGGGTTTCTTGATGAACAAGTTTCATATTTTGACACATCTTGATGAAAAATGACCCTTGGCACTTGATTTTGACCAAAAAGTCAAAGTTTGACTTTTCAGTGTACAGTCAAATTTTGATCAGTTGACTGAAAAATTCATTTGTCAATCCAATGCAATTGAGGTCTTTTGAACTTGTTGAATAGGTCAAGATGATTCCATTGAGCCCTTGAGTCCATGGTTGAACCTAATTTGCCATTGGCTAGGTCAAAAAGTCAAAAATTGCCTTTGTACTGTCAAAACCCTAAAAATGACCATTTTGCCCCTTTGGTGATCTGATCAAATTTCTTGTGGATTTGTGGTCCAAACTTGATCAAATGGTTCATATGAGTTCATAATGTTGATGTGGGTCAAAATTCATGAGGTTTGACTGTAAATTGGCCATAGTTGACTTTTTCCCCAATACAGTTGATTTCTAGGTCAACTGTCCAATTGACTGGGCAACAATTTGATTCAAGGCTTGAAACTTGGTATGGACAAACTTATTAGTCCAATATGAAGTATGAAAGTCAATTTGAGAATTGAAGGTCTAAAAATCCATGTACAAACTCAAACCCTAATTTAGGTCATCAGTGCAAGGAGATGTCTTGAGCAGGGCAAACCCTAGCTTGATCTTGAGTTCAAAGAGCCTTGTGATGAGAAAAGTTGATAGAATGAGAGGGAAAATTTCGGGGTACAACACTCTCAATTCGACATTTTTATTCAGCATATACATAAAAGAAACAAACAACAACAGCAAAAAGAATTAAACTACAAAAAAATAAACAAAAAGGAATTAGGGTTGTAATTGGGCATGCCGCTTCAACTTCTTCTTCCTCTCGTTACACTCGCAGCACCGCGGACACCTTCCATCACTGGCGGTTTCCTCCTCTTCATCCTTCCCAATCCAACTCCCTCCCTCTCTGTATACTCCTTCTCAATATCTCCGCCATGCCTCAAAGCCCCATCTCGATTCTTCGAATTCGTCTATGGGTTCAACCTTTCCCTCTATGTTCAACTCATCATCTGCTTCAACCGCGTGAAAAATGCGAGTTGTAAACACAAACAAGTTCGCAATTAGATCTTCTCACTTTGATCCACATAGACGATGCAAAAAAAGAGGAACAAATTAAAGATTGGAGGGACATACAACTTACCTACCGGAAAGAAGTTCGACGCCTCTTCAATCGGCGATGAAGACAAGAAATCTAAAGGTAAATTGAACACTCTAATATTCTTCTGTGATTCTTCATTCCCTGCGTTCTTGCTTCTGAAATTGTTGTTGAATCGTGATGATAATGATCAACACCACAGGCTCATGTTGTTTTACTATTACAGAGAATGTTGGAGATTGGATGTGTGCATAAAAGTTGTTATTGCGGATCGTCGAAGATGATGAAGATGCGCTGATGAAGAGGCTTGCAGAGGTGAAAAGGCGCTGAAGATCTTCAGAGAAGATGAAGATCGTTGAAGTTGTGAGATGGTGAATAAAGATAATGCAGAGACACGTTTGGTGTTGATTTTGGAGAATTTGCAGTGAAGAAACAGAACTTCAGAGGATGATCATGAAGATGAAGAAAAAGATTGGGAGAGGAAGAAGAGAGAATTTCAGAGAGTTTTTCTGGTCTTTTTGGTGATTCTGCAGAATGAATGACGAAATCCCCCTGTAAGGTGATTTTTTTCCTGTTTTTATATATTCTGTTAGGATAGTTAGAGTTTTTTAGAGTCAGTTGGGAAAGATTAGTTAGAAATTGGTTAGAGATCTGTTAAATTGTTAGTAGTTAGTTATTGACTGTTTTAAAGTTAAGTTAGAGGATTTCTGTTATAAACTGAATGGTCAAGATTTATTCTGATTTTTGAGTTAGTTATATGTTGATGAGCTGGCCAATTTTCTATTATAACTCGGTTAATCAGCTGGCTTTGATAAAAGAAAATTTTTGTTGCAGTTAGTTTCTAATTCTGTTAGAGAATTGCAAATGAAAACAACTGGATGCAAGTTGGAAACATGTTGGCTCTGTTATTGGATAGGTTCTTGTTATATTCAGTTAGCTTGATATTTGTTAAAAAAGTTAGGAAATATGTTAGAGTTAGTTGTGAAATTTGTTAGGAATGTTTAGACTGTTAGTGGTTAGTCCTGGGCTGCAAATTTGTTAGTTCTACTATGAAGAGACTCTGTTAAAGTAGTTGCCGTTAGGAAGTCAAAAATCTGTTAAAACAATAGCTAGTTATTTTCTTGTTAGAAGCTAGCTGAAATTGAAGGTTAGTTAGCGGTTCTAAAATTCTGTTATTTTCTATTATGCTGAGCTAGATTTTTGTTATTCCATTCACGCGGTTTCTTTTTATATTTTCCTGATAACTGGACTGGTCTTCTATTTTCCTATTAGTTTGATAGTTAATTGTCAGTACTGACCTACGTCTATTTTTCCCATTATTGTTTTATTTTTGTGTTTTCTTCTATCACCTTTTCTGATTTAAAACTTATGCACAGTATTGAAACAAGGGCTGACTTATTGATGAATGGAACATAGTCTCTTTTCCTTCTAATATCTCCTGATTGAATTTCTGATATTCTTTCTTGAATTTCTCTTTTCATAAGTTGAGGTGCCAATTCTGATTTTTCTTTCTAGTTTTTTATTTTGCAAGATAGCTTTAATTTCTGAATTGGTTTCGGATGGCTGCTAATTGTATGAAGCATGTAGGCTTGATGTTAAGGGTGAGAACCAAATTGCAAAGTTACCTTGATCACGGAGGACTTGAATAGAATTGGAGAAGTATTAGATGTAAACAGAGAAGTTATTGAACAGTCTGGAAAAGAAAACATGAAGACCACTGAAGATGAAGATTAGTATTAGGGATAGGCATGTATTTATGTAGTTTTTTATGTATTTGATGCAGTTTGAATGTAATCATATACAGTTTCTTTTCCCTTTGAAAATGATGATGGAATAATGTTTGCAGTCTTCTTATAATGGCAAAATAGAACTTGAATGAAGATACGAATGCAACTTAAAGGATTATGTAACCTTGCGAACTCTTGACTTCAAATGACGAAATACCTATTATTCAAAGCATTCTCCTCTTTCAAATTGAACTTGAAAATATGATTTACTTTGATTAATGTCTTGCATAAGATCCTGTGATCATGATGTGAGTTCAACAAGATATTTGTCAAATAATCCAAATTATTTTGGAGTATTAACTTCTCACTTTTGTGCATTCCACGTATTCAAAGTAGAAACTTGAATGGGATTAGATGTAATCTTGAGTGATGCTTAAATGAAATTCACTTCCTTTTCTAAAACCTCAACATTATAATGAGCTCTCGATTATGGACTTTAGCAACCCAATTTGAACCCAGAGACTTTGAATGAACATCCTAAAAGGACTGTCTTGTACCAATTATTCACGAATTGAGTCTTGAGCAACAAAAACTTATCAGACAATGTACCTAGGATCATGATGTATCCAACTCTGATTGATTGACTAAAGAACATATGAATCTAGTGCATTAACGCCACAATCAGTACTTTGTGATTTAAACAACAAGCATGCCTTGAATTGATGAAAGACGAGTCTCCAATAGCCATTATCAAATACCCACACATAACTAAAGGATGAAAACCCCATACGAGAAGATGACTTGATTCGTCCTCCACAAAGAAAATCTTAAATCTAAATATTCATCCTTGAGAAAATCACTTGATTGTATTTAGAAATACACCTCAGACGAAAATCCAACCAAGCCTGACCATAAAGGATTAGAAACCCCAATTCCTCACTTCACTACTTGAAGAATTAACCAAAAGAATCATAAGAAATGAGCTTTTATCAGATTCGAACACCTAAACCTCAATCAATAAAACACCACTTTTAACTGGTTCTCCAAACAAGTTAAGTGAGTTATTCTCGAACCATATTAAAACCTTATATTCCATGTTCATCTTAAATCAATCCTCATCTGCAACTCGAACGTTCATGACAAGTTAAATCTCAGGTAGCTTCAAATGGCGTGCTTGATTAATGAACCCATAGACTCAGAATTGAATCTAAACTCCCGAATGCTTTACATCCTAAGCCCAAAGTTAACCAGAAAAGTAACTTCGAAACATGATACACAGATCTCTAATTGATGGAGTGAAATATAGACGAATCTAAACTCTATTATCTTGTATCAAAACCATGTTTTATGCCTTGTAATCCAAGTAATCGATCGAATCAACCCTTAGATGATAGTGAGCCACATGAATTGGGAGACGGACCCTAGTTTCAATGATAAGCATAAGCACAACAATGAAGCTTCTTACTCCATGATTCACAAGAACCACATACATGATGCACATGCCTTTGAAAGAAATCCAACTGAATGACTTGAACCCTATCGATGGCGCCACATCTCATATCATGCACAAAAACATGTGTTTGGGAAGAGGAAGACCTAATTCATAATTCACCACTTGAGGAACAAACCAAGGAACTCAAACTTTATTGAACATTTATATCTCAGTTAACTGTAAAAACCCTAGCTTGTACACCTACCAAACTTCTGAACCTCTGACGCTTTATTCAATGCAAATACATGTTATGTCAGTGCATATGACCTAAAGAAAAGATGTGAATGCAAAAGTCTAAGACATATAAAAGAAATTAAGATGTAAAATTTCGGGGTGCAACACACACGTACACCTCTAAGGTATCCCCACTTGTTGCCCTCGGAAAACAACAGTCACGTCTCTCGAACGTGATATGTTTTAGTAAAAACCCTTTGGTTAAAGATCATAGTCCCTCGATGACCCTTTGATGCTACCTCGATAAATGACCTTAGTACCTTAGGGTAATTTCTAAAGTTTCTTACGAGTTGCCTTCGTGATTGTACAATGACCCACACCCGTCCCTCAAAACATCCAATTATAGAGCTACCTACTAACTAATGGTAGGATAGCACTATCTAAAGGAAAAGAGGAAAAGAACAAAGATCTTTTGAGTAAGTAGATAGCTTATAGTTGCTTGCTCATAAAACAAAAATTTCTCACACATACACTCTCTTTTCTAAATATTTTCAAAGACAAAACACTTTGTATGCATTCTCAACGATACGAGAATCATTACAAAGTTTGTCGCACTAAGGCATCTTTTCAAAAATATTCAAAATACACTTACACAAAAAGCATTTTTAAAGTGAGCTAGCAACTAAGAGCCCGTAGATAACTATGGATGAAAAGGGTGCTAAAACCTTCCCTTTTTATAACCTACCCCCCTTACTAAGAAAAAAATTCTCAAAAGGTCTTTCCTGTTCTTTTCACCCTTTCCTTTATTGTATAAAAGAAAATTCAGTGACGGATCTTGCTAACCGCAACATTTGCGATAAAATGTAAAACCAGTAAAGTCAGTTCTCTCATCGTATTACAGAATTGGCGACTCTGCTGGGGAAACACTTAAAAAGTGGGGTTACCTTAGAGATAGTTCACATTTAAATGCTTTCATTGTTTGATTTTCCTGATTTATGTTTAAGGGTTGTTTGGGTTATTCTTGTAAAGATCCTATACCAGGATTTGGGGCATTATAGGTAAGTAGCAATAGATCGTGAAAATTGTACAGCGTACACCAATACGGTTGAAGCGATGGATATGTTAGTGCAATATATTGGTTGGTGCCGGTGTTCCTTGAGTTAAGTCAAGGAGAATGTTGGGATTCTGCATGGTGTCATAAAGCACTAACTGTCCTTAGAACCTTAGTTGACACAACTTAGCCATTAGAAGGTAGTGAGATAGCCGGATTTGGTGCAAACTGAAGTTGGTTGATACTCGATGCTACACTCATTGAGGTCGGACTCTCGGGATATTTCGGTTGCAAATCAGAGGCTTGAGCTGAAACAATTCCCGAGAGAAAGATCGGTGATATTAAGACTCCAAGAACTCAGTTACTTTCTTTTAGGACGGGTTGAGCCAACTAAAACTTCAAGAGGGTACTTACCTACAACTCCATGCAAGCTTTAACCTAAGGCCTTGTGTGTTTTGCTTGTGTATGGTTAAATTGTTCGAACATAACATCATGCATCATAACATTCATACCATTTCATTTCTACTAACCATTTCAAGGACCAGGGAATTTATCTTTGTTCTGTTTTGCAGACTATGGCCTCCGCTCGCAGAAACACTATCCGGGCGGTTTTTTAAGGGTACCCCCTCAACTTAAAGAGTTAGTCTCAAAGGTTCCCAAAAGTTATTCATTTATCAAAAGGCATGGTTAACTGCTCAATTCGGTTACTCCTGGTTTTGGTGAAGACATGATGCGTGTTCTCTTCAAGTTCTTTGACCCTGCACATCACTGCTTCACCTTTCCCGATTATCAGTTGGTACCCACTATGGAGGAGTTCTCTCAATTACTGGGATTACCTATTCTTGATCAGATGCCCTTCATTGATTTAGAAGAAGCTCTGAAGCCAGAAGTTATTGCAGTAGCCTTACATCTGAAGCGCTCCGACATTATATCCAACTGGGAAACAAGAAGCAGAGTCAAAGGTTTTTTGGCTAAATTTCTGATTGAGAAAGCTCAGCTATTCCTAGATGCTATGAGTTTGCAGGCTTTTGAGGATATCTTGGATCTTCTAATCTATGGGTTAGTACTATTTCCTAATCCATACCAACTCATAGATGTGTACGCTGTCAAGATTTTTCTCGCTTGCAATCCTGTTCCTACCTTGCTCAGAGACATTCTGCATTCTCTTCACACTCGTACTATGAAGAGGCTAGGAACTCTCATGTGTTATATTCCTCTGATATCCAGGTGGTTTATTTCGCACCTTCCCCGCTTGGTAATGAAGAATGAACAAGGTTTGAGGTGATCGCAAAAAATAATGTCACCTTCTCATACAGATATTTACTAGTGTTCCCGATCTCATGAGGATATCACTATCATTGATTACTGTGGGGAATTCCCTAATGTTCCAGTCCTTGGAATTAGAGGAGGTATTACTTATAACCCTTCCTTGGCTCTATGTTAGTTTGGTTAGGCTCGAAGAGATGGTCCTCATGACGCACTTATCCAGGGTATTATGTTTGATTATGAAAGTGATCTTCAAGGTTATCGTTGGAGATTTATACGTGCTTGGGGAATGGTAAGCCAGATTGATTGTAAGGCTTTAGGGCATAAGAATTCCATACCTCTGGAGCCTTATCTTAAATGGGTACAAGCTCGCGCTTAAAACCTCATGATGCCATATTCAGCTATCTTACCAGTGATCATGGAGCGTGTTGTCGAGGGAGACGTATCTCGCACCATATTTCATCTAGACATGCCTACTAACCTTGAAGAGTTATAGAAGTCTTAGATTCATCTCAAAGAAGAACTAGACACCTTTGAGACTCAATTCTATGCAAGTGAGAAGAAAGTGTTGGAGATCACCAGGAAACTTTAGGAGGAGCAAAGTCTTAATGCATACATCAACACAAAGAGGAAACGTCCATGGGAGAGTCGATTCTTAGATTTTACGAGTTCATTTTATTGTCTCCTTGAGAGCTTTTGTTGTTATTGTAAGCCTAAAAGGCAGTTTTAATTTGAACTTTTCTAAAAAAAATCTTTGTTTTTGTTTTCTCCTGGTTAAGAAAATTTAAATCTCCCAAGGTCCTTGATATCATTTCATTTACATATCATGCATCATTACATAACAGGTTTTTCATACAGGTTTCTCATTTTCTTGCAGTTTATTTCAGCAGAAAAATGGCCCTCGAACAAAATGTTAAGGATCTTCCGGCTCAACATGCACAATTCCAAGAAACTCTCTTGAATCTGGAACAGGGACATAAAGACCTGTTGGCACTCGTCTCCAAGAAAAAGAAGACTAAGAATCTGATTGATGTCCTCAATATAGAGAGAAGGTTCAAAGTCCTGCTCAACCCGTCCAAGTGGAAGATGTCTCCTATGAAGAAGATGACAACCATGATGAAGATGTTAGAAGCATCAAGAATGAAGGCAGGAACAATCAGGGTTATGAGAATACTCTTGAAGATGAAGAATTTTTTGACGAACAGTATCCTCCAGAGGATGAAAAATATAAGCAATTGGAGGACAAACTCAAGGCTATGGAAATCCATAAGGTACCTGGATTGGATTTTGGTGAACTAGGTTTGGCCCCCGAGGGTGGTCATCCCACCTAAGTTAAAGGTCCATGTCTTTGCTAAGTACAATGGGGTCTCTTGTTCTAAACTCCATTTGAGGTTGTATGTTCGGAAGATACAACCTCACACTGCTGACCGAAAGTTATGGGTCCATTTCTTACAAGAAAGTTTGGCTAGAACTCAACTAGAATGATTCTATCAGCTGGAGGGAACCAACATTCATACCTGGGAAGACTTGGCTGCTGCTTTCTATAAGTAGTATCAATATAATGCTGACCTGACACCAACTCGAGTGCAACTACAGAATATGTCCATGGGCTCTAATGAAGGGATCAAGGAATATGCACAAAAATAGAGGGACTTGGCTAGAAGGGTGCAACCTCCCTTAACTGATCAGGAAATGGTGGATAGGTTTATGGGCACTCTTACATGCCCGTTCTTTAATTTGTTGATCGGAAGCTCTTCGTCGGGTTTTACAGAGATGATTTTGACATGGGAGAGAATTGAAAGTGGTATCAAGAGTGGGAAGATCTCGATGGCTACATATTCGAATGTTGTGAAGAAGCCATTTGGAGGTAAAAAGGAATTCAATGCTATCTATGGCCACAAGAGCCATAGTAAAAGTAACCGCCATCAGTCTATGGGAGCAATGTTAATATCCAATATGGTGTCTGTTCAGCAACAATAGCAGGGTAACCGACGAAGGACAGATGCTCCGTCGAGGCAGTTTACTAAAATTGGCATGCCTTTATCTCAGGCATTACAACATTTGCTGAAGGCTGAACTCATTTCACTGCGGGATCCTCCTCAGAATCCCAATACCTCCTCTCCAAAGTATAATCCAAACGCGAGGTATGCTTATCATTCAAACAGTCCTGGTCAGGACACCAACAATTGTTGAGCTCTGAAGAGCAAGATTCAGGACATGATCGATAATAAAGAAATTAAGTTTGATCCTCCAGAGACTCCAAACGTGATTACCGCACCTATGCCCAAGCATGACAAGGGCATAAGTGTTGTTGAAGATGTGCTGTATATTACCTTTGTAAATGATATGGTTACTCCCCTCTCTACAATCAAGAATAATCTGTTACAAGCCAGTTTATTTCTGGGCTGTGTTGAAGGATGTTATTGTTGCACGGTCTAACCCAACGGCTGCGGGTTTCTGAAGGAAGGTGTTTAGTGTCTGATGGATGAACACATGATTTTGATTTAAAAAGTTCAGTCTATAGAGAATTTGTGACAAGATCTATTTGTTATCTCTGGTACTCCTTTCGAGATCCCTTCCAAAGGTGCTATAAGGATTACCTCCATTCCGAACGTTGCTCCATTAGTTATTACAACACCCGGGCCTATCCCATATTCCTCGGAGAAGGCTATTCCGTAGAATTATGGGTCTGACGTCTATTTTCATGGCGTCAAGCAAGAATTGTCCCATGAAGATAATGAAGAAGTTGATCCCAGTATTGTCAATATTGCGGGGACTGGCAAAATTACCAAAAGCAGAAGGATTTTCTCCCCGGAAATATCTCCGCCTGCTCAAGTTACGGTTACCAAGACAACTATTGAGGCTCGGGGTAAAAAGCCAGTGATAGAGCCTGCCCGGACAAAGGCGCCAAAGGAAGCTTCAGTCAAGGATACCTCTGAAAAAGATTTGGAAGAGGTTTTGAAGATCATTCGCATAAGCGATTATAAGATTCTGTAATAGTTAGGGAAAACCCCGTCTAAAATCTTTATGTTGTCATTACTGCTGCATTCTGAAGCCCATGTGAAGGATTTATAAAGTTCTTGAAGACTGCCCATGTGCCGCAAGAAATTTCGGCCAATCAATTTGGAAGTTATGTGGCTAGTCTGATAACTGACAATGATTTGGGTTTCTCCGATGCTGACTTGACTCCGGAGGGGAGATATCACAATAGATCCCTGTGTGTTTCCATTGAATGCAGGGGCACTACGTTGGCCCATGTGCTAATTGATACGGGATCTTCCCTGAATGTTCTTCCAAAGGGCGCTCTTGAGCGACTAGATTGTGAAGGGGTTGTGTTGAAGCCCAGCAATATCATAGTTCGAGCCTTTGACAGATCGAAAAGAATGGTACATGGAGAGGTGGACCTCTCAATCAAGGTGGGTTCACAGATTTTTGAGTCCACCTTCTATGTGATGGATATTCGGCCAACTTACTCTTTTTTATTGGAACGCCCTTAGATTCATGGGGCAGGTGCTGTCACTTCAACCTTGCACCAAAAACTGAAATATCCGGTAAAAGGGAAAGTTGTTACTGTCTGTGGAGAGGAAGAATACATGTTCAGCCACCTCAATTCGTTCTGATACGTGGAGATAGACGGAGAATTTATTGAAACACCTTGTCAGACCTTTGAAGTGATCTCCCCTGCTGCTGCTGAAGATCTTTCTGCCATTCCGAAGATCACCAAAACTCCGCACAAGATGGCCTCTTTGAAAGATGATAAGGCTGCTATTGAAGAAGGTGGTAGTACATTTTAGGGTCAGCTACCTGATATCCCTTATAAATCTAACAAGTTTGGTCTGAGCTTTACTGCAGAAGGTCAGAAAGTTGTCTGTCACGCTCATGCTGGGAGACCTCCGTTCCGTGTCAGCAACAACGGGGTCAGTGCTATAGAGGATGCAGACAGTGATTGTGACTCAATAGTTGGATATTCCCTACCATTGGTGAAGTACTAGTGTTGTACCCCAATTTTCCCCCCTAAGATCCCTTCATCATACCACATTGTTTCAATCACCACAAAATCACATTAGGGATTTTGGTTCTTCTCCTTATCGTTAGCTTTGCTCTTTGAGAAGTTACCAAGCACCTTGATTTGTTTGCTTTTGTGATCATAGATATTGTACTTTGATTTTTCTCTCTAATTAATAAAATTAAACATTGGTTTGTCTTACTTGTTGATAATGTAGGTAAAAGCAATGAGGTTTAGCAAGTTGCTTCATGGGTTCATGAGTTTATTTGCATGCCCTAGTCAAAAGCTTGAGAGATTCAAACCTCACCATTGAAGTTGTTTTGAAGTTGATATGAAATTGTTTTTGGTGGCCATAGGTCCTCACCATCATCCTCAACAAATTTCTATTCACAAAGGAAGAATATTGGCACAAAAAGTTTGTTCAAACTTGGCAAAGTTCTACCAAGCATTCTCTTGATATAGAGGCTAGGGTTTTGGAATTCAAAGAGGCATATCTTGCTCATCTTTTGTTATTTTTGAGTTATTCCAAAAACATTCTTCTCTTCAAAGAGTTACCAACAAATCACTTCAAAAGTTCCAAAGAGTTTTCATGTGGAAGGAACTTGGTGAAGAAGAAAGATTACAAGTCATCCAGTTGAATCCCTATTTTTTATATGTGACTTCAAATGGTCATAACTTGGTCAAATTTTATCACCTTGAGCCCATTCGTTTTCCATGATGATCTTAAGGATGTGTACTTCATGCCTTCTTTTATGTGCAAAGTAAGAAAATAGATAGAAGTTTCCTTAAGAATGCAAAAGATTATAGGTCATTTCATGATTTTTGGCCAACTTCAACAAGTCATAACTTGCTCAATTTTTGGAGATTTTGAGTGGTTCAAATTGCAAAATGTCATTAAAGAGATCTACTTAATTCCATATTTTTTGGTCAAGAGCAAATTCTAAGTGGAAAGCCATGTAATTTTCAGCTCAAGCCTCCAATGGATTCCATTCTTTTTCCATTGCAAAGTTTGTTACCTCATCTTTCCAAGGCATCAAGAATCATGCCTTAAGACTCCCTGAGGTGGAAATGCCATTGTTTCAAAAGTGGTAATTTGGAATTGAAGTTTCCCTACAAGTCAGAATTTGAATTTCATGTTACAACCTCTAAACCTCAAATTAGCACGCTTTTTGGGTCTAAACATGATTAGCCAACTTTCCCAAGTGGATTAGTGCATCAAAACGCAAGAATTGGATGAGTTTTGGTGAAGTTTGGATCACACTTCACTCGTGTATCAGGGTTGCACGAATTCCCTCCAAAACGCATCATTCACTCTTCCTTTTGATCCCATTTGCTTCTCCTATAAATACATGTACTATCCCATTCATTTTATCAAGCTTAGATAGCATGAATCACCCTGCCAAACTTGCTTCACAACTCAGAATTCAGCTACTTCAAATCCTATTCTCAAGCCTTTTTCAATCCATTTTCTCCATCAATTCACCTTCCTCGATCTTCCCTGAACCTAACCATACCATTACATTCAAGAATCGTGCCCTACATTACTCCATAGAAGTCCAGTTTCATAGCTCTGCAACTCAACTTCAATAGGTAGATTCCTTCATCAATTCTTTAAAACTTTGGTACCATTGTGTTCCTCTCATTTCCATGGTTCTAGTCACAACAATTACTTTTATCTGGAAACACGTTTTGACCATGAATTTTCAAATCCCCTTTCAAAACTTTCTTTCCAAATTGCTTGAGTTACAGTTTATATAAAAATGGCGCGAGGGTATGGTTATCTTCATCTTGAAGAGACGAAACGAATGGCATAGGTCTGAGCTTCTGATTTTACAGTTTGAGAGACCTGCAATTCGTGAGGCTGGAGGTTGAAGATGACCAATGTGTCATCTTCTAACTAATGAAAGCGTGCCATTTGTATTTTTTGAATATCTGATTTTACATTTAATTCAGTACTTTATTCAGTAAAGACCATGATATGCACAACACGCCAGATCCCTTGGATTTTATTACTAACGTGTTTTGACTCTCATCCAATGGTCCACATCTTTTTCTTTTATTTTCTTTTTCTGATTTTTATATTTTAATTGTTTTAAATTTCAAAAAATCATAGAAAATTCATTTTTAGTCAAAAAAATCTGAAAAAATTATGAAAAATATTTTTGATTATTCTCTTTCTGATTTTTATATTTTCACAATTTATTTTTGTGTTTTGGTATTTTTTATGAATTTTACACTAATTTGATTTGTTTAAAATGTTTAAAAATACTTTTACACATTTTTTAATTATGAAAAAATTATGGGATGATCCAATGACATTGTGACAAATATTGGTGACTTTATTTTATTTTTGCTTCTAACTTTACTATTTTTTACCATTTTTGTTTATTTTACCCATTTATTTTAATTTTTAAAAATAGTTTCCGACTTTTAAAAATTCCCAAAAAAATTGTATAATTACTTGACCTATTTTCTGATTTTTCTATGGTCTTATCTTTCATTTCTTGATTAATTTGAATATAATTGACTTTTTTCCCATTATTTTCCATTTTTTAAACATTTTTTTAACCCTTTAATACATATATTAAATATATTATTATTTTGTGAATATTTTCTGGCTGTCTTGGGTTGATTTTTTTTATCATGGCTTTATTAACATCATTGAATCCATGGTGTTGAGTCTAACTCCACAAAAATGGATGAATGATTTTAATAATAGTTTGATTAAATATTAATTCAAATGTGATTTTCTTTTTTTACCCTAATTCCCCTTCATCTCATCCCCTTCTTCATTGCATTAAGTGTTATTGGAGCATGATCTCTATATCATGTCTCAAAACAAATGGTGCATAGATTGCTATTGACCGGCCTCAAAATAGGTGCGACTTCTATATAAGTCCACTTATGATTGCTTAACATAGCGCTAAATTTTGTCCCGATTCGAATAAATGATCATTTGTGGCCCAAACTTATGATTGCAAGCCCAAGTATGTTAATTTGATCTCTTTGATCCAATAACCTTGAGATTCATTATGTGGAGGCTTTGGTTCTACCAATCCTCTAATGGATCTACAACACCTTTGGTCAACGCGGATCCCTTAAACATCGTTGATCATTAAATGGTACTTGTGAGAATTTCAAATGGATGATATACTTGACAAAAAGAAAATGCAACTTGTTGTGTGGAGGCTTTGGTTCTACAAATCCTCTAATGAGTTCCAAATGCAAGTTTCAAGATGGTCATCCAACTAACCACTAATTATTGACTTGTTTATTTTATGCTTTATTCTTTTTATGCTTTATGTACTATTTATTTTTTAGCATTTGCATTTCATTGCATTTTCATCTTTGCTAATTTGAGCATTTATTTTCTTGTAATTTTTTTTACTTTTCTCACTTGAGCTTTCCTTTTCCTTTCTTAAGATACTTAATAATCAACATAAACCCTAAAAAACTCTTAATGGTACTTGGAATATTTGGTTACTATCCTTGGCATTTTGGAGAAATGGACTTTTCTGGACTTAGGAATAGAAACCTGGGCCTATCTTGGAGACCTTGTGATCTTATTTGATTATTTTGTCTGGAGCTCTTGAGGTTTTTGTGTGCAGGTTTTTATGTGCAGGTTTTTTGTGATTACATTCTCTGTTTGTAATCTAGAATTCACCCGTATACAGCCGTTACTCTACCCAAATTTTGTGAAGACTTAATACATTTGAAGAGGTCTAGTATCCTTGCTTGCTTGGTTTCAATCTAAAGAATGGGAATTCTATCTTGACTCATAATATCAAGTTTTTGGCTTCTTGTTGGTTAGATGGTCCTTATCCTTAGCTTTTACCTTATGCTTTAGGATAGTCTCTTCTTCTCCTCCCATCTTCTTTAATTTCAAAAATCTTCTCCCTCCTTTTGAAAACTCTTCTTGTTTTCAAACTTAAACACTTTCATAATAAACTTGGACTTAGGTCCATGCATTTTCAAAACATTTTCATAAATAAACCTCAATCAATTTAATAATACTTTGACATTTTTTTATGAGAATACTAAAAGTCAACCAATCTCATTTCAAACCATTTTTCCACTTTGGCTTTTACCCTTAAACTTTTTCTTAAAAGATTAGACTCTTGTCAATCCTTGTAGTGATGCAAACAACTATACTTCTACAATATGTAGTGAAGAGAGATATTTTTCACTTGGGTGTTGAGTGAGGCATTGTTGATTTTAAAATCCAAGCCATATCCCCCACTTTGAGATGATAAAAATTCTCCTTTCGCATGATTGTGGGTAGTAAGTATGTTTTCCACACGGACAATGACAATGATGTCTTATCTCTTAAAATTAACCAACACACACTTATGTTTCAAATCTTTTAAAAGAGGAACTACGTGTACCCTGATCCCCTATTGCACGAAAGGTGGTACGTAGGCACTAAAGGTTCGCAACCGCGGCGGATGCAAAAACTATAAAAATATATTTCTTTTCTCACCTCCACCATCCATTTTATATACACACATTTTATAGCCAAAATATACAGATTTTACAAAGAGGCTCCTGCGGAATACCGTAGATGTTTGGGGTGCTAATACCTTCCCTTTTCATAACCAATCCCCTTACCTTGAATCTTTCCCCCTTTTTTGGGTTATTCGCTCTTTTCCCATTCCTTTTGAAACAATAAAGCGCGGTGGCGATTTTTATTTTTGATTTGTATAAAGTCTAGTCAATCCAATGGCTTAGTCTTGAACATTTCTACCGCTACATAAAATGGAGACTTCACTGGGGAAAGATTGACCTCTTGTTGGTCCATCCCTAAGTGGGTTAAGCCTATCTTTGTTTATATCTGTATATGTGCTATTGTTGTTTATGTGCTATGATTTGTATATATGTTTGTCTGGATTTTTCCTGGTTTTCAGGGTGCTTGGTGATTACTCATAAGTCCTATACCCGGACTTGGGCAAACTTTAAGATAAGACGAGCGGTATAGTCATGTTAACTTTGAGGGCGTAATCCCAAAAAAGGAGGAATGAGATCCCCCACTCAGTGGAGGCCTCTTTGACTGTAGTGTCGTTTATCGAGTAATCGGGAAGATGTACTGCTTTCGACCTGGGAGCCTGCTGAAACTGAGGATCGTAGAATACCAAACCCATCTTGGCCTTTTAGGTGTAGTGCAGAAGCTATGACGGAGTAACCCAGAAATAGTTATCACGTGATACTACGCTCATACGAGTCTTTCTTAAGAATATTACTAATTACCGAGTTAATCGGGAAGTTGTTAATATCCGAAGGAAGGATGTAGACTTTGGGAACCTCTAGAACCTTATTCGGTAGGTGATAACTCTTAGACCAACACCTTATGGGTAGTACCTTCGACCTCATGCTCGTGACGTTGAACCTATGAACCCTATATATGTGATCTTGTATGTGATTGTTGCATCATGCATCCATGCACTCATAAGCATATTTTGAAGAAAACAATATTTCAAGGGATTTACAGGTTGACTATTTATAAATATCTCAGGTACTTTTAACCATGGATTCTGGAAAGAGAAAGACTGGGAAATACAGTTTCAAGGATCCCAAGATAGATGAGTTGATCAGTCTGATTCCAGAGATTGAGTGTCCTGCAGACTTTCGGAAGAAGTATGGATCCATTATTCCTCTCATGAAGCTGAAGATGAAGGAGGGTATTCTCTCGACCTTGGTCCAGTTCTATGATCCGGTGTATCACTGCTTTACTTTTCCCGATTATTAGTTGATGCCTACACTGGAGGAGTATTCTTATCTATTGGATTTGCCCGTTACCGATCGTGTTCCTTTTACTGGTTTGGAGGGTGAGCCAAAACCACATGAGATTGCTGCTTTGATTCATCTAGGGAAGTCTGAGGTGGAAGCCCATATGACTACTAAAGGAGGGATTATAGGATTACCAACTCAGTTCTTATTGGAGAAGGCTCGTTACTTTGCCAGAATGAAGATTACGGTTGCTTTTGAGGCCATCTTTGCTCTGCTTGCTTATGGATTATTCTTATTTCCTAATGTGGACAAGTTTGTCGACATTAACGCTATCAGGATTTTCATGATTGGAAACCTAGTTCCTACACTGTTGGGTGATGCTTATTACTCTGTTCATCTTCAGAGTTCTTATCATGGAGGAATGATTATCTGTTGCACGCCTTTGTTGTACCGATGGTTCATCTCTCATATGCCTCAGTCTGATGCCTTTTGGGATGACAAGAAGGAACCCCGTTGGGCTCCTAAGATCATGGCACTTACTCACTCGGATATTGATTGGTATCATTGAGCTTATCATGATATAGAGATTGTTGACAGTTGTGGTAGTTTCCCCAATGTACCTCTTCTTGGTACAAAGGGAGGAATTAACTATAACCATGTTCTTGCACGACGACAACTTGGTTATCCGATGAGGGATAAATCGAACAATATTCATTTGAGTAGTTTCTTTCTGAAGGAAGGAGAAGACCACAGGGAAGCTAGGGAGCAGATTGCGAAGGCTTGGCGTCACATTCATAAGAAGAGTAGGAAGGATTTAGGGCCTAGGGGTGTTGTTTCTTTAGAGCCATATCTTCAGTGGGTCCGATCGAGAGCCATTCAGCTGGAGATGCCGTATACTCAAGAGACACCCATGCCTGGGCTGTTTGTGAAGACCACTCCTCCTTTATTAGATGATCTGGAAGAGCTGCAACTCGCTTTGGTTAGGATGAAACAGGAAAGGGATGCTTGCAAGAACAAGTTCCAGACTTTAGAGAGTTCCTACAAAGCATACTTGAAGGAGAAAGATGATTTGATCGAGATCCTTGAGAGTCGAGCGGTGGAGTCTATGGAGAGGCAAGGGGAATTATTTTCCCCTAAGTCTCAAACAGGTGCTGATTACTCACTTCCTGATTCAGATGATTGGAAGGAGGTTTCCATCAGACAGGTGGAAGAAAGCCAGAAGTTGAGGGCTCAGATTGCCAGACTCACAGGGAAGCGCCAGCGTACAGATTGATCTCTATCAGTTTCTTTCTCTCAGGATTTTTAGATTGTATCTTCATCTTGTACTTGGAATCATTGAGACTTGTAATCCATTTTGGAGTTATTATAATAAAAAATCTTTCAGTATTTCAAATGCGTTATGTTTTTATGTTTGCGATATGTCTATAAATCTTAAATCCCTTGAAATATTAAAATGATGGAATAAAAATAATCATGTGCATTGCATGACATGCATCATATTGCACATATTTCTTGCATTTATTATGCATACCCAGGTGCCTTACCCGGCTTCTTTGCTTCGTTTAGCAAGCTGACTCATCACTACAACACTCGGGCTAACTTCAAAAAGAAGATGGACAATTTGGAACATGAGAATCGCGAGCTACGCGAAGAAGTTTCTACTCTGAAGGCTGGCTTGGCCAATTTGACTACTCTGATGGAAGCTCTGGTGGCTGCTCAGAATCAGCCACCGAGTGTTCAACCTCAACCAACAAGGGCAAATGCTGAAGTTCCTGCTATTCCTGTATCCGCTACTCCGACTGTTGTTCAGAACCGTATGCCTCAGGGTTATCCGTGGGGAATGCCAGAGAATTTTGAACCTGAAGGTTTCAATTTGGGCCCCCAAGATGCTCTAGTGGTTCCAAATGTTGTTACTCCAGCACCTCCTGTGGTGCATACTATGCCTGCTGCACCTCCTTCGGTGAATTTGGTTTCGTTTGAAGATGTGTGTCGTCCTTTCCCTCCACCAAGTGAAGATTTGGGTCTTTATGACAGAATGGATGATTTCCAAGAGTTGTTTGATAGAATGCAAAGAGAGATGAAGGCTCTTAGGGGAAAAGAATTATTTGGGCAGAACGTGAATGAGCTGTGTTTGGTCCCAAATGTTAAAGTGCCTGCTAAGTTCAAGGTCCCTGAGTTTGAGAAGTACAAGGGCAACACTTGCCCTCGTGCTCACTTGGTGATGTATGTAAGGAGAATGTCTACCCACACCGATGATCAGCGCCTGCTAATTCACTTTTTCCAGGATAGTCTGACCGGCGCAACATTGAAATGGTACATGAGTTTAGATAGCGCCAACATCCATACCTTTAATGATTTGGGAGAAGCATTCAAAAAATAATACAAGTAAAATGTGGACATGGAACCCGATCGTGACCAGCTTAAGGACATGGTTCAGAAAGACAGAGAATCGTTCAAAGAGTATGCACAGAGATGACGCGAAGTGGCAGCACAAGTGATTCCTCCTATGGAGGAGAAGGAAATGATTAAAATTTTTCTGAAGACGCTGAGTGCCTTCTACTACGAAAGAATGGTAGCAAGTGCCCCAAGTGATTTTACAGAGATGGTAGGAATGGGTGTCCTCCTAGAAGAGGCAGTAAGAGAAGGCCGTTTGACAAAGGGTGAATGATCCGGAGGTATGAAGAAGCCAGCTTATGGGTTTACAAAGAAGAAAGATGGGGATACCAATGTTGTCATACAAGAGAGGAGAGTGAATGCTCCTAGAAGGAATTTTCAGCGTCACCAGCAAGTTGCTTCAGTGACTCCTGTTATGAATGCCGCTCTAACTACCGTTGCTTATCAAAGACAATCCCAGCAGGGGAACTGTAACGCCTCGTTTTATTTAATATTATATTATATTAATATTTTCGAGTTACCGTTTGACGTTTATTTTTGCGACGAAAATATTTAAAATAACCGATATATCTGTTAATATATTCAGCGACGTTTTATTCGGACCGATAATTATTTTAATCGGTCCGATATTTATTTTGAGGGACCGATAATTATTTTATTCGGTCCGATATTTATTTTGAGGGACCGGTAATTATTTTATTTGGTCCGGTATTTATTTTGAGGGACCGGTAATTATTTTGTTCGGTCCGATTTTTATTCTGTTCGGTTCGGTAAAATATTATTCGGACCGATATTTAATTATTCAAAGTTATTTTAATTATTTGGAGTTATTTTGATTAAGTGGCCTTTTGAATTATATTTTGGGTTAGTAAGACTAGTGGAGGATAGTATGGTATTTTCATGTTGTCTTAAGACCAAATTCCAAACAAAGGCATTAGTTGTTGTTTTATGAGAGATAGAAGTATCATAACACAAAACACACTTAGAGAGAACTAGAGAGAGTCTTGGAGGAAGAGAAGAACAAGAACACAAAACTTGGGTTTTAGGTTGGTTGGAACATCAAGAATCATTCAAACATCTAAGGCAATGGGTTTGATTTTCCAATGCTTATAGTTAGGGTTTGATTTAGTATATTTTGATTTGGGATAAAATTGATGTTATGGTTCTTGAGATTTGTTGCGATAAATTAGGAGAGTTAATTTAGGTGTTAGTGTTGTGGGATTATTGTTATGTTAATAAAAATTAAATTAGAAAAACTAAATTATATTAGTTAAGTTTAGTTTATAAAATAAAGTGCTAGCAGTATGTTAATAGAAATAACAATTTTCACTCCCCTCGGATGCTATGGTTGAGAATTGAGACACATCATCTTCTCAATTTTTTTTTGTAGCGTAGTATAGAAAGGTGAATGACTATTCAGAAATCAAGTTAGTAGAGAGCGTATGAATTCATTGAGTATATATCATTCTTGAGTCTTGACCACAGTCTATGGAAGTTGATCTTGTTTGATTAGCTTTGTAGGAGTCTAACGAGAAAGTTCGTTATAGTTTTCTTGGCGTGCAGTATGAGATGCAGAAGACTCGAAGTGCTTTCTATCTGTTAAGAGTAGAGGGATCTGGCCATATTGAATTGTTGATCACATATTCAAGTAGTAGAGCATGTTAATTGAAAATACAATTCACATGCACATTAAGAAACAGTTTTGGTCGAAAACTAAAGTGATAGCAGTATATTAATAGAAATTGAAATTAAGTTTAGAAATTAATTAATTTATGTTTTGTTTTTTTTTTTAATTTAATATATTAAATATTTATATTAATTAAATACAAATATGACATAAGTTAGTCGATTTAATTTGGAATCCGATTATGTTCTGATTTTTCGATTTCGGTAATTTCGGCGGCGGAGCAAGTTGCTCCGAATTTAACAAAAAATGACGTGCTAGCTAATTTTGACGTGTAGAACATCGTGGTGAGGTTAGTTTTTCGAGATTATGAGTTTTTAATGGAGCTATCCAAAATAAGTCAATTTACGACTAAGTTGAACCGGGTTGTGTTTTAGTCGGTTTAAGTCGCGTATGGACAATCTGATTGTGACGTTAATGATTATAATTGATGTTGATTATTGTGAATGACTTTTGCGACGATTATTGATGTTGACTATTTTTCTGTGTTTGAAATTTAGTGAATTATTTGATAATTATGTGGTGTGATTAAATATGATGTTTGCGACGGTTTATTTATAATGAATACTTGATGATATGCGATGCGATGATATGTTTATCTTGATGTGGATGAATATGGCGACGTGGGTTTTATACCAATTTTGATGTGCGATGATGATGTTTTGTTGTGTCGTGTTTGTGATGTCGTGTTGTCGAGTCACATACATTGCATTGGCGACGAGGGCTTTTATGCCAAGCGACGAGGGCTTTTATGCCAAAGCAACGATGGACTTTTATGCCGAATGTCCCTAATTATGGACAAAGCGACGGGTACCACATGCATAACATAGTCGTGTCTCATGGAGTCGGTTACGTTTATTTTTTAGTCTTTTGGCGTTGAGTTTTATTTGATGGTTTATAATGAATTGCGATGTTATATGATACCTTGTTTTGTGATGATTTTTGTGTTGAACATAAAGTGATTATGATGTGATAATTTCATGAAAATTATGCGATGGATATAACATGACGGTAAAGCGACGATATGAGTTTATGGCGATGAAGTTTATGTCTTGTTTTGAAATGATTATGGTGATTATGCAATGATATTAAAATGTTGATCTTATACACTAACTGATGATTTTAAAGTATGTGAGATTTGATATTTGTTGACATATTCTTATTAACCTATATCATTTATGACTCCAAAACTATTTATATATTTTATCATGCCTTTAATTATATGTTTTGGAGTATCTCACCCTTTACTTGTTTCGCCGTTGCCTTTATATTGGTAACGTGCAGGTGATCCGCGAGGATGATGAGGATTAGCTCGAGTCTCTTTATTTTGAGTCGCTCTGCTCTGATAGAAGTAACACTCGGGATTTGGGCAACGTTATTATTTTGATAGGATAGTTTATGTATACTATCTTATGACTTTATGTATTGATGATAACATGATGATACATACATTTTATGAACACATCTGATGTGTTGTGATTAGTCATACGTTTATATGATGATTTATGTTATGAATCGGTATATCCGACTTTTGATTTTGTGATGTGCATTATAATGCAAAGTGATGAAAAACACGAATATGTGATACCTCAATTTATGTTTGGAGGAAATTTTGAAAGTCTGGTTTTATTATTAATTACGAGGGGTAGAATTGGGGTGTTACATTAGTGGTATCAGAGCAGGTCGGTCTGTCCGGCCAAGTTGTTGAGTTTGTTGTCGTCTATCAATCAAGTATTGTTATTTGTTGATTCTAATCCTTGTTTTTTTTAGCAGAAGTTGTTATGGCTGGAAGGAACACTGGTAGGAATGATGAGGCTCTTGTTGCTGCTATGCAGGCAATGACTCAGGATTTCTAAAACCCGTTGAATGCTGACGAGAACGATGGGTCTCGTAGTTTGGCAACCTTACAAAGAGAGAATCCTTCTACTTTCCAAGGAAAGTATGATCTCAAAGGTGCTTTGGCGTGGCTGAAGGAGATTGAAAGAATCTTCCATGTGATGGATTGCACTCCTGTGCAAAGGATCCGTTATGGTACTCATAAACTAAGTGCTGAAGCGGATGACTGGTGGGTCGAAACTCGCCAGAGGCTTGAGGTTGCTGGTGAGGAAGTGACATGGGAAGTTTTTCGAAGGGAATTCATGAGGAAGTATTACCCGGAAGATGTTCGGGGAAAGAAGGAGATAGAGTTCATTGAATTAAAGCAAGGAAGCATGTCTATCACTGATTATGCTGCAAGGTTCACTATGTTGGCCAAGTTCCATCCGTATTATGATGGGCCGAATGACGAGTTCTCTAAATGCATCAAGTTTGAAAATGGTTTACGTCCTGAGATTAAGAAAGCTGTTGGTTATCAGAAAATCCGTGTCTTTTCGGATTTGATTAATAGTTGTAGGATCTTTGAGGAGGACAATAATGCTCATTATAAGATTATGTCTGATAAGAGAAACAAAGGTCAGCAAAGCCGTGGAAAACCGTATGATGCTCCAGCTGGTAAAGGGAAACAGAAAGCGTTTCAAGGGAGAAGAACTAGTGGGGGAGATGCTCCTGCTAGTATTGTTTGTTACAAGTGTGGGAAACCTGGCCACAAAAGTAATGTTTGTCAAAGCGATGTTAGAGCTAAGGAGAATGAGGTGAGATGTTTCCGATGTGGAGAAGTGGGCCATATGACTCGCGATTGTAGACATAAGGATGTGGTCTGTTTTAATTGTGGCGAGGGAGGTCACATTAGTGCTCAATGTAAGAAGCCTAAGAGGACTCAAGAAGCAGGAAAGGTGTTTGCTTTGTCGGGTGCTCCAACGGCAAACGAGGATGGTCTTGTTCGAGGTACTAGTTTCATTAATAGCTTTCCTCTTATTACTATTATTGATACTGGTGCTACTCACTGTTTTATTACTGTTGATTGTGTGAAGAGATTGGGTCTCACTTTGTCGTCTCTAGATAGAGATATGGTGGTAGAAGTTCCGGCTAAGGGAACGGTTACTACTTCTTTTGTGTGTTCAAGTTGCCCTTTATCAATTTTCGATAGAGACTTTATGGTGGATCTTGTTTGTTTACCGCTTGTCGGGTTGGACGTGGTTTTAGGTATGGACTGGTTAAAAGCTAATTAAGTACATATCAATTGCTATGACAACACTGTGAGGTTTTCTTCCTTAGTAGAAGAAGAACAATTTATGTTGGTGTCGAAGAAGTAGTTGAATGAGTTCATGAAGGATGATGCGTTGGTTTTCTTGTTGTTGGCGACTCTTTCTGTGGAGAGTCAAGCTCTGATAGCAAACTTTCCAGTGGTGTGTGATTTTCCCGAAGTATTTCCTGATGAGATTCCTAATGCACCTCCAGAAAGAGAAATTGAATTTTCTGTGGATCTTGTCCCTGGTACCAGAACTATCTCTATGGAACCATACAGGATGTCCGCATCTGAGTTAGCAGAATTGAAGAGCCAATTAGAATATTTGCTCGAGAAGAAGTTTGTTAGACCTAGTGTGTCACCGTGGGGAGCTCCTGTGTTATTGGTGAATAAGAAAGACGGTAGCATGAGACTTTGTATTGATTATCGTCAGTTGAATAAAGTAATTATCAAGAATAGGTATCCACTTCCTAGAATTGATGATTTGATGGACCGATTGGTTGGCGCTCGCATGTTTAGTAAGATTGATTTGAGATCGGGTTACCATCAGATAAGGGTGAAAGAAGAAGATGTTCAGAAAACTGCTTTCAGGACGAGGTATGGACATTACGAATATTCGGTGATGCCTTTAGGTGTCACTAATGCATCGGGAGTATTCATGGAGTACATGAATCGTATTTTCCATCCTTACTTGGATCGTTTCGCGGTTGTTTTCATTGATGATATTCTGGTTTATTCTAAATCGGAAGAAGAGCACGCAGAACATTTGTGCATCATGTTGGAAGTTCTGAAAGAGAATAAGCTTTATGCTAAGTTGTCAAAGTGTGAGTTCTGGTTAAGTGAAGTGAGCTTTTTGGGGCATGTGATTTCTGGTGATGGCATTGCAGTTGATCCTTCTAAAGTTGATGTTGTGTTGAGATGGGAAACTCCTAAGTCTGTTATTGAGATTAGAAGTTTCTTAGGATTGGCTGGTTACTATAGAAGGTTCATTGAAGGTTTTTCTAAGTTGGCGCTTCCTTTGACAAAGTTGACTTGTAAAGGAGTTGTGTTTGTGTGGGATGTCAAGTGTGAAGAAAGTTTTGTTGAATTCAAGAAAAGGTTGACAACGGCCCCGATCTTGATTCTACCTAATCCTGAATAACCGTTTGTTTTTTATTGTGATGCTTCTAAGATGGGTTTAGGTGGTGTACTTATGAAAAATGGCAAAGTGGTTGCTTATGCTTCTAGGCAATTGAAGATTCATGAGAAGAATTATCTTACGCACGATTTGGAGCTTGCAGCGGTTGTTTTTGTGCTTAAGATTTGGAGGCATTATCTTTATGGTTCTAGATTTGAAGTATTTAGTGACCATAAAAGTTTGAAGTACTTGTTCGATCAGAAAGAGCTTAATATGAGACAAAGACGGTGGCTTGAATTGTTGAAAGATTATGATTTTGGATTGAATTACCATCCTGATAAAGCTAATGTGGTGGTCGATGCTTTAAGTCGAAAGACTTTGCATATGTCACTTTTGATGGTGAAAGAGTTGGAATTGATTGAGCAATTTAGAGATATGAGTCTTGTAGTAGAAGTGACGCCGAAGAGTGTTATCTTGGGAATGTTAAAGATCAATAATGATTTCCTTGATAGTGTTAGAGAAGCTCAGAAGCTTGATGTGAAACTTGTTGATTTGTTGGTTGGTATTGGACAAACTGAAAATGAAGATTTCAAGTTGGATGCTCAGGGTGTATTGAGGTTCCGAGATAGGATTTGTATTCCCGATGATGTGGATTTGAAGAAAATGATCTTGGAAGAAAGTCATAGAAGCAATTTGAGTATTCATCCTGGAGCGGCCAAAATGTATCAAGATTTAAAGAAACTATTTTGGTGGTCGGGCATGAAAAGAGAGGTGGCTCAGTTTTTTTATGCTTGTTTGACTTGTCAGAAGTCTAAAGTGGAGCATCAGAAACCTGCAGGGTTGATGCAACCGTTAGAGATTCCGGAGTGGAAATAGGATAGCATTTCTATGGATTTCGTAATGGGGTTACCGAATACAACAAGAGGACACGATGCAATTTGGGTGATTGTTGATAGGCTTATGAAGTCGACTCACTTTATTCCTATTAACATCACTTATCCCGTATCAAAGTTGGCGGAAATTTATACGTATGTGATTGTGAGATTACATGGTATTCCTTTGTGTATTGTTTCGGATAGAGATCCGAGATTTACTTCTGAATTTTGGAAAATCTTGCAAGAGGCTTTGGATTCAAAGTTGAGGTTGAGTTCAGCTGATCATCCTCAAACTGATGGTCAGACGGAAAGGATAATTCAATCGTTGGAAGACTTGTTACGTGCTTGTATTCTTGAACATGGTGGTTCATGGGATACATATCTTCCTTTGGTTGAGTTTACTTACAACAATAGTTTTCATGCTAGTATTGGAATGGCACCGTTCGAGGCTTTGTATGGTCGGAGGTGTAGAACTCCTTTGTGTTGGCATGAGTCGGGTTAAAGTGTGGTGCTTGGACCAGAATTAGTTAGAGAGACTACTGAGACGGTGAAGATGATTAGAGAAAAGATGAGAATTTTTCAAAGTCGACAAAAGAGTTATCATGATAAAAGGAGAAAAGACTTGGAATTTCAAGATGGTGATCATGTATTTTTGCGAGTTACTCCTACAACCGGTGTTGGGAGAGCATTGAAGTCGAAGAAGCTAACTCCTCGCTTTATTGGTTTTTACCAAATTACTAGTAAAGTGGGAAAAATGGCTTATAGAGTGGCGTTACCGCCAAATCTTTCGAACTTGCATGATGTGTTCCATGTGTCGCAACTTTGGAAGTATGTTCCGGATCCTTCACATGTGATTGAGATGAATGATATTCAAGTTCGATACAATCTTACGGTGGAGACGATGCCTTTAAGGATCGAAGATTGTGAGATGAAGTCTCTTCGTGGCAAAGAGATCTCCTTGGTTAAAGTTGTTTGGATAGGAGCAGCTGGTGAAAGTGCGACGTGGGAGTTAGAAAGCAAGATGCAGGATTCTTATCCCGAGCTTTTCGAGTCAGGTAATTTCGAGGACGAAACTTTTATAAGTGGGGGAGAGTTGTAACGCCCCGTTTTATTTAATATTATATTATATTAATATTTTTGAGTTATCGTTTGACGTTTATTTTTGCGACGAGAATATTTAAATTAACTGATATATCTGTTAATATATTCGACGATGTTTTATTCGGACCGGTAATTTTATTCAGTCCGGTATTTATTTTGAGGCACCGGTAATTATTTTATTCGGCCCGGTATTACTTTTGAGGGACCGGTAATTATTTTATTCGGTCCGGTATTTATTTTGAGGGACCGGTAATTATTTTGTTCGGTCCGGTTTTTATTCCGTTCGGTTCGGTAAAATATTATTCAGACCGATATTTATTTATTCGGAGTTATTTTAATTATTTGGAGTTATTTTGATTAAATGACCTTTTGAATTATATTTTGGGTTAGTAAGACTAGTGGAGGGTAGTATGGTATTTTCATGTTGTCTTAAGACTAAAATCCAAACAAAGGCATTAGTTGTTGTTTTATGAGAAATAGAAGTATCATAATACAAAACACACTTAGAGAGAACTAGAGAGAGTCTTGGAGGAAGAGAAGAACAAGAACACAAAGCTTGGGTTTTGGGTTGGTTGGCACATCAAGAATCATTCAAACATCTAAGGTAAGGGGTTTGATTTTCCAATGCTTATAGTTAGGGTTTGATTAGGTATATTTTGATTTGGAATAAAATTGATGTTAGGGTTCTTGACATTTGTTGAGATAAATTAGGAGAGTTAATTTAGATGTTAGTGTTGTGAGATTATTGTTATGTTAATAGAAATTAAATTAAAAAAACTAAATTATATTAATTAAGTTTATTTTATAAAATAAAGTGCTAGCAGTATGTTAATAGAAATAACAATTTTCACTCCCCTCGGATGCTATGGTTGAGAATTGAGACACATCATCTTCTCGATTTTTGTTGTTTTTTTTTGTAGCATAGTATAGATAGGTGACTGACTATTCAGAAATCAGGTTAGTAGCGAGCGCATGAATTCATTGAGTATATATCATTCTTGAGTCTTGGCCACAGTCTATGGAAGTTGATGTTGTTTGATTAGCTTTGTAGGAGTCTAACGAGAAAGTTCGTTATAGTTTTCTTGGCGTGCAGTATGAGATGCAGAAGACTCGACGTACTTTCTATCTATTAAGAGTAGAGGGATCTGGCCATGTTGAATTGTTGATCACATATTCATGTAGTAGAGCAATCTAATTGAAAATACAATTCACATGCACAGTAAGAAACAGTTTTCGCTGAAAACTAAAGTGATAGCAGTATATTAATAGAAATTGAAATTAAGTTTAGAAATTAATTAATTTATGTTTTTTTTTTCTTTTCTTAATTTAATATATTAAATATTTATATTAATTAAATACAAATATGACATAAGTTAGCCGATTTAATTTAGAACTCGATTATGTTCTGATTTCTCGATTTCGGCAATTTTGGCGACGGAGCAAGTTGCTCCGAATTTAACAAAAATTGACGTGCTAGCTAATTTTTAAGTGTAGAACTTCGTGGTGAGGTTAGTTTTTCGAGATTACGAGTTTTTTATAGAGCAATCCGAAATAAGTCAATTTACGGCTAAGTTGAACCGGGTTGCGTTTTAGTCGGTTTAAGTCGCGTATGGTCAATCTGATTGCGACGTTAATGATTATAATTGATGCTGATTATTGTGAATGACTTTTGCAACGATTATTGATGTTGACTATTTTTTCGTGTTTGAAATTTAGTGAATTATTTGATAATGATGTGGTGTGATTAAATATGATGTTTGCGACGGTTTATTTATAATGAATATTTGATGATATGCGATGCGATGATATATTTATCTTGATGTGGATGAATATGGCGACATGGGTTTTATACCAATTTTGATGTGCGATGATGATGTTTTGTTTTGTCGTGTTTGTGATGTCGTGTTGTCGAGTCACGTACATTGCATTGGCGATGAGGGCTTTTATGCCAAGCGACGAGGGCTTTTATGCCAAAGCGACGATGGGCTTTTATGTCGAATGTCCCTAATTATGGACAAAGCGACGGGTACCACATGCATAACATAGTTGTGTCTCATGGAGTCGGTTACATTTATTTTTGAGTATTTTGGCATTGAGTTTTATTTGATGGCTTATAATGAATTGCGATGTTATATGATACCTTGTTTTGCGATGATTTTTGTGTTGAACATAAAGTGATTATGATGTGATAATTTCATGAAAATTATGCGATGGATATAACATGACGATAAAGCGACGATATGAGTTTATGGCGATAGAGTTTATGTCTTGTTTTGACATGATTATGGTGATTATGCGATGATATTAAAGTGTTGATCTTATACACTAAATGATGATTTTAAAGTATGTGAGATTTGATATTTGTTGACATATTCTTATTAGCCTATATCATTTATGACTCCAAAACTATTTATATATTTTATCATGCCTTTAATTATATGTTTTGGAGTATCTCACCCTTTACTTGTTTCGCCGTTGCCTTTATATT
The DNA here is from genome assembly GCA_948472305.1 of Vicia faba. Lineage (NCBI taxonomy): Eukaryota > Viridiplantae > Streptophyta > Magnoliopsida > Fabales > Fabaceae > Vicia > Vicia faba. The sequence continues at coordinate 1,227,607,930 of OX451736.1, read as the reverse complement.
GGTAACGTGCAGGTGATCCATGAGGATGATGAGGATTAACTCGAGTCTCTTTATTTTGAGTCGCTCTGCTCTGATAGTAGTAACACTCGGGATTTGGGCGACGTTATTATTTTGATAGGATAGTTTATGTATACTATCTTATGAATTTATGTATTGATGATAACATGATGATACGTACATTTTGTGAACACATCCGCTGTGTTGTGATTAGTCATACGTTTATATGATGATTTATGTTATGAATCGGTATATCCAACTTTTGATTTTGTGATGTGCGTTATAATGTAAAGTGATGAAAAACACGAATATGTGATACCTCAATTTATGTTTGGAGGAAATTTTGAAACTTTGATTTTATTATTAATTACGAGGGGTAGAATTGGGGTGTTACAGGAACCAAGGGAATAGTCAGAGAAGGGAGAAGTATGACCATATTCCCATGAGTTATGTGGAGCTACTACCAGCATTGATTCAGAAGAAGTTGGTCCAGACACAACCACCTCCAGCAGTACCATCTCCATTTGCCTTGGTATTACAAAGCAGACCAGACATGTGCATTTCATCAGGGAGCACCAGGGCATAGTGTTGAGAAATGTTACCCTTTGAAGACTGAAGTGGAAAGGTTGGTGAATTCTGGAATTTTATCTTTTAAAGACATGGGACCTAATGTGAAGGACAATCCTCTACCCAAGCATGGGGGAGTGAGTGCTATAAATATGGTGGCCGGTTCTCCAGGTGATTTACGGATTTTTGACATTAATCTGGTTAGAGGAGATTTGGTGAAAATGAACGCAGACCTCTGTGAATTCAGTTATTATACGCATGACCACGCCGGTTGTGCTGTTTGCAGTACAAACATCCAGGGTTGCAAGAAGATAAAGACTGATTTGCAGGAGATGATGGATGAATGTTTAATCCATATAATCAGGTTTAGGGTAGAGTATGAAGAGGAAGTGAATATGGTTTCTGGATGTCCGGGTGAATTCAGAATTTTTGAAGTAGAGCATTTGAATGAAGATCTTGTATAGTTGCATGCTACCTTTTGTCGTACTGCTGGTCAGGTGGAACACCAATATGGGTCTTGTATAGTTTGCTGTCGAGACCCCCGAGGATGTTCTATTGTGAGAGAGGGTGTTCAGATGCTGTTAGACAATGGGACTATCAAGATCACAGGTAAGAGAGATGATTATCACGAGATTGATATGGTTGAAGTTTGTTTGATAGAAGAAGAGTCAGAGGAAGAATATGCCTCCGTGGATGAGTATTTTTCTTCAAACGAAGATTTGTTTGCCGGAAATGACCTTTTGAGGGCTGATTATGTTGAGGAAGGTGTAAACGTCATCGTACCTTGTTTTGGTGCACCCGCTCATCTTGAGGTGGAGTACCATAGCAAGCCAGCTGTTACCCCATTGGTAATTAGTCTTGCAGGTCATGTTCCCGATAAATCGGATAAGGCGGTGCCTTACAAATACAACGCTACAATCTTGGAAGATGGGGTGGAGGTTCTAATCCAGCCAATTCTAAATGTTGGAAATATAGTTGATAGTAGCAGGGTGACCCGTAGTGGTCGTGTGTTTGTGCCGGTTATTCGAAAAGATGTTGTTACTGGAAAGAAAATTGCTGAGAACGATGAGCCTAAGAAGGCTGCAGGAGAGACTAGCGGAGCCACATTAGAGAAAGAAGTGAATGATATCCTGAAGGTAATTAAGATGAGCGACTACAAAATTGTAGATCAACTATTGCAGACTCCTTCAAAGATATTCATCCTGGCATTACTGATGAATTCCTCCGCTCATAGGGAATCATTGATGAGAGTACTAGACCAAGATTTTGTAGAGAATGACATGCCGTTAGATCAATTCAGCAGCGTAATTGGAAACATTACGTCATGTAACAACTTGAGTTTCTGCGATGATGAGTTACCAGATGAAGGGAGGAATCACAACCTGGCCCTCCACATATCCATGAACTGCAAGAATGGCTCGCTATCTAATGTGCTAATTGATAACGGATCTACGTTGAATGTTATACCAAGAAGTACCCTCGTGAAGTTAAAGTATCAGGGAACACCTATGCGCCCGAGTGGCATCATTGTGAAGGCTTTTGATGGGTCGAGGAAATCTATCATCGGTGAAGTGGACTTGCCCATCCATATAGGACCACACTTGTTCTTGATAACTTTCCAGGTAATGGACATTATTCCCGCATATAGTAGTTTGCTTGGACGACAATGGATACATGAAGTAGGGGCTGTCACTTCAACTCTGCATCAGAAGCTAAATTTTGTGCGTGAAGGGAAGGTAGTGATCATAAATGGGGAGCATGCGTTGTTGATATCCCATCTATCCTCTTTCAGTATTGTAGAAGCGGATGACGCTGCTGTTGGAACCCAGTTCCAAGCCCTATACATTAACAACATAAGGAAGAATGAGAATTATGTGGTCTCACTGAAGGATGCGCAGCAGGTTGTACGCAATGGTCATAATGCAGTTTGGGGACGACTTGTGGATCTACCCGTGAACAAAAATAGAGCTGGTTTGGGTTTCTCTCTGAGGAATGGCAAAATCTAAAGTTTGAAGTCAAAGTCTTCTGTAAACAGTTATCATGATGTTTTCCGCAGCGGAGGCTACCTTCATCTGATTGGTTCTGGAGTTAATGCTGTTAAAGAGGATGAAGTAGAGCAGGAAGCACCGAATTATGTGACGCATGGAGTCCGAGTTCAAAACTGGGTCACCATTGATATTCCTTCTTGCATACATGTTTCAAAGTAATTTTTTTTGTTAACCTGTTTCTTTCTTTTAAAAAGCTTTCACTCTGCCCAAGGTGGAAGTATTAATGTTGTAGGGCTTATCTTTTTGGTATAACTGTTAAGATCATTAATAAAAGTTGTCTTTGCTTCCAAATTATTTCTTTTATTTTCTGCCTTTTTCTTGGGAAATGGTAAAAAAACATTTCAAAATAAATAATAACTGAAAATTAATATGCATGATCACTTGTTATATGTGTCAGTTTCTAAAAGCAATCATAAATCACATGTGCAGATTAATTAAAAACCTCGTTGAATACAATGACCCTGCACCCTCTCCCAACTTTGAATGTCCTGTGTTTGGGGTCGAAGAAGAAGATTATGATGATATTCCAGAAGAGGTCTCACGGTTGCTTGAGCACGAGGAGAATACCATTCATCCATATAAGGAGCCTTTGGAAGTGGTTAATTTGGGTTCAGAAGAAGATCCGAAGGAGGTTAAGATTGGAGCATCGTTGCATCCTGATGTGAAGAGCGGGATGATTAAGATGTTGAAAGAGTACGTGGATATTTTTGCTTGGTCTTATCAAGATATTCCTGGTCTAGATACAGACATTGTCGAGCATCTTTTTCTGTTGAAGCCAGAGTGTCCGCCAGTTAAACAAAAGTTGAGAAGAACCCACCTGGATATGGCAGTAAAGATCAAAGAGGAAGTCCTAAAGCAGATTAATGCTGGTTTTCTTATGACGTCAGTGTATCCTCAATGGATTGCCAATATTATCCCTGTACCGAAAAAAGATGGAAAAGTCCGCATGTGCGTAGATTACAGAGATCTAAATAAAGCTAGTCCAAAAGATGATTTTCCATTGCCTCACATTGATATGTTAGTGGATAGCACAACAAAATTCAAGTTATTCTCGTTCATGGACGGATTTTCTGGGTATAATCAAATAAGAATGGCTCCAGAGAACATGGAAAAAACAACGTTTATCACACCCTGGGGAACATTCTGTTACAGAGTGATGCCCTTCGGGTTGAAGAACGCTGGTGCAACGTACCAGATGGCTATGACAATCCTATTCCATGATATGATGCACAAGGAAATCGAAGTATATGTTGATGATATGATTACCAAATCCCAAACTGAAGAAGGGCATATAGAAGATTTTTTGAAGTTGTTTCGGCGTTTGAGGAAGTATCATCTCCATCTGAATCCAAATAAATGCACCTTCGGAGTTAGATCAGGGAAATTGTTGGGTTTTATTGTTAGCCAGAAAGGAATTGAAGTTGACCCTGACAAAGTAAAGGCAATTCTAGAAATGCCAGCGCCAAGAACTGAAAAGCAAGTCAGGGGTTTCCTCGGGCGTTTGAATTATATCTCCAGATTTATTTCCCACATGACTGCAATGTGTGAACCGATCTTTAAGTTGTTAAAGAAAGATCAAGGTTGTGTGTGGACAGATGACTACCAAAGGGCATTTGATAGTATTAAAGAGTATCTGCTTGAACCTCCTATCTTGCTCCCTCCCGTAGAAGGAAGACCGTTGATTATGTATCTGACAGTGTTAGATAAATCCATGGGTTGTATTATGGGACAACATGATGAAACAGGAAAGAAAGAGTTCTCCATTTATTATCTCAGCAAAAAGTTCACTGATTGTGAGTCACGGTATTCTATGTTAGAAAAAACATGTTGTGCTTTGGCCTGGGTGCCAAAGCGTTTGCGGCAATATATGTTGAATCATACTACTTGGTTGATCTCCAAAATGGATCTAATCAAGTATATTTTTGAAAAGCCTGCTCTTACTGGGAGAATTTTCTGCTGACAGATGTTGTTATCTGAATATGATATTGAATACCGCACTCAAAAAGCTATCAAAAGTAGTGTGTTGGCAGATTATCTTGCTCACCGGCCGGTGGAAGATCATCAGTCTGCAGAATATGAATTCCCCGATGAAGATGTGATGTTCTTAATAGTGAAAGATTATGATGAACCATTGCCTAAGGAGGGCCCCGATCCTGAATCTCGTTGGAGTATGGTATTTGATGGAGCTGTAAATGCTTATGGTAAAGAAATTGGTGTTGTGATTATCACTCCTCATGGATCGCATATTCCTTTTACCGCGAGGTTAACATTTGATTGCACTAATAATATGGCAGAATATGAGGCTTGCATCATGGGTCTTGAGGAAGCTATTGATCTCAGAATCGAGATTCTAGATATGTATGGTGATTCAGCTTTGGTAATAAATCAGATTAAAGGAGAATGGGACACTCGTCACCCTGGCTTGATCCCTTACAAAGATTATGCTAGAAGACTACTACCCTTCTTCAATAAAGTTGAATTCCATCACATTCCTAGAGATGAAAACCAAATGGTAGATGCTCTGGTAACTCTGGCTTCCATGTACCAAGTAAATGCTTGGAATGATATACCCTGAATTACAGTTCGAAGGCTAGATAGGCCCGCTCATGTGTTTGCGACAGAGGAGGTAGAAAATGAAAAACCTTGGTATTATGATATCAAACATTTTCTTCAGACTCAGGAATACCCATTTGGTGCGTCAAAGAAAGATAGAAAGACACTGAGAAGATTGGCAGGCACTTTCTTCCTCAGTGAAAATGTGCTATACAAGAGAAATTTTGACATGGTCTTGCTCAGATGCATGGATAGACACGAAGCAGACATGTTGATGCATGAGATTCATGAAGGTTCATTTGGCACTCATGCTAATGGACATTCAATGGCTAAAAAGATGCTAAGGGCAGGATATTATTGGTTGACAATGGAATCCAATTGTTACAAATTTGCAAAGAAGTGCCAGAAATGCCAGATTTATGCAGATAAGATCCATGTGCCTCCAACACTCCTCAATGTGATTTCCTCCCCATGGCCTTTCTCTATGTGGGGTATTGACATGATCGGGATGATATAACCCAAGGCTTCAAATGGACACTGTTTCATCTTGGTGGTAATTGACTACTTTACCAAATGGGTAGAGGCTGCTTCATATGCCAATGTTACCAAACATGTGGTGGTGCGTTTCATCAAAAACAATCTTATATGCCGATACAGTGAGCCAAGCAGAATCATTACTGACAATGGCTCAAATTTGAACAACAAGATGATGACGGAACTGTGTGAAGAATTCAAGATTGTCCATCATAATTCATCTCCATACAGGCCAAAGATGAATGGGGCTGTTGAAGCTGCTAATAAGAATATCGAGAGAATTATCCAGAAAATGGTTGTCACTTATAAGGATTGGCATGAAATGCTCCCTTTTGCTCTGCATGGATATCGAACATCTGTTCTCACTTCAACAGGAGCGACCCCGTTTTCCCTAGTGTATGGAATGGAAGTTGTACTCCCTGTCGAGGTAGAGATTCCCTCGTTGCGTGTGATAATGGAAGCTAAATTGACAGAGGCTGAATGGGTTCAGAACAGGTTTGACCAATTGAGTTTGATTGAAGAGAAGATAATGACAGCTTTGTGTCATGGGCAGTTATATTAGAAAAGAATGAAGAAAGCATTTGATAAAAAGATCAAACCTCGCAAATTCAGAGAAGGCGACCTCGTGCTCAGAAAGATCATGTCTTTCAACGCTGATTCTAGGGGCAAGTGGACTCCCAATTTTGAAGGCCCGTATTTTGTCAAGAAAGCCTTCTCTGGTGGTGCATTAATTCTTGAAACTATGGATGGCGAGGAGTTCCCCCGTCCCATGAATGCTGACGCAGTCAAGAAATACTTTGCCTAAAGAAACAAAAGAACAGCTCGCTAAGTTGAAAACCCAAAAGGGCGGCTTAGGCAAAAAGGAGCATCTCGGTAGGCCGAAAACCCGAAAGGGCGGTCTAGGCAAAAATTAGAGACATAAATAGAATAAATTTCCCGCTAAGTTGAAAACCCGCAAGGGCAGCTTAGGCAAAAGTTAGGGATTTTCTTGGCAAGTAACTATGTCAGACGAAACTTGATCACTGAAGCAACAATCTTCTCAGATCCTCACCATACTTCAACAGAGGCTGCTGCTCAGGATTTCAAAAGTTGTTAGGGGGATAGTGGTCATTGTATCTCAATGTATCTTTTCCATTACGTAATACCACTTCCCAAACATTGTAATCATCCATGGAGTCTCGCCATTCGCAGACTACCATTCTATTAATGAAATTCGAGCTTTTGCCCAATTCTTTGTATTCTTAATTTTATTTAGCTTGCAAGGACTTCATTTATTACTGATAATAACTTTTAAAGCAAAGAGATTAAAAAGCAAAACTGATTTTTCAAAAAAAAAAAAGATCTATACAATTCAATTTACTTTGGGATTTGTGATGAAACAATGACAACAAAAATGGTAATCCCAAGGATGAACAAATTATGGTTGTTTTAAGAAGATTTACTTCCTTCATAAAGGTTTTCTCAGGTCATTTTGCCCGTATGTGTGCAATATTTGTGTGTTTCCCCTATAGTTAAGGACGATATCAGTGGGTACAAAGTACAATATTTGGGTTGGTGATCCCATTATCCTCAGTCAAGTCTTGATTCGCTTTTGATTTTGGGTTTTCATGGTTGGAAGCTTTCGTCTCGACTTCCCCAGCAAAGTCTTCCCTCATATGATGAAAGGTTTTATTCCCTTGGTGTGCTGAGGTGTCGCTCTTTTTACGGTATCGGCACTAGTGTTGACTCCTTGATCTCCCGGGAGGGTTATCCTAGGGCATCTCTTGTTGGAATGAGGGTTCGTGGTGAAAATTTTCAACCCGCAATTTCATTTCTCTTGGGAGGTAGGCTTGAATTCCTCAGTGAGGTTTGGTTGTTTCGACGTCAGTCTGCTTTATTTAAGGTTAATCTTGCAATCTCCAATAGGCATGTTGCTTTTGGAAAACTGTTTCTCCGATGAAACCGGAAGCAGGGTGTTCTATCCCGGTGTCTATTTGATTTAAGCTACAGTCGGATTATGTTCTCCTCAGTAAAGTTAATGAAATAGGTTTGGTTTCTGCAATCACTTTCACCTTTCCTGGATTGATCTTTCTGATTGAGGCTTAGCCCAATGTTATTAGTAACTGAGGCAGTTTCATTTGTCTACACCGATTATGTATCCTTTTTATCAGCATATGCACAATAGCACTCGTACATTCATACATGCATCATACATTTCTAAAATCATCATTCATGGACATTATGTTTCTGACCTTTACTGCAGCGCTCTTTGTTTGGTTGAATTTGGTCCTCCCTCTTGAGTTTATTTCTCAAAGGATGAATCTGCTTCGGCTGTATTGCTCTGGTATTTTTCTAAATTGGATTTGTGGTTGCATGGCAATGTCGTGTATTATGGATTTCTGAAAGCTTTGAATATTTGCTTGTGCATTTATTTTGCACAAGGAGACTTTATCTCCTCAGCGAGAATATCATGACATTTCTCCGGGAAGTCATATTTCTATACCTGGAAAGCCATCTTTATTTGTATCTCCCTTTTGGTAATAAGTGGAAGTCTCTTTATTTGAGACAGGTTACATATTACCCTCTCTAGGCAGATCTCCTTGGTTAAATAAGAAGTTGAGACCCGTTCTTGGCAGAACACCAGAATTCTAGAGAACATGATATTTTCTCTTTCTACCTTCAGTGAATGTTGGTAGTACATCGGAAATGAACGTCGGTGTTTCTTATCTTGTTGCTATCTTCAGTGAACGGTAATAGTTCATCGTCAGTGAACGGCGGTGGTATGATATTTTATCTTTCTACCTTCAGTGAACGTTGGTAGTACATCGATAGTGAACGTCGGTGTTTCTTATCTTTTTGCTATCTTCAGTGAACATTGATAGTTCATCGTCAGTGAACGGTGGTGGTATGATATTTTCTCTTTCTACCTTCAGTGAACGTTGGTAGTACATCGGCAGTGAACGTTGGTGTTTCTTATCTTTTTGCTATCTTCAGTGAACGTTGATAGTTCATCGTCAATGAACGGCGGTGGTATGATATTTTCTCTTTCTACCTTCAATGAACGTTGGTAGTACATCGGCAATGAGCGTCGGTGTTTCTTATCTTATTGTTATCTTCAGTGAGCGTTGATAGTTCATCGTCAGTGAACGGCGGTGGTATGATATTTTCTCCTTCTACCTTCAACGAATGTTGGTAGTACATCGACAGTGAACGTTGGTGTTTCTTATCTTTTTGCTATCTTTAGTGAATGTTGATAGTTCATCGTCAGAGAACGACAGTGATTTGATATATTCTCTTTCTACCTTTAGTGAAGGTTGGTAGTACATCGACAGTGAACGTCGGTGTTTCTTATCTTTTTTCTATCTTCAGTGAACGTTAATGGTTCATCATCAGTGAACGACGGTGGTATGATATTTTCTCTTTCTACCTTCAGTGAACTTTGGTAGTACATCGACAGTGAACGTCGGTGTTTCTTATCTTTTTGCTATCTTAAGTGAACGTTGATAGTTCATCGTCAGTGAACGGTGGTGGTGTGATATATTCAGAGAACGTCGATGCTTGTTATCCTCCTCTCTGATTCTATTCTCGTGGTTTACAAGTGATTTATTTTCCTAGTGGGATTGCTCTTTTGCTTCTGCATTTTGTGTTGACTCCCCAATGTTACTTTGTGTATCTTCTGTTAATATGCATTCATATGCATAAACATTTGCATGGCATCTTAGGGCCAAAAACAGGGTTTGTTTTATATTTAAGTGTCTTCGATCACGTCGACACGAAGATTTTTAACCTTCGTATCTCCAGATATAAGAAACTTAAATAAGGGAAACTATTGTACCACAAGTTTTCCCCTAAGATCCCTTCATCATACCACATTGTTTCAATCACCACACAATCACATTAGGGATTTTGGTTCTTCTCCCTATCTTTAGCTTTGCTCTTTGAGAAGTTACCAAGCACCTTGATTTGTTTGCTTTTGTGATCATAGATATTGTACTTTTATTTTTCTCTCTAATTAATAAAATGCAATATTGGTTTGTCTTACTTGTTGATAATGTAGGTAAAATCAATGAGGTTTAGCAAGTTGCTTCATGGGTTCATGAGTTTATTTCCATGCCCTAGTCAAAAGCTTGAGAGATTCAAACCTCACCATTGAAGTTGTTTTGATGTTGATATGAAATTGGTTTTGGTGGCCATAGGTCCTCATCATCATCCTCAACAAATTTCTATTCACAAAGGAAGAATATTGGCACAAAAAGTTTGTTCAAACTTGGCAAAGTTCCACCAAGCATTCTCTTGATCTAGAGGCTAGGGTTTTGGACTTCAAAGAGGCATATCTTACTCATCTTTTGTTATTTTTGAGTGATTCCAAAAAAAATCTTCTCTTTAAAGAGTTACCAACAAATCACTTCAAAAGTTCCAAAGAGTTTTCATGTGGAAGGAACTTGGTGAAGAAGAAAGATTACAAGTCATCCAGTTGAATCCCTAATTTTTCATATGTGACTTCAAATGGTCATAACTTGGTCAAATTTTATCACCATGAGCCCATTCTTTTTCCATGATGATCTTAAGGATGTGTACTTTATGCCTTCTTTTATGTGCAAAGTAAGAAAATGGATGGAAGTTTCCTTAAGAATGCAAAAGATTATAGGTCATTTCATGATTTTTGGCCAACTTCAACAAGTCATAACTTGATCAATTTTTGGAGATTTTGAGTGGTTCAAATTGAAAAATGTCATTCAAGAGATCTACTTCATTCCATATTTTTAGGTCAAGAGAAAATTCTAAGTGAAAAGCCATGTTTGGATGCAAGAGATTATAGGTCATTTTTAAAGAAGAATTTGAAATATTTCTAAGTATGGAAAGTCAACTCTTTTTCTCCAACTTTGACTCCATGTAATGTTCAGCTCAAGCCTCCAATTGATTCCATTCTTTTTCCATTGCAAATTTTGTTACCTCATCTTTTCAAAGCATCAAGAATCATGCCTTAAGACACCCTGAGGTGGAAATGCCATTGTTTCAAAAGTGGTAACTTGGAATTGAAGTTTCCCTGCAAGTTATAATTTGAATTTCATGTTACAACCTCTAAACCTCAAATTAGCACGCGTTTTAGGTCTAAACATGATTATCCAACTTTCCCAAGTGGATTAGTGCATCAAAACTCAAGAATTGGATGAGTTTTGGTGAAGTTTGGATCACACTTCACTCGTGTATTAGGTTTTCACGAATTCCCTCCAAAACGCATCATTTACTCTTTCTTTTGATCCCATTTGCTTCTCCTATAAATACATGTACTATCCCATTCATTTTCTCAAGCTTAGATAGCCAAAATCACCCTGCCAAACTTGTTTCACAACTCAGAATTCAGCTAATTCGAATCCTATTCTCAAGCCTTTTTCAATCCATTTTCTCCATGAATTCACCTTCCTTGATCTTCCCTGAACCTAACCATACCATTACATTCAAGAATCATGCCCTACATTGCTCCACAGAAGTCCAGTTTCAGAGCTCTGCAACTCAACTTCAATAGGTAGATTCCTTCATCAATTCTTCAAAACTTTGGTACCATTATGTTGTTCTCATTGCCCTGGTTCTAGTCGCAACAGTTACTTTTATCTGGAAACACGTTTTGACCATGAATTTTCAAATCCCCTTTCAAAACTTTCTTTCCAAATTGCTTGAGCAGTTTATATAAAAATGGCGCGAGGGTATGGTTATCTTCGTCTTGAAGAGAAGAAACGAATGGCATAGGTCTGAGCTTCTGATTTTACAGTTTGAGAGACCTACAATTCGTGAGGCTGGAGGTTGAAGATGACCAACGTGTCACCTTCTAACCAATGAAAGTGTGCCATTTATATTTTTTGAATTTCTAATTTTACATTTGATTCAGTGCTTTATTCAGTAAAGACCATGATATGCACAGCGCACCAGATCCCTTGGATTTGATTACTGACGCGTTTTGACTCTCATCCAATGGTCCACATCTTTTTCTTTTATTTTCTTTTTTTGATTTTTAAATTTTAATTGTTTTAAATTTCAAAAAATCATAAAAAATTCATTTTTAGTCAAAAAAATCTGAAAAAATTATGAAAAATATTTTTGATTATTCTCTTTCCGATTTTTAATTTTTCACAATTTATTTTTGTGTTTTGGTATTTTTTATGAATTTTACACTCATTTGATTTGTTTAAAATGTTTAAAAGTACTTTTACACATTTTTTAATTCTGAAAATATTATGGAATGATCCAATGATATTGTGACAAATATTGGTGACTTTATTTTATTTTTGCTTCTGACTTTACTATTTTTTACCATTTTTGTTTATTTTACCCATTTATTTTAATTTTTAAAAATAGTTTCTGACTTTTAAAAATTCCCAAAAAAATTGTATAATTACTTGACCTATTTTCTGATTTTTCTATGGTCTTATCTTTCATTTCTTGATTAATTTCAATATAATTGACTTTTTCCCATTATTTTCCATTTTTTAAACATTTTTTTAACCCTTTAATGCATATATTAAATATATTATTATTTTGTGAATATTTTCTGGCTGTCTTGGGTTGATTTTTTTATCATGGCTTTATTAACATCATTGGATCCATGGTGTTGAGTCTAACTCCACAAAAATTGATGAATGATTTTAATAATAGTTTGATTAAATATTAATTCAAATGTGGTTTTCTTTTTTCACCCTAATTCTTCTTCATCTCATCCCCTTCTTCATTGCACTAAGTGTTGTTGGAGCATGATCTCTATATAGGTGCGACTTCTATATAAGTTCACTTACGATTGCTTAACATAGCGCTAAATCTTGTCCCGATTCGAATAAATGATCATTCGTGGCCCAAACATATGATTGCAAGCCCAAAGATGTTAATTTGATCTATTTGATCCAATAACCTTGAGATTCATTGTGTGGAGGCTTTGGTTCTACCAATCCTCTAATGGATCTATAACACCTTTGGTCAACGCGGATCACTTAAACATCGTTGATCATTAAATGGTACTTGTGAGAATTTCAAATGGATGATATACTTGAAAAAAAGAAAATGCAACTTTTGTGTGGAGGCTTTGGATCTACCAATCCTCTAATGAGTTCCAAATGCAAGTTTCAAGATGGTCATCCAACTAACCACTAATTATTGACTTGTTTATTTTATGCTTTATTCTTTTTATGCTTTATGTACTATTTATTTTTTAGCATTTACATTTCATGCCATTTTCATCTTTGCTCATTTGAGCATTTATTTTCTTATCATTTATTTTTACTTTGCTCACTTGAGCTTTCCTTTTCCTTTCTTAAGATACTTAATAATCAACATAAACCTTACAAAACTCTTAATGGTACTTGGACTATTTGGTTACTATCCTTGGCATTTTGGAGCAGTGGACTTTTTTGGACTTAGGAATAGAAACCTGGGCCTATCTTGGAGACCTTGTGATCTTATCTGATTATTTTGTCTGGAGCTCTTGAGGTTTACCTCAAGACATTGGGTTGCTTGTTTGTTTTTGTGTGTAGGTTTTTTGTGATTACATTCTCTGTTTGTAATCTGGAATTCACCCATATACAGCTGTTACTCTGTCCAATTTTTGTGAAGACTTAATACATTTGAATAGGTCTAGTATCCTTGCTTGCTTGGTTTCAATCCAAAGAATGGGAATTCTATCTTGACTCATAATGTCAAGTTTTTGGCTTCTTGTTGGTTAGATGGTCCTTATCCTTAGATTTTACCTTATGCTTTAGGATAGTCTCTTCTTCTCCTCCCATCTTCTTTAATTTCAAAAATCTTCTCCCTCCTTTTGAAAACTCTTCTTGTTTTGAAACTTAAACACTTTCATAATAAACTTAGACTTAGGTCCATGCATTTTCAAAACATTTTCATAAATAAACCTCAATCAATTTAATAATACTTTGACATTTTTTTCTGAGAAAACTAAAAGTCAACCAATCTCATTTCAAACCATTTTGCCACTTTGGATTTTACCCTTAAACTTTTGCTTAAAAGATTAGACTCTTGTCAATCCTTGTAGTGATGCAAACAACTATACTTCTACAATATGTAGTGAAGAGAGATATTTTCCACTTGGGTGTTGAGTGAGGCATTGCTGATTTTAAAATCCAAGCCATTTTATCCACTTTGAGATGATGCAAATTCTCCTTTCTCATGATTGTGGATAGTAAGTATGTTTTTCACACGGACAATGACCATGATGTCTTATCTCTTAAAATTAACCAACACACACTTATGTTTCAAATCTTTTAAAAGAGGAACTACGTGTACCCTGATCCCCTATTGCACGAAAGGTGGTACGTAGGCACTAAAGGTTCACAACCGCGGCAGGTGAAAAAAACATAAAAATATATTTCTTTTCTCACCTCCACCATCCATTTTATATACAACACATTTTATAGCCAAAATATACAGATTTTACAAAGAGGCTCCTGCGGAATACCATAGATGTTTAGGGTGCTAATATCTTCCCTTTGCATAACCAACCCCCTTACCTTGAATCTTTCCCCCTTTTTTGGGTTATTCGCTCTTTTCCCATTCCTTTGGAAACAATAAAGCGCAGTGGCAATTTTTATTTTTGATTTGTATAAAGTCTAGTTAATCCAATGGCTTAGTCTTGAACATTTCTACCGCTACAACTAGATAATTGGAAGGCAGAAGACATCTTTCCGATCTCTTTTAGTCAGGAGTAATAACTATATTCCTGTCTTATTGCTTTCAAAAGTTTTTGCCTATGTAATAAATAATGACTTTAAACCTTGTGTCTTACCCGAGACACAATGGTTCATTTGTTAAAGGGTCGATAATTTATAAACATTTGTTCATTCAATAAAAACATTGGACGTTTTGCATGAAAATTTTGTGATCTCTGTCTTTCTTTTATCTTATTGCATATTCAAATTAATATGTGTTCTTACACACACCCACACACTACATTGCAGATCCTCATCCACTCTGGATCTCGTCGATAACGATTCTTCTATTGCCGCATATGACTTCAAAAATCCGATCTAACAAGCTGAGGACAAAGGTGAGGAATATTGTGAAATACCTGGAGAACTTTCCAGACTCTTGATACAAGAAGAAAAGGTTATCCAACCACATGAAGAGCCGGTCAAAGTTATAAACTTGGGTACCGAGACAGACAAGAAAGAGGTTAAGATAGGCGCCAACTTGGAGAGCAGTGTCATGAGCAGGTTAATCCAGATGTTACATGCATATGTTGAAATCTTCACTTGGTCATATGAAGAAATGTCAGGGCTTGATACCGATATTGTGGTGCACCGTCTGCCAATGAAAGAGGGTTGTGCTCCATTAAAACATAAAGTTCATCGCATGCATCTTGAAATGTCAGAAAAGATCAAAGTTGAGGTTATGAAGCAATTTAACGCATGGTTCTTATCCGTGACATCATATCCTCAATGGGTTTCTAATGTTGTCCCGGTGCCAAAGCAAGACGGTAAGGTGCATATGTGCGTAGATTACAGGGATCTGAACGGGGCAAGCCCCAAAGATGACTTCCCACTACCACATATTGATGTTTTGGTCGATAACACCGTTCAACACAAGGTATTCTCTTTCATGGATAGCTTCTCAGGTTACAAATAGATCAAGATGGCGCCTGAAGACATGGAGAAAACTACCTTCGTCACGTTGTGGGGCACTTTCTGCTACAAAATTATGCCTTTGGATTGAAGAATGCAGGGGTAACTTATCAGTGTGCCATGGTAGCCTTATTTCACGACATGATTCACCATGAGATAGAGGTCTACATTGACGACATTATAGCAAGGTCACAAACTGAAGAAGAGCACCTTGATCACCTGCATAAACTGTTTGAAAGACTGAGGAAGTATAAGGTGAGGCTAAACCCGGACAAGTGCATCTTTGGGGTGAGATCCGGTAAACTCCTGGGTTTCATTGTCAGTGGTAAGGGTATTGAGGTTGATCCAGCAAAAGTTAAAGCCATTCAAGAGATGCCAGCTCCTCATACCGAGAAGGAGGTCAGAGGTTTCTAAGAATGCCTGAATTACATTGCTCGTTTCATTTCGTATTTAATTTCTACTTGTGAGCCAATCTTCAAGCTGTTGAAGAAAGATCAAGTTGTAAAATGGAAAGATGATTGTCAATAGCCTTCTATAAAATTAAGGAGTACCTACAAGAACCTATGATTCTGATGCCACCAGTTGAAGGACGACCTCTAATCATGTACTTAACAGTGCTAGAAAACTCAATGGGGTGTGTATTGGGGCAGTATGACGAGTCTGGTCGAAAAGAGCATGCAATATACTACCTTAACAAAAAGTTTACCAACTGTGAAATAAGATATTCACTGCTTGAGAAAACTTAATGTGCTTTGGCATGGGATGCTCGCCGACTAAGACAATATATGTTGACCCATACTACTTTGTTGATTTCTAAAATGGATCCCATCAAGTACATATTCGAGAAACCAGCTCTCTCCAGAAGAATAGATCGATGGAAGATGGTCTTAATAGAATATGACATCCAGTACACCACTCAAAAAGCAATCAAAGGGAGTGTACTGCCGACCATTTGGCGCATCAGGCTATAGATGACTATTAGTCTATGAACTTCGAATTCTCAGATGAAACATTATGCTAATAACAGATTATGAAGAACCTGGACCGTATGAAGGACCTGAGTTAGGATCCCGGTGGACTATGGTTTTTAATGGAGCTTCCAATTCACTTGGCAAGGAAATCGGTGTTGTGATCATCTCCCCCGCAGGTTTCCATATGCTTTTTACCGCCAGATTATGCTTTCATTGCACCAATAATATGGCTGAATACAAAGCGTGCATCATGGGTCTTAGAGCTGCTATTGACCTGAGAATCAAGTTCTTAAGCGTGTATGGAGACTCAGCTTTGGTGATCAGTCAAGTTAAGGGAGATTGGGATACGAAACACCCGAATCTCATTCCTTATAAAGAGCATGTCTTAACCTTGATCCCGTATTCTGAAGAGATTACCTTTGAGCACATACCAAGAGAAGAAAATCAGTTGGTAGATGCATTGGCTAACATGTCATCCATGTTTAAGTTCAGATGGGACAATGAGGCTCCTAGAATCACCATTGAAAGATTCGACAAACCGACACACTGCTGTGAAATTGACACTGATGGAGTAGAAGAAAAACCTTGGTTTCATGAGGTTAAAAGGTACCTTGAAGATCAAGAATACCCTAAAGGGGAATCCATCAATGACAAGTAGTTCCTACAGAGGTTCTCGGCTAAGTTCTTCTTGAGCAATGGAACTCTATACAAGCGCAATCATGATTCGACTCTGCTTCATTGTGTGGACAAGAAGGAAGCATAAGAGATTATGAAAGATATGCACGAAGGTGTCTTTGGTACTCACTCCAGTGGGCATACTATGGCTAAAAAGGTTTTGAGAGTTGGTTACTATTGCTCGACTATGGGAACTGACTGTCACCACCACTCGAGAACTTGTCATAAGTGCCAAATTTATGCTGATAAAATTCATGTGCCTCCACTGCCTTTGAATATCATAACTGCTCCTTGGCCATTCATGATGTGGGCCATTGATATGATCAGAGAAATCAAGCCTACTGCCTCTAACGGACATCGCTTCATCCTCGTCGCCATTGACTACTTCACAAAATGGGTTGAAGCAGCCTCATTCACCTCCATTACCAAGAATGTGGTTGCCCAATTCATCAAACATAACCTTATTTGTCGATATGACATCCCAGAGAGAATCATCACAGACAACGATACAAATCTCAACAATACCAGGATCACTGAACTTTGCATGCAGTTCAAGATCAAGAATCACAACTCTTCTCTGTATCGACCTAAGATGAATGGTGCAGTAGAAGTCGCCAATAAGAACATAAAGAAGATCATACAGAAGATGGTTGTGACATACAAAGATTGGAACGAGATGTTACCATTCTCTCTTCACGGCTACCGCACTTCGGCTAGAACATCAGCTGGGCAACCCCATTCTCGCTGGTATATGGTATGGAAGTTGTCCTACATGTTGAAATTCAGATTCCTTCTCTGAGTAATCATAAAATATGCAGACTAAGGCGAAGACGAGTGGATTTAAACCAGGCTAGACCAATTGAATCTAATCGACAAAAAGAGGCTTGCGGTTGTCTGCCACGGTCAGTTGTATCAGAAATGCATGATCAAGGAATTCAGCAAAAAGATCAAGCATCAAGTATATCAGGATGGTGACTTGGTAATAAAGCACATTATTCTTCCATAGGGTGATCCTAGGGGCAAATGGACTCCCACTTACGAAGGGCCATTTGTAGTCAAGAAGATATTTTCTGGCGGAGCTATGATACTGACCTCCATGGACGGTGAAGATTTTCCGCACCCTGTGAATGCGGACATAGTCAAAAGATACTACGCATAAAAATGACCCGCTAGGTTGACTGGCCTAGGCAAAAGTAAGGGAATCCCGGAGAGCCAAAAAGGTTCGGGCAAAAATCAGGGATATATGTAAAAGATTATACACCCGGCAAGTCGAAAACCTGAAAAGGCAGCTTGGGCAAAAAAGGGTATCCAAGTGGACTAAAAACCCAAAAGGGAGGTCCAGGAAAAAATAAGGGATTAAAGGGTACGACTATGTCCCCATTAAATCACTTACAACAAGCTTTATTACCAAAGTTAAAGTTCAAATGGTATAGATCAATTCAATCCACTTCTTCCGACAGCAAGGGATGAGATGCTTGAAGACATAGGGGCAATAGCATAGTTGGAACCCGACGAGATTATTTCCGCATAGCTATTATCTTGTTTACACTTTGTATTATTTTCATTTTACGACAATTTCCCCTTGTTGGGATCTCTGTCTATTTGTACAAAATTTCCTGTTTATGGGCAGACTATCAATGAAATAGAAATTCAAAAAATCAAACTTTTTCGTTTTTCTGTTTTGTTTGCAAGACGTCCAATAACTAAAATTGAATGAGCATATGCATATGAATACATTTGACTGTTAACAAATATATGCATAAAAACAGGAATAAGCGTTTTCTCAAGACTCTAGGAGTTGGGATAACGTCCAAGCCATCCACATAGCCACTTCCATGAGATTATCCCTATGAAGTAATCTTCACAAGTTCATACATTCCCCACAATTTCCCTGGCAGATTGCTCTGGCAGATAAAGGAGTATAGTCTTCTTCCCAGTAATGTCGCCCATCTTCGAAATCCCAATCATTTCAGTTTTTGGAAATTCTTCTCCCCAACTAAGTTTTTAAAACTATAAAATCCATTGTAGACTACTTCTCTCCAGCATAGCTCATTCTCCTCAGCAAGGAGTTTCCCTCAGCAGAGTATTCCTCCGTTAACAAGGTTTACTTCCCCATCGGAACTCAGATTTTCCAAACAGGGTTTACTTCCCCAGTAGAGTTCAGATTTCCCAATTGGTTTTATTTCCCCAGAGGAGTCCATATTTCCCCAACAGGGTTTATTTCCCCAGCGAAGTTCAATTTCCCCAATTTAAGTCTGCTTCTACCATAGATTACTGGCAGAATTCCTGTCTCAAGCAAAGAACAGCCAGGATTTTTATCTCCAGAGAGTTGCCACTAAGTCTGTAATAGGATTAGATATCGCTCAACCTTAGTCTCTCCAGACAAGTCGGTATTCATATTAGAAACTCGGGTAGAACAACACCTCGAAAGGATATCCATCTCTTTTATCCCCAGTTAGGGTATATAAGAATTATAATCCTCAGTAGAGCAAGGAACACCAATGTCCCTGGACTCTTCTTCCCAAGCAGAAATCAAAATTCCCCAACGGAGCTTCCTCAAACAGAGAGCAGGAATCTCCAGCGAAAACAATCCCCAGAAGATCGAAGATACACATACTCTTCATCCCCAACAACAGTGAGGGATTTATTTTCCCCAGACAAAAATGATGCTTGAGTTTACAAATACACTTCAACAACATTTCATATCCATACATCATTTACAAACATCATAGCATGTGCATATGAAACACTTACAGCACAATCTCATTTATTTTGAGAACATCATTACGCAATGCATTTCATACATCATGACATTGAATGCAACTAACTCTTTACATTTTCAAGAAAGATCAATCAACAAACAAAATATCATCAATTACTTGTATGACCAGACATTCTTCTCAAAGACAGCATCTTCTAGATCAGTTTAGATCGAGCGTAGATCTATTCTGATACTTCTCCCAATTGAAGACGAGCGTGCATATCTTCTAGATCAGATTAAATCAATCATAGATTTATTCTGATACTTCTTCCAGTTGAAGACGATCATAGACATTTTCTGGCTCAGATTAAAATCGACCAAAGATTTACTCTGATACTTCTTCCAGTTAAAGTCAAGCACAAACAATTTCTGGCTCAGATTATGTCAATCATGGATTTATTCTGATACTTCTTCCAGTTAAAGACAAAGAGACCTCTTATGGCTCAGATTAAATCGACCAAAGATTTATTCTAATACTTCTTCCAGTCGAAGTCGGGCATAAAATATCCTCTGGCTCATAATGAAACGACCAAAGATTTATTTTGCTACTTCTTCCAATAGACATTCTTCTGGCTCAGCTTAGATCGAGCGTAGATCTATTATGATACATCTTCCAATTGAAGACATTTTCTGGCTCAGATTAAATCAACCATGGATTTATTCTGATACTTCTTCCAGCAGATATTTTCTAGCTCAGTTTAAATCAAGTGTGTATTTATTCTGATACTTCTTCCAGATAAAACAAGCACAAGCATCTTCTGGCTCAATTTAAATCAAGCATAGATTTATTCTAATACTTCTCCCAGTTGAAGACATGTTCTGTCTCAGATCAAATCGACCATAGGTTTATTTTGATACTTCTTCCAGTTGAAGTCAACAGTTACTTTGGATGGCATCTATAAGTCCATCTCTGAAGACTCTCCGTCACTTATCTTAATGGAATCTATAAGCCCATTTCCGGAATAATCAACCAACTTCTTGCACGAGCGAGTGCAAATTTCTGGGCACTTAAGTGTTCAATCATCTTCTACCTTCAAGTCACGAATGGCAGACATGTCAATCTAACTCTTCAGGTTTAAGAAGATTGAACAGGGGCAGCTGTTATACCCCAAAATTTTCCCTCCCATTTTTCTCAAGACATTCTTTTAAGGCTTCTCAAATGCTCAAGACACTCAGGGGTTGACCAGTTAAACCTCCTCCTAAGCAAGGAGTCCACAACTAGGGTTTTGAGTTTATCAAGGAAATTTGGGTTGCAAAGGTATCAAGTGGTTTCACTGTTTCTCCATAGGTCTTCAACAAGGTTCATGTCAAGTTTTAAGTCCTACATCACAAGTTTGCTCAGTCAATGGCTCAGATGATTGAAAATAAACTGTATTGGGTAAAAAGTCAACTATGGTCAACATACAATCAAACTTCAAGATTTTTTGTCAACGTAAACATTTTGAAGTGATATTCATCATTTTATCAAGGGTTGATCATAATTCCCCAAGGAAAGCCCTCAAACCATCAAAAGTCAAGAATTGTCAAATTAGGGTTTCCTTAGGAAAAGTCAACTAAACTTTTACCAAGCATAACTTTCACATGTTTCATCAACTTTTCCCCAACAAAAGCCCATTTTAAATAAAATTCAATTCTCTACAACTTTGTTTTTATGCTCAAGTCCAAAAAATGCTTCATTTGAAAGATATGAGCTAATACATTATAGGTCATTTTCAAAAGTCAACAAAAGACACTTTTTGTCATGGCAACTTACATCAAGATAATGTCTTCAAATTCAAAAATGATCAAAAGAGAAAGTGTAGAGGACAACTTGAGATTTTCAAAAAGACTAAGATCATCTTCAAAAGGTGAAAATTGAGCAAGTTATGAGTTGTACAAGTTGGGAAATTTTGAGGAAATTCATGAAATGCAAAATGAGCAAGCTTGAGATTTTAAACTTATGGCCTAACTTTTAGAGCTTCATACATGCTCATGACCTCATAAGAGACTTTTAAATTCACTCATACTTTGCCCTATACCATCTTATTATTTTATTCATATTTTGTTTTGTTTTTATTCAAACAAATTCAAAATAAATTGAATAAAATTATAGAATTGTGGGATAATGCATATGGGTCTGGTTTTTGGTCAGCTTTAAGGCCCAAGTACAAGCTAGAAACATACAAAACTCGTGCAAGCTCAAGATGTCAAGGAATCATGCAAAATGGCAAGTTTTTAAATTGTTTGATTTTGGCTTTATTGTGGCTTCCTGGATTTGATCTCTTGCCATATTTTCTGGCTCATTCTTTCCTCTATATAGAGCAAACAAAAGCAGATCAAATGACACATAAATCATTCCACAACAAACCTCCAAAAAATTCACAAAATTCAAAAGAAGTGTGAAACTTGTAATTTGAGTCCCAACCATTCTCACTCGCGACTAAGGCTTGCATTCACCTCCTGAAGATCAAAGGAGTTGATTTAGACCCATAATCGTACTCCTTAAGCATCAGAACCCTGCTTCTTCATCACGCCGATTCTTAATTTGGTAAAAAATAGAAACTATGTTTCCTTGCATTTTTAATCATTGCTAACATGTTTGATCTCTTCCTATGCATCATTAGAACAAGATAGGTGTGTTACATGTAGAGTTTGACGCAGAAATGGTGTTTTACCATTGTTAGGGCACCAAAGCCATTGATCATTGAACTGGACATTGCAAGCACTTTTAGATCTCACTAATTGTACCATTGAATTTGCAGTATGCCAATTAGTGGATCTAAGTTGTTAGATCTTCTGTTTTAATTTGTTTTCGCAGGTTTTGGTGGAGGAATAGGCTGGAGAAGACAACCGGAAGGTTAACTCCAGCGTGCTGACTCCGTTAGCCTAAGTGTCATCACATGGTTGGCTTGTTCAAATCCACCTGGGCGCGTGTTTTGAAATGAAAATATGATTGGGTTTTTAAATATATTCATTCATTCGCATTTGGTATAACGAATGAATAGCACAACCTAGTGGTAGCATGCGCGCTCTTAAGACACACCCCTGCCAGGTCCTGGGTTCGACCCAGGCAGGGAGAAATTTTCATTTTTCTAACTTTTGTTTTACAGATGCAGTGTATGCAAAGCTAGCACGCGTATGGTGCACCTCACGGTTGGGCCATCAGATCTCAAAGATTCGAATCTAACGCCCCAAAATAGTCAGCCCCATGGCGCACCCCAAGAAGCTATTTCCATTGGATTTTCCAGGCGCCTGGGCCCTCTTGCTAATGGGCTTGGGGATTTTTTGAAATGCACCCCCCCATTTACTTTAACGCTGGCCCATTTGTAACTTCTTTTTTTGTTTTATTCTTTATTTTTTGTTTTAGCTAATTTTTTTTAATCAGAAAAATAATCAAAAAAATTATAAAGTCATAAAAAAATAGACTTAGGTTTTGGATTAATTAACTTAATTTTTTACAATTAAAAATTAATTTAATTTAGTCATACTTTAGTCTTATTTTAGAATTAGGATTAATCACTTCAAACCTTTTTTTTCTAAATAAAAACACCAAAAAACATTTTTTCTAATCTTAGAAATGTTTAGGTTTCTTAATAATTTTCCCTCTTTAGTCTCTGCGCACTCGTTTATGTTTCGCATCTTTATGAATTATTATAACTATCAAAAGGGATGTAATAGTTTAA
This sequence comes from Vicia faba, assembly GCA_948472305.1. NCBI lineage: Eukaryota > Viridiplantae > Streptophyta > Magnoliopsida > Fabales > Fabaceae > Vicia > Vicia faba. Next base: position 1,227,584,566 of record OX451736.1, on the reverse strand, counting down.
ACTAGGTCTTTTTACATGTGTATTCCCCCCCATTTAAGGTTTTGTAATCCCTATCCTCGAAGCACTGTAATAGTGTAGTTTACTTTCCCGCATTTTTACTTTTTGCACTACTGTATGAATGCATGTATATATTTAGCTGCTAGCTTAATAGGAGTGCATGGTAATACTTAAAAGTAAATGGTAGAAAAACTAATATCCAAGATAAACATAACTAGAACACAACACACTTTGCACACGCGCACCTCTAAGATACCCCCACTTGTTGCCTTCGGAAAACAACAGTCACGTCTCTCGAACATGGGATGTTTTAATAAAAACCATTTGGTTAAAGATCATAGTCCCCCGATGACCCTTCGATGCTGCCTTGGTAAATGATCTTAGTACCTTATGGTAATTGCTAAAGTGTATTATGAGTTTCCTTCGTGATTGTATAATGACTCGCGCACGTCCCTCAAAACATCCAATGATAGGGCTACCTACTAACTAATGGTAGCATGGAACTATCTAAAGGAAAAGAGGAAAATTAAAAAGATCTTTTGAGTAGGTAGATAGCTTATAGTTGCTTACTCACAAAACAAAAAAATTTCTCACATATACACTCTCTTTTCTAAATACTTTCAAAGACAAAACACTATGTATGCATTCTCAACGATACGAGAATCATTACAAAGTTTGCGGCACTAAGGCATCTTTTTAAAAATATTTTCAAAATACACTTACACAAAAAGCATTTTCAAAGTGAGCTAGAAACTAAGAGCCCGTAGATAACTACAGATGAAAAGGATACTAACACCTTCCCTTTTCATAACCTACCCCCTTACTCAGAAAAAATTCTCGAAATGTCTTTCCTGTTATTTTTACCCTTTCCTTTATTAGATATAAGAAAAGTCGGTGGCGACTCTTGCTAACTGTAACATTTGCGGTAAAATACAAAACTAGTAAAGTCAGTTCTCCCGCAGTATTACAGAGAGGATGAGAGTAGATGAAAGAGATATAAAATAGAAAATGACCACACAAAATGGATAAAAACGTTTAAAAAAAATAGGTTGAGTACATCAGTAATGCGTCGACCTAAATAGGTCCTGCATAGATGCATTCAGATAAAAATTCAGGCGTAATGAATGCTTCAGTATGAGCCAACCGTTGTAGCTCATGAGTCAACTCATGCAGTCTAAATTTTAATTTTCAAAGTTTTCATGTTATGTCAATCCATTCATACAATAAATAGAAAGCTTACACATTCATCAGTTATGTCAAGGATGAAAAATACATATTGTAAAGCAAGTTTAACATTTACACATGATCAAGAGTGGTCAAATAGATAATAACAATATTACCTCCATGGACGATTGAAGATGAATGCCCTCACTAACGCTTGCATTAGACATAGTAAATTATGAAGGAATATACAATTATAAAATAAAGAGCATGCAAATTAGTCAAGCTGCAACCTATCCAAGATATCGAGAACACTAAGTTCCCTAGGGAAGTGGAAGAATGGTTCCGTCGTGAGTGGTTTTGTAAAGATATCGGCAAGTTGATTTTTGCTATCAACGTGCTTGAATACAATGTCACTCTTTTCGACATAATCCCTAAGGAAATGATGTCTAATCTCAATATGTTTTTTCTGTGAATTCAAAAATGGGTTCTTGGTTAGGTTAATGACACTTGTATTGTTACAAAAAATAGGAACGCATTCAAGTTTAACATTGAAGTCGAACAATTGTTGTTTGAACTACAAAATTTGGGCACAACAATTACCGGCACTTGCTTTTTCCTATGCCAACTTACTAAGGTGTTTGAAAAAAAAAAGACAAGTCCCACTAGTGCTTTTCCTATCCGATTTGCAATTGGCAAAGTCAGAGTCGAAATAGCCAACCAAAGAGCAATCACTACCCTTGGAGAACCAAAGACCATACTTTGACGTACCACAAAGGTACCTAAGTATGCGCTTTACGGCTTTTAAATTTGATTCCTTGGGACATGATTGAAACCTAGCACACAAGAAAACATTAAACATAATATTCGGATGGGATGCAGTAAGATAGAGAAGGGAACCAATCATACCTCTATACCTTTTTATATCGACGGGCTTACCATATTCTTCTCGGTCCAAATTATCCGCCGTAGGCATTAGATTTTCAATTACTTTGGAGTTTGCCATATCGAAGCGCTTGAGTAGATCATTGCAATACTTTGTTTGGCTTAAAAAAGTCCCTTCATTAAGTTGCTTAATTTGAAGACCGAGGAAGTAGTTTAACTCCCCCATCATGCTCGTTTCAAATTCTCCCTGCATTAGCTTAGATAATTCCTTGACCAAAGACATGTTAGTAGATCCAAAGATAATTCCATATACATAAACTTGAACTAAAATAGAGTGTTTCCCTTGACGCTTAATAAAGAGATTTGTATCAACCTTTCCTCTTGAGAATCCTTGATCTAGTAAGAATTTGCTAAGACATTCGTACCAAGTGTAACACTCCATTTCTACCCGGTAAATAATATTAAAATCAGAGTTATAAAATTTCGACATATAAATAGGATGCTACACTTACTACTTAAAAACAACTTTATTTAATCACATGTAAAACAGATACATAACACTTAAACTCGGATGAATCGTTAACCACATAATTTAGTCTTTAAAATAAAACAACTTTTATAATTAAGCAGTGGAATCACAATTTCAACTCAATGTCATAACAACTTTGTTCGACCGAAACAACTTTAGAAACAACAAAGTACTTAGTAAATCAAATTAAAATTCAGCAACGGAAGAAAAATCAACAATAAAGCAACAAGCGCTCACCCCCCTGAGTGTTACGTATCAGAGCGATGACACTGACTCGAACTAATGAAGGTAAACAACTTTCACATTGGATTACGTGCACGTTACCAACATAGGGGTAACATTTAAACAGAAGGGGTGAGATATCGAACAATATAATAGAATGTATGATAAATAATACATTAGAATCAGTTCATACAAAATCATCACTTCGCATCTCTTTAACAATATTTAACATAATCAATTCATCCAAACAAAAACTCAGGATGCAACATGAAATGTGACTTGTTTTTATGCACATGCATGTGGTGCCAACGGAGCAAAACTCCCAACTTAATAATATGCCAATTAATAGAGCCATCAACAAGGAATAATCCTTCAACTTTATATCTGCCAATCCAGGCCAACTTACCGAGCATGAGCTCCCAACTTGATATACTATGTATGCGACACATGATTAAAAGCAACAACAACAACGATGACTACACAATGACAACAACCATTGAACAACAACTCAACAATAATATCAACATTGGCAATAAGCCTACCACTTGATATTTGCCAATAATTAGAGGCATCTCAACAAAATTCATCATCACCTGTCAGTTCTCAAATTATAACAAAGTATGCAATACACCGTATTAACCAAAATATGCTATGACGTCCCACGTAATTATTTGGGAAATTCGACTATATCCGGCTAAATAGTTTTCTGCTAAAATACTAATATTTTCGGTTTTGTACTACTATTTCCAATTCCATACAGATTACTGCTAGTCACTTATTAATTATTTCATCTTTGTTATTAGCTACTAATTTGTTCTCCTATTAATATTGCTAGTGAAAACTCTACTAAATTACTTTTACTGATAACCTTATTATTAGTTTTCTACTAATTATTAATTCTACTATCTCTCCTGCTACGAACTTATATCTACTAGTAACCCATTAATCATTCAGGGGATAAATTTCCTTAAGAACTCTAATTATTATGCCAAGACTGTTAAACAAATAATTCACCAATTAGGATACACAGGAGCAAAGAAAAAAAGAATAAGAAATACATGCGCCCCTCGGCACAATAACCCTGCCGCTCGACACTCCCCCTTTTTTGCCTTTGTGCCGGTCAGCACGCACCATGCCCCTCGACATACCTTGCAACCTTGTGTCGTTCGGCACTGCTTGTCTTCAACACTTTTGCACAGACTTCATCTAGTCTATGACGAACGTTAACTCAGACTTTCAGTATTCTCCTCGATCACTAATTTCAGACCAATATCATGGAATAACATAGCAACATGACAACTATATCAACATGTGAAGTTTTTCTTCCTATCGAAGTTAAAATCCATTCTCTAAGGATCATGAAAGAAGTAGACTTAGGCAAATACGAATGGTTTCAGACTAGATTGGATCAGTTGAATTTGATTGATGAAAAAAGGTTGCCTACTGTCTGTCATGGTTAAATGTATCAAAAGCGTATGATCAAGGCATTCGACAAGAAGATCAAACATCGAGAATACCAGGTTGGAGACTTGGTAATAAAACACATCATTCTACCATAAGGCGATCCCAGTGGAAAATGGACTCCCACCTGCAAAGGGCCATTTGTCGTCAAGAAAGTATTTTTGGGCAATGCTATGATGCTAACAACTATGGACGGTGAAGATTTATCGCACCTTGTGAACGTGGACATAGTCAAAAAATACTACACATAAAGAATGACCCGCTAGGTTGACATGCCTAGGAAAAAATAAGGGCATCCCGGTGAACCAAAAGGGTTCAGGCAAAAATTAGGGATATATACAAAAGACTGTACACCCGGCAAGTCAAAAACCTGAAAGGGAGGCTTGGGCAAAAAAGGGTATCCTGGTGGACTGAAAACCAATAAGGGCGGTCCAGGCAAAATTTAAGGATTAAAAGCGTACGACTATGTCCCGTTGGATCACTACAACCAGCTTTATTACAACGGTCAAAAGTTCAAAGGGTACAAGATTAGTTCAATCAACTTCTTCTGACAGAAAAAGATGAGATGTTCGAAGACATAGGGGCAATAGAAAAGTTGGAACCCAATGAGATCACTTCCACATGGCTATATATATTTGTTTTCACTACGACTCCCTCTTACTAGGATTTCCGTCTCTTTATACAAAAACGCCAGTTTATAAGAAAATTATCAATACAAATATACTTTGAAGTGCAAACTTTTTGTTTTTTCTGTTTTGATTGCAAAAACGTTCAATGGATAAAATTGAAATGAACATATGCATATAAACATGATTAACTATTAGCAAATGTATACATAAGAACATGAATAAACATTTGCTCAGAACTCTAGGAATTGAGATGACACTAAAGTTGTTCATAAATCCCCATATAATCCATTTCATAAGGAGATCCCCAAAAAAGTCGTTGAAGCCACCTCTATGAGGTTATCCTCCATAAAATCCCTTTCATAAGGAGATCCTTAGTAAAGTCACTGAAGCTACCTTTATGAGGTTATCCCCCACAGAGTAAATTCATACACAATTTCCTTACAGAGTTCCAATCAATACATCTCCTGGAAATTATCTTTCCTAGCTGATTTTGGTCTTCCAAAACTGAAAGAGAAAACTTACAATGCTCTTCCCCCAGAAGAATTTGTTTCCCTAGTGAAATATAAAAAATATATTCCTCAACAAGGTTTATTTCCCCAACAGACTATAATCTCCTTATCTTGAGTCTATTCCTCAGACTACTACACATCACTGACAGAACTCCTCTTCTTCAATAGATTTGATACCATCCTCAAAGAGTTGCTGTAAAACCTGGAGTCTAACCAGAATACCAGTTAACTTTACTCTCTCCAGATAAACCAAAAGTTTAATCATCTCTTTTATCCCCAGTCAGGGTATATGAGAATTAAATTCCCCTGTAGATCAACGAACGACTAAGGTTCTTGAACTCTATTCCCCAAGAAGAAATCAACATCTCCTACAGAGTTTCCTCAAACTGCAAACAGGAATCCCCAACGAAAGTATTCTAGACAAAATTGAAGATACACATATTCTTCATCCACAACAGTAGTCAGGGATCTATTTTCCCAGACAAAGATACATTTCACATTCATACATCATAGCATATGCATATGAAACGCATATAGCACATTCTCATTTATTTTGAGAACATCATCACGCAATTCATTTCATACATCATGACACTGCATACAGCCAATTCTTTACTGTTTCAGGAAAGATTAATCAACAAACAAAAATCATCAGCTATCTACATAACCAGACAAATTTCTGCAGAGGCTAAAATTTCACAAGTATTTCCCTCGAAGACCGTCCCCCATGGAGTCATTTTGAAGAATATCTCTCCGAAACGAAATCAAGCACAAATTCTTTCTGGTACTTATTGAAGTAGTAGTCGTCAGAGATTTCTTCATTGTCTGTTGAAGTAATAGTCGTCATAGATTCCTTCATTACCTGTTGAAGTAGTAGTCATCACATATTCCTTCATTACATGTTGAAGTAGTAGTCATCACAGATTCCTTCATTACCTATTGAAGTAGTAGTCATCATAGATTCCTTCACTACCTGTTGAAGTAGTAGTCGTCACATATTCCTTCATTACCTGTTGAAGTAGTAGTCGTCATAGATTCCTTCATTACCTGTTGAAGTAGTAGTCATCAGAGATTCCTTCATTACTTGTTGAAGTAGTAGTCGTCACAAATTCCTTCATTTCCTGTTTAAGTAGTAGTCGTTATAGATTCCTTTATTACCTGTTGAAGTAGTAGTAGTCAAATATTCTTTCAGTACCTGTCGAAGTAGTCGTCGTTATAGATTCCTTCATTACATGTTAAAGTAGTAGTCGTCATAGATTCCTTCATTACATGTCGAAGTAGTAATCGTCATAGATTCCTTCACTACCTGTCGAAGTAGTAGTCGCGTGTAGACTCTTTTCTGGATACATCTCTTGAAGATCAAGATAAGCACTAGACTTACCGACAGTCATTCTGGATGGCATCTATAAGCCCATCTCCAACAACGTTTCATTACCTCTCCAAATGGAATCTTTAAGCCCATTCCTGACACGATCAACCAACAACATTACTTCGTGCACCAGCGAGTGCAAATTTCTGGGCACTTTAGTGTTCAATCATCTTCTATCTTTAAGTCACGAATGACGAACATAGCAATCTAACTCTTCAGGTTTAAGAAGATTGAACATGTGCAGCTGTTGTACCATAAAATTTTCCCTCTCTTTTCTCAAGATATTTCTCACCAAATATCTCCAATGCTCAAGAGTTCTCAAGATTTTGATCAGGCAAGCTCACCCCCAAAGCACTGAGCCTCTAAATTAGGGTTTTTACTGAGAATGATCAATCATCGACTTGTGACTTAATACATGACCTTATGGCTTGAAGCATAATCTCAAGGACTCAAACACAACATGTTGACCTAATTTCATGGCTCGAATCATTTCTCAGGATCAAAGGTTTGATAGTTGAAATTTGGATCAACTAACGAAAAGTCAACCGATACACAAAAAGTAAAACTTTAACTTTTTGGTCAATATTTAATTTCAAAAATCAAAATTCATCAAGACATTCAAGAATATAAAACTTGGTCAACAAGAATCAAGAAAGTCAACAAAAAGTTAAGATTTTCAATACTTAGAAAATTTCTAAGTGTCTTTAACCTAGATAGTTTCATTACTTCATGACAATTTTTCACCAAGATGCAAGATGATTCAAAGAAAACTTTCAACATGAAAGCTATAGAACTTGATGAATATTATAACTTTGTATTAAAGGGTTGATGTCCAAAAAATGCTTAGATTTGAAGATATAAGCCCATGAAGTCATGACATTTTTATTTAATACTTAAATAAATTTTCAACAGGTTTGGTCAGCTTTTTGTCCCAACTCCTTGGCCAATTTTCATCAAGTTCCAAGTTGATTTAGCCAAAGTGGTCAACATGAAAGTCGTAGATAATGTTTCAAGCTTTCCAAAACATCCAAGAGCATGAATTTATCATACTTTAGCTAGGAGATTCAAAGGCATGAATTTGGGTATCCATTCTTGAATTACAAGTCATTTTGGTGAAGAACACATAATCTAATCTACATGCTATACTGCATAATCTTGTGTTTCAAGCCTTCTAACTTGCAAATCTCACCATAAGTTAATTTTTACATAAACTTTTGAGCTATGGTCCATTTGGTTTAAGCATTGTCCAAGTGATCTTTCCATTTTTGGCACAAAGGCACAATTGCCATTCTTGAAAAGCATGCTTTAATCACAATGTCAACTCCTTGAGCCTCTCAATGGTTTCTCCTACACATACATAATGTCAAAGCAAGAAGAAACCATCTACAACCTGAAAAGCACTCCTAATAAACAGGCCATGCCCACATTGGAACTATGAAAAGTCATGAACTCTCACTTACAACCCAACCTAGCCACAACATGTGATTTTAAAAAATATGATTAAACCTTGTCTTAAAACCTATTGCCTATAAATAGAGAGATCATTTTGCAAGATAAAGGAGACGAACAAGCCCTCAAAAATCCTATACTCTCAAAAAACCAGAACTGTCCACAAAAACCTCCATTTTGAGCTTTGAAGTCCAAATCTTTGAACCTCCCACACCTTGCAAGTTTTACCCAAACAGACCATCCAAATACTTCACATACATCATATAGAAGTTGTTCAAACACAAGAACAACTTCTGTAACATCATTATCACCATCTTCCGAACTAAAAAATAGTACTTTGCAACTTGACTTGTTTGGAGTGATTCGGCAACTTTCAGCATAAAGTGAGGATTAGAACAACTACAAGAAGGTCCAAAGGAGCTCGATCAATCACCATTTTGCACCCGGAAACATCTGTACATGTTCTAAAGTTTTCGCTTCGAGAGGTAAGGTTCCTCACACTTTGATATCTTTATCCATACACCATTTGCTTTCGTTTTCAAAAGGATACAACAGGACAAATCAAAGCAATCACTTAGCAAAAAGGCAGGCTAGGGGCTGACACGGTGCCCGTGTCACACGACACGGCCAGTTTCAGCTTAGATGGGTTTAAAACTTAACAAAAATGCAGGGCAGGGGCTGACACGGGTGCCCATGTCACACGACACGGCCCGTGTCAGTCAGAAACATATAGAGCAGGCAGGGCAGGGGTTGACACGGGTGCCCGTGTCACACGACACGACCCGTGTCATTTTGGCTGGAACAAAATGTGAAGAAGAAGCCAGGAACAGGTCTTGACACGGGTGCTCGTGTCCACTGACACGGCCCATGTCAGCTCAGACACTAAATTTCCTAATTTTGAGTTTTTTTAGTATATTTTTGGATATATTGCATTGCTTGGAGATGACCTAAACCATAAAATCGTTTTTCTAATTGAAACATCAAAAACATTTTTCTAAACAATTAGTTTTCTTTTTAGTTAACTTAGACCTAGGTTTTTCTTCAATCAAATGAACTACAAAACCTTTTCTATTAAAATAACTAAAAAATAATCTCTTTTCACTTTACGGTTTCTTGCGTATTTTTACATTATGAATTATGTAATTTTCAAAGCCTTGTAATAGTAATTAGGGTTTATTTTTAATTGTCATCCCCATTTGTAAATTTGTATCCCCCATCCACGAAAGTATTGTAATAGCATAGGACTTTTAAATTCCGCAATTTATCGCTTTCCATATTATTGCTAGTAATTAGGGTTTGCATGGTAAGATCTTAAAATCAATACTATACAACCCTAATTCAATACGAAAATGCATTAAAATAAACACTTTGCACACTTGCACCTCTAGGGTAACCCACACTTGTTGCCTCGGATAAAACAGTCATGTCCCTCGAACATGGGATACTTTAGCAAAGACCCACGATTACAAGATCGTAATCCCTAGATGACCCTTCGATGTTGCCTTCGGTAAACAATATTAGTCCCTCATAACAAATTGCTAAGGTATCCTATAATGTTGCCTTCTATGACTGTATGACAACCCGCACATGTCCCTTCACATCCAATGATAAGGTTTCTTACTAACTAATGGTAAGATAACACTATCTAAAAGAGGAGGAAAAGAACAAAGACTTTCTTTTGAGTAGGTAGAACATTCTTAGTTGCTTGGTCACAAACATTTTAAATCAAACATCTTTCAAACACCAAAACTTTCAATGAAATATTTTCAAAAGTCAACGCTTTGTATACATTTTCGCCGAAACGAAGGCACTTTTCAAAAATACATTTCAAAACAAATCACAAGCACATTTATAAATCATTTTCAAAGTGAGCTAGCAACTAAGAGCCCGTAGATAACTACAGATGAAAAGGGTGCTAACACCTTCCCTTTTCATAACCTACCCCCAGAACTCAAGAAAATTCTCAAAAGGTCTTTCCTGTTCTTTTCACCCTTTCCTTTATTGGATAAAAGAAAATTCGACGGAGACTCTTGCTATCCGCAACAATTGCGATAAAACACAAAACACCCAAGTCAGTTCTCCCACCGTATCACACATATCAACATTTAAAGTAGTAACAACTGTAACACACTTATACTTGGATATACAACATCACATTATCATCTTAACAATATTTTCAACACCAAAACACATACACAATTTTATTCCCATATATATATATATATATATATATATATATATATATATATATATATATATATATATATATATATATATATATATATATATGTCAATTATCAATAAAATATCAACAACTCTATTAATATCGTCCTATCACCCTTATAGTGACATCAACATATCCAACATAATTAACTTCGGCATATTATGGAGTACTATTCATCATTTATGGTAACAAATAACAACATCATGGTAACGGAACGAAATCATTATAACATCAACTTAATAGTATAACTCAACAAATATACACACAACTCACCATCAACCAATAACCACATTAATATCCTTATAAAATCAAAAAATATTTACGAGAAAACTCAGTACCCTGGCACATCATCCCTATATCAACAATTCACCAAATCAAACATGTAGATAAAGACATATCATTCCCATAGGCTTATGATATTTAGTCATTCACTTCTAACAAGTCGTACAAGCATAACAACTGCGCCACATCACGCTTCAGCTGCACAACTCTGATCATCCATCTTACATCACCATCCTCATTAAAATTTCCGTCAAATATATGGTTTACAAGTTTCAACCTAGTTTTGGACTTTCTATAACATCCACCATAAAATCGTTGTTCACTTGATATTCTCAATCTTTCACTTTGCAATGTTAGCTCGCATATAAACCCGCTACTCCAAATTGTTCCATACGTCTCAACTCTTTCCTAGACACTCTTATATTAATTCACACAAACTGGTGAGTGAATGTCCTCATGATATAACATCAATCACTTTACACACAGTTAAGATAGCAAGACAAGTCTATACCATTGTAATACGGCGAGAGAACTGACTTGGGTGTTTTACGTTTCATCGCAAATGTTGCGGATAGCAAGAGTCGCCATTGAATTTTCTTTTATCCAATAAGGAAAGGGTGAAAAGAACAGGATAGACCTTTGAGATATTTTCTTGAGTTCGGGGGGTAGGTTATGAAAAGGGAAGGTGTTAGCACCCTTTTCATCCATAGTTATCTATGGGATCTTAGTTTCTTGCTAGATCACTTTTGAAATTGCTTTGTTTGAAATGTGTTTGTGGTGGTTTTTGAAAGTATTTTTGAAAAGCGCCTTCATTTAGGAAAATTTGTAATGATTCTCGTCACTATAAGAATGCATACAAAGTGTTGGACTTTTGAAAATATTTCATGTTTTTGAAAGTGTTTGGTGTGTTTGAAAAGATGTTTATTTTAAAGATGGATTATGAGCAAGCAACTAAGAACGTTCTACCTACTCAAAAGTCTTAGTTCTTTTCTTCCTCCTTTAGATATTGCTATCTTACCATTGATTGATAAGAAGCCCTATCATTGGATGTGAAGGGACGGGTGTGGGTCGTCGTATAGTCATAGAATGCATGTTTGTGAGATACCTTAGCATTTTTCTTAAGGGTCTAAGATCATTTATAAGGCAACATTCGAAGCGTCATCGAGGGACTATGATCTTGTATTTTTTATTGTTTTTTCTAAGGCGTCTCACATGCATAACATAAGCATTTATTTAAGGCAACAAAGTGGAGTTATCCCTAGAGGTGTAAGTGTGCAAGTGTTTTTTATTTCATGCTTGATTTATCTTGGATTAGGGTTTTCTAGTATTGATTTTATCTTTCCATACAAACCCTAATTACTAACATTTATATTTGAAAGCGGTAAATCACGGAAAGTAAATATCCTACGCTATTACATCTTTTAGGAAATGGGGATACAAGTTTATGAATAGGGAATGAAAGCAATTAAAAACTAATTACTATTACAACTAAATTGAATAAAAATAATAGCAAAAAAGTCTCAAAAAATTAAGATTTTTGGTGTTGAACCTAACACGGGCCATGTCCTGTAACACGGGCACCCGTGTCAGAACCCTGTAATAATTATGCATGTCTTTTATTGTCCCAACTATGCTGACACGGGAAGTGTCACGTGACACGGGCACCCGTGTCAGGACCCTGTCTTGCAATTTTGTCAAGTTTTAATTCCAGTATGTGGGACACAGGCACCCATGTCAGAGCCCTGTCTTGCCATTTTTTTTGTTTTCTTCCTGACACGGCTCGTGTCAGGTGACATGGCTGGCCGTGTCAGACTTCTAGAAGAACTTTTTGTGATTTTTAGTGTATGCAACTCTTCTACTTTGATTTTCCCTGTTTTATTCTTTTGGAAACGAAAGTAAAATTATGTATGAACAAGGATATCACAACTTGAGAAAACTTACCTCTTGAAGTGAAAACTCAAAATGTGTATGGATGTTTCTTGTTGCAATGTGATGATTGATTGAGCTTCCTTAGACCTCCTTGAAGTTGTTCCAATCTTTACTTTGTACTGAAAGTGTTTGAATCTCTCCAACCAAGTCAACTTGCAACACAATGTGTGTGAGTTTGGGAAGTGGTGATAATGATGTTACATAAGTTGTTCTTATGTTTGGACAACTTCTATATGATATATGTGAGATATTTGGATAGTTTTTTTGTGGAAAACTTGTAAGGTATTAGTTTCAAAGATTTGGACTTCAAAGCTCAAGAGTGGAAGTTTTATGGACAATTATGGTTTTTGAGAGTATGAGGGGTTTTGGGGATTTTTCAATACACAAGAAGCTCTCTATTTTTTCTGACCTCTTTCCCTTGCAAATTATCCCTCTATTTATAGGCCAATGTTTTGTGAACAAGGGTTGAATAGGTTTAAAAGACAACATGTTATGGTTTGGTTGGGATGCAAATATCAAACTATGTCAAGTACTTCATGGTTCCAAGATGAAGTACCAAAGTTGCTGGTATAAAGGGGCTTCTTTCCATGAGTTATGGTGGAGTAAAATCAGAAGCAAACAAGGTATGGGTTCAATACAAGTTTTGTTCCAACAAGCTTGCTTTTCTAGAATGGCAATGGTGCCTTTATGCCATAAATGAAAAGATCTTTTGGATAATGGCTTAAACACTTGGGTAATAGCTCAATAGTGGGTGTAAGCATTAAATTATGATGATATTTTCAAGCAAGGAGGCCTACAATACAAGATTATGCAGCATAGCATAAGGGTTTTGTTATGTGTTCTTCACTAAAATGACTTACAATTCAAGAATGGATGCCCAACTTCATGCCCTTGAATCTCCTAGCTCAAGTATGATAAATTCATGCTCTAGGATGTTTTAGAAAGCTTGAAACATCCTGTATAACTTTCATTTTGGTCATTTTGACAAATCATCTTGGAACTATGTGAAAAAATGCCAAGAAGTTGAGATAAAATCCTGACCAAAACTGTTGAAAATTTCTCTAAGTGTTTATTCAAAAATGCCATGACTTCATGAATCTATTACTCAAAATCCAAGCATTTCTAGAAAAAGTTCTGCCCTAAAAAGTTTTAGGTATCATTGAGATCTATAAATTTCATGTTGGAAGTTTTCCTTGAATCATCTTGCATCATGGTGAAAAATTGGCATGAAGAAATGAAATTATCATATATAAAAACACTTAGAAAAATTTCTAAGTCTTGAAAAGTTTGACTTTTCACATTGACTTTTGACTTTCTTGATTTCTTGATGATCAAGTTTCATATTTTTGAATTTCTTGATGAATTTTGATCTTTGAAGCTTAAAGTTGACCAAAAAGTCAAAGTTTTACTTTTGGTGCTACAGTTGACTTTTTCATCAGTACAACTGATTTTTGGTTGTTTGGTCAATTGACCGAGCAAAATTTGTGATACAAAACTTGAAACTTGACATGAACATTCTTGAAGGTCCATAATGATCCATGAACGTCATTTGAAGTATTAGAAGTCCATTCATTCTTGTGCAAACTCAAACCCTAATTTTGAGGTATCAGTGTTGAGGAAATGGCTTGACATAGTTAAAACTTGTGCAAGCCTGAGCTTTTTACAGATCTTTGTGAGAAATATATTGAGAAAAGAGAGGGAAAATTTTGGGGTACAATAATCATCCAACACGATCTCGTCTACTATCAACAAGAGATTAAGGGTGATCAGTTCCTCAATTTGTCAATAGATAGCCGAAAACCATTGTGGAGTATAAATCATCGTTACCAAACTATAATAGTGTTCCTTTAGAAATTGTACTCAAGCCACCTAAAGAACTATAGTCCAATAATTTCCAATGAGGTTTACAAATACTCCCATAATTTCCCTCTCATTCGATCTTGTTGATGAGACACCAACGATCAACATATTACACGATCCACATTACACTCACTTAGCCTCACACGAATGTAAGTATTCTCCATCTCAAGAATTACTACTATACCAGTACATTACATGTCATCTCGTTCCAATTTGAAATCTCAACAATGTCATTCCACACCGTTTTGGTGATAGAACCTCCCCAATTCTTCTTTTACACAGGACACTACCTTGGCATCATAAACACGACTCTAATTCCTCTTAAAAGCATATTCCTTTAAAAGGAAATCTTCATTATAATCATTGTTAATCATCATAAGATGCATCTCTATGCGCTTCTCAAATACTTTCACATCCTTTTAAATGTCGAACATCTCATTTCTCAACTTATTCGTCAACAACATATTACGCTTGACCTCGTCTCAAACAACTACGATAATAACCATTTATTCGAAAAAAGCCTCTAGTTCCATAACTGACTTCAGAGTCCCTCCATATAGGAATTAATATACCATATTTTAAAACACTTTCATAGGATAGAATATATTTTTATCTCCTCATAGGTTCAGACGGAACATCAATCTGATACTCAAAACACAAGATATGAATTTCCAAAGTTATCCGAAAATGCGAACACCGATGTCATGCAACGACATACTATTACACACCTTACAATAACATCAAAACAAAATTTATTTGTACCAGTACCAACACTTACCATTCTTGAAATCATACTCATCTCCTTGCATTTTCGACTCCAACTCGCGATTCAAAATATTCCAACAACTTCAACAACTTTTACAATCACTCACAAGGATCCCATGATAAGGTCTACAACAATTTGTCACTCTATCACCATTCAAACATCGACATCTTACGTAAGGGCTACCCAAACCGACAACTTCAAAGTCCACCAGCAGCGCTGAAACATCGGAATTTCTAAATTCCATCTTCAAAAAATTATCCTTGTTACTTAACAATCACCTTCAGAAACATCAGGGATTTACACTCTACTCGTATATCAACAACCATTACATTGCTCCTCATCCTTAGAGAAGTAAACATCAACAATGTCTGATCATCCTCCCTCAAGACGCTCCAACTTGATTAACAAACAAAATCTTGAATCCATGTCACCTTCGGATTCGGGAAATAACAAAACTTCAACAATACTTGCACTGTCACCATCAACAGCATACTGAACTAACATCTTACAACCAAAACATATCCAAGAAGCACATCTTCTCCCCCACTTATCTTCAAACCAACTCCTGCATACAATTGATTGGAAAAGAAAACAAGTACCGACAGTGTGTCGCACACATGTCACGTACTAAGAAACAACAGATCGACAATATTCAACTATCACACTACTCTACTGACTCAACAACTTGGTCGGACGGACCGACCTGCTCTGATACCACTAATGTAACACCTCATTTCTATCCGGTAAATAATATTAAAATCAGAGTTATAAATTTCGACATATAAATAGGATGCTACACTTACTACTTAAAAATAACTTTATTTAATTGCATATAAAATAGACACGTAACACTTAAACTCGGATGAACTGTTAACCACATAATGTAGTCTTTAAAATAAAACAACTTTTATAATTAAGTTGTGGAATCATAATTTCAACTCAATGTCATAAAAACTTTGTTCGACCGATAACACTTTAGAAACAACAAAGTACTTAGTAAATCAAATTAAAATTCAACAACAGAAGTAAAATCAACAATAAAGCAACAAGCATTCATCCCCCCGAGTGTTACATATCAGAGCGACGACACCGACTCAAACTAATGAAGGTAAACAACCTTCACACTGAATTACCTACAAGTTACCAACATAGGGGTAACATTCAAACAGAACGGGTGAGATACCGAACAATATAATAGAATGCATGATAAATAAAATATTAGAATTAGTTCATACAAAATCACCATTTCACAGCTCTTTAACAACATTTAACATATCAATTCATCCACACAACAACTCGGGATGCAATATGAAATACGGCTTATTTTTATGCACATGCATGTGGTACCAACGAAACAAAACTCCCAACATAATAATATGCCAATTAATAGAGGCATCAACAAGGAATAAGCCTTAAACTTTATATCTTCCAATCCAGGCCAATTTACCAAGCATGATCTCCCAACTTGATATGCTATGTATGCGACAATATGATTAAAAGCAACAACAACAACGATAACTACACAATGACAACAACCATTCAACAGCAACTCAACAATAATATCAAGATTGGCAATAAGCCTACCACTTGATATTTGTCAATAATTAGAGGCATATCAGCAAAATTCATCATCACTTCTCAATTCTCAAATTATAACAAAGTATGCAATACACCGTATTAACCAAAATATGCTACGACGTCCCACGTAATTATTTGGGCAATTCGACTGTATCTGGCTAAATAGTTTTCTGCTAAAATACTAATGTTTTTGTTCATGTACTACTATTTCCAATTCCATATGGATTACTGCTAGTCACTTATTAATTATTTCATCTTTTTTACTAGCTACTAATTTGTTCTCCTATTAATATTGCTACTGAAAACTCTACTAAATTACTTTTACTGATAACCTTATTATTAGTTCTCTACTAATTATTAATTTTACTATCTCTCCTGCTAATAACTTATATCTACTAGTAACCCATTAATCATTCAGGGGGTAAATTACCTTAAGAACTCTAATTATTATGCCAAGACTGTTAAACAAATAATTCACCAATTAGGATGCACAAGAGCAAAGAAAAAAAAGAATAAGAAATATATGTGCCTATCAGCACAACAACCCTGTCGCTCGGCACTCCCCCTTTTTTGCCTTTGTGCCGGTCGGCAGACACCATGCCCCTCGACACACCTTACAACCTTATGCTGCTCGGCACAAGCACCTGTGCCCCTCGGCACTGCGTGTCTTCAACACTTTTGCACATACTTCATCCAGTCTGACGAACGTTAACCCATCCTTTCAGTATTCTCCTTAATCACTAATTTTACACCAATAACATGGAATAACATAGCAACATTACAACTATATCAACATGTGATAATCTCCACTAACATATTCATCAATTTGTACAGGACAGTTATGCAGAAAATTCATAAACAACCATAACATGAAAACAGTCAATTTCATAAACAGATCCAGAAAAAAATCATATGCACAACAATTATACACACAACCAATACCTACATAATATTAATCATAAGCCCCATTATAGATTCATAACCCACCCTTACCTTGGATTTAAGGTCACTCTATAACTCTCCGATTGAAAACCTAGCTTTGCATATTTTCCCTCTTCTCTGCAACTTCTACGATCAGCACACCAAGACTTCCTTATTTTTTTAATTAACCTAATTCTTATATCAACTTAACCTTATTTCATTAATCATATTGGGCCTAACTTACACACCCCCACCTTACTACGTACCACCATATAACTAAGCCAGCAACTTAATCTTATATTATTCTAATATTATTGCTAATATTAATCAACTAAAATAATCAACCAAATAACAACTTAGCAACATATAGAAACATCTCACACATTTCAACAAATAATTCAAAAATAATTTAATTAATTTAATTATCGGGCATTACACCAAGCCCTAGGGGCTTGTTTAAGACCGTACAAAGCATGCTTAAGTTTGTAAACATAGTTAGGAAACTCAAAATTTTCAAAACCGGGATGTTGACATACATATACCTCTTCATTAATGTAGACATTGAGAAAGGCACTCTTAACATCCATTTAAAATAACTTGAAATTTAGTGAACATGCATAGGCAAGCAAATGGCGTATAGCCTCGAGTCGGGAAACTGGAGCATAAGTTTCCTCATAATTGATGCCTTCCTCTTGGTTATACCCGTGAGCAACAAGACGAGCATTGTTGCGGTTTATTATTCCATTTTTGTCTAATTTTTTCCTAAACACCCAGTTAGTACCAATTACTCGATGGTCTCGCGGAGGAGGGACAAGGTCCCAAACCTCATTTCTCTTAAACTGATTTAGCTCCTCTTGCATAGCTAAAAACCAATGTTCATCGAGTAAGGTGTCTTTGGAGTTTTTTAGGCTCAATTTGAGAAACGAAAATAAAATGATGGCAAAAGTTACTTATCATAGACTGTGTGGTAACTCCCTTTGAGATATCTCCTAGAATGTTGTCGATGGGATGATCCTTAGAGGTTTTCCATTCCAAAGAAGATCACTTTCATTACTTGGATGATCTTCCTCTCTTTCTTCGGCTACTTGATCCAGCTTCTCCTTAACTATTATAGGTTTAGAGTCACTTTCTTTAGGGTCTTTTAGTATGCTTTCCGAAGATACACCTGCACCATCAAAAACAACACCTTTTCTGACCGATTTTAGATAATATTCATCAAAGGAAACATGCACGGATTCTTCAACGATATGTAACCTTTTATTGTATACTCTATATGCTTTACTTGATTGAGAGTATCCGAGAAATATACCTTCGTCGTCTTTTGAGTCAAACTTACCAAGATTCTCTTTACCATTATTTAACATAAAGCACTTACATCTGAAAACATGGAAGTGTGAAATATTTGGCTTCCTACTTTTTAAAAGTTTATAGGGAGTTTTGTTAAGAATAAGACGTATTAGAATCCTATTCAAAACATAACATGTCGTATTTATGGCATCGACCCAAAAATATTTAGGAAGACCATGTTCATTGATCATAGTTCTTTCGAGTTCTTCTAAAAAACAGTTTTCATGTTCCACCACTCCATTTTGTTGTGGAGTTCGTGGGGAGGAAAAATTATGACCAATACCGTATTTTTCACAAAATTCTTCAAAGAGGTGGTTTTCAAATTCACCTTTGTGATCGCTTCGGATAGTAACGATGCTAGTGTTCAATTTGTTTTGAGAGATCTTGGAAAACTTTTCAAATGCCAAAAAAGTGTCACTTTTATTAGCTAAAAAAATAGTCCAACAAAATCTATAGTAGTCGTCTACAATAACAAAACCGTAGTAGTTTCCACTTAGACTTTTTATTCTAGATGGTCCAAAAAGGTCCATATGAAGAAGTTCAAGGGGTCTCGACGTAGAAATAATGTTTTTAGATTTAAACGAGATCCATGTTTACTTCCTCATTTGACACACATCATATAAGTGATCTTTAGAAAATTTTATTTTGGGTAGACCGACTACTAAATATTTTGAAACTATTTCATTTAGAAAGTCAAAGTTGACATGTGCTAAACGCCTATGCCAAAGCCAAGAGTCGTCACTCATGGAGACTAGGCATTTAGTACCGATCAATGATACTTCATTCAAGTCAAGCATGTATACATTAGTTACCCTCAAGCCCTTAAACATGTCATCTTTCTTATCATCGTTTTCAATTATGCAACAATCTTTTGAAAATGATACTTTGTATCCTTTGTCGCACAATTGACTAATGCTAATAAGATTGTGTTTAAGACCTTCAAGTAAAAGGACATTAGAGATAGTAGTAGAAGAGGGATTACCTACACTACCTTTGTCGAGTATAACTCCATTGTTATTGTCACCATAGGTTACAAATCCTTTATTTTTATCCACAAAGTCAAAAAATAAGGAGATGTCAGCCGTCATATACCTTGAGCATCCACTATCGAGAAACCATCTTCTCTTTGTAGTCTCAAGACATTCCACCTACAAATTTAAACAAGGGAAATAGGTACCCAATTTTTATTGGGTCCTTGCGTGTGAGTGATACTAGGTTTGCATTTGGGAAACCATTTGAAAATGCCTTGAGGAACCAAAAATCTCCTAAAGCGGAACTTACCAATGGTATGACCCTTCTTGCGACAATATAGACAAGTCAAGGTTTGGGGAGAATTACTTTTGCTAGATTGATCCCTTATCTCATAAGTGTATTTTTGATAGGGATTATTTATGCTACTTCTAAAATTTGATTTATCAATAGCATAAGTAATTTTAGATTGTAAGGCCTTGTCTAATTTAGCTTTAAGAGCTCTAACCTCTCTTTGCCAAATATGACAAGTTTCACATCCAGCCCATGTAAACCAAAAACCTTTGTCATTTTTGTGTTTGCCTTTGATAGCTTCTACCATATATTCTTAAGTGTTTCCAATTCCTTTTCTGAATCGGTAACCTTTTTCTCAAGGTATGATTTTTTTTATTATTTGAAGCCAATCGTTTAAAATCTTCCTTAGCCTCATTATGTAGAGTATCAAAGGCTTTTTGCAATTCAATGTAAGACATTTTATCAACATTATCATATTTAGAATGACTTACATTCTTTTTCTTCTTTTGATGAGCCATAAGACAAAGGTTGAGTGTTTCTTATTCATCACTGGAGTCGCTTTTACTTGAAGCTTCACTATCGCTCTCCCACACAATATATGCTCTCCTAGCTTTATTTGATCTCTTTTGATATTTATCTTTTCCTTTGTCTTTCTTGAGCAATGGGCAATCCGGTTTGTAGTGATCGGATTTTCCATAATTGTAACATGATCCTCTTGACTTAGATTTCTTACTTTCATCTTGCTTTGAGGGTTTAGACTGATGTATATAGTTGATGAGGTTCTTATCCGAATGTTAGACTTCACTATTTTGGAGATACTTATGATACTTTCTCACAAATAACCCCATATCTTCATTTTAACTTCCATCATCATCACTTGAATCACTTCCACACGAATCATTGGTGGATGACTTAGAACTTGAAGCCTTTAACGCGGTAGATTTCTTTTCCATGCCCCTTGATTTTTCTTTCTTTTTTTTTAATTTTTTTTGTGTTTGTTGAGATTTATGAGCTCTTGCTCATGTTCTTGAAGCTTACCAAACAATTTTGTAACATCAAGTGTTGTTAGATCATTAGCTTCCTTAATCATTGTGACCTTAGGTTGTCATTTCCTGTTAAGACATCTCAAAATTTTGTTAGTAGCAACAACATTGGAAGTGGTATGACCAAGTGTATCTAAGCGATTGATCATACGAGTGAATCTCTTTTGCAAGTCTGCAATGGTTTCACCATGCTTCATGTGAAAGAGATCGAACTCTTGAGTTAAGGTATTTATTCTAGCTAATTTGACATCATTAGTTCCCTCATGATCAACTTGTAATGCATCCCACATTACCTTAGCAGTAGCACAATGGGAGACTCTAAAATAATCATCAACACCTAAATATGATATGAGCATATTTTTAGATCTCTAATCATAACTATAATTTTTCTCATCATCCTCTTTCCATAGTGCTTCCAATTTAGGTATGGTGGCACCAGCCCCGTTGGTCATGCTTATTGCTATAGGACCATTCTCAATGACTTTCCATATTTTTCTATCAACATAATTGATATGCACATGCATACAATCTTTTCAATAACTATAATTTTCACTGGTAAAAATAGGCGCTCTATTGTACGCCCTTTTGGATCGTTCTCCATTTTCTAAAAAGTTATATGCGAAGCACTAGATAAACTGGCGCTCTTGATACCACTTGTTAAACAATAGTATGGATCTAGAAGGGGGTTGGTTAGATCCTTTATTTAAAAATTTTCGCTTTTAAAATTTGTTTTGAAATGATGCAAAAGCTTCCCTAATCAAAATCGTCTAAACGATCCGTTATTGAAAAGATCGGATATGCAAAACTGTATGGATATCTTATGATGAGAAATGAATCAATATGATTACTTACTAATCAATCACTTAAACAATATCAATGAGTAATTACTACTTCCTATGAATTGTTTAAGATGAAACTTAACAATATCACAAATTTGTGTGTTAGTCAGTTTATCAAACACTTGGTGTGCAAAAACACAAGTTCAATTTTACTTAATTATAGTGATGAATTTTTCTTAATAACACTAAAAGTGATTGTTATGATAGTTGTAAACAAAGCTTGGCTCACTACAATCATGGTAAAATGAATTGAACAATCGGTATCATATAAATTATGACAAACGAAAATAAAAGGATAGGGAAAGAGAAACAACACACGATTTGTTAAGGCAGTTCCCCTTGTCGTCCTCGCGTAGGGTACATCTGCCCCCAATTCTAAAATCTAGAATTAATATATATGATATTAAGTTGCAAAGTGTTATAAGAGAAGCAATAGTCTTCAATATACACAAGCCAATTGTTGAATATGAAACTATTCCCTTCTCTCCCCTTGGTTCAAGCCAAACCAAGTATGCCAAACTCTTCGAACAAACCTCTGGTTACCACTACTTGATTTCACGAACTCTTCGTTCTACAAATATTTCACTCGGATGATTTCAATTGCAAGATTTTTAACCCCAAATCTTTCTTCATAATCCTCCAGTTACCGCTACTTGATTGAGCAAACCCACTATTTCTCAACCCTTTCACTCGGTTGAATTCAATGAAGCAAAGACTTGTGCAACCCCCTCCCCCCCCCCCCCTCACACCAACACGGATCTTGGAGGACAAAACCCTAATGGTTTTATTCAAGAAAAAACGCACTCAACTCTCAATCCAAATCTGAAATCAATCTTTAATTTGAACGTTATCACCATAACTCTGCACTTTAATCAACAAATTTTTTTGTGTAATTGTTGAAGAATGCAAGGAGAGGATGAACATGATGAGAAGTTGATGTATATCATTCACTTTTTCTTTTTAACCCAAAATGATGAAAGCCAATCAATATTTATATGTTACCAAATAGTCAAGACCAAAAACATAGCAGAAGATTAGTTGAAAACAACGAGTGGTTGACCCATGCAGAAGACCCACTCGATGCGAGCTATCTTAAGCATTATAGGATGACCTTTGGAAAAGTGATGCATCGACTACAATAGGGTCTGAGTCGACACAAACAAAAAATATTTTACTCCCAGTATGAGTCAATCGGAAAGGTCGGCGTGAGTATTCCCGAGCTTGATGTGATGACCTTCTTCAATCTATGAGTCGACCTAACTTTTTCACAAGTCAACATAAACAGTAAAAACACCAAAAATGCTTGTTCTCAAAGATTTTCATGCCAACCATTCCACTAGAAAGTTTGTCCATAGAGCCAATCCAGATCAAGATTGTGTTTTAACATCATTAAAATAAGGATAGAAGAGCCTTGTCCTTACAAATAATGCTATGGTGGATTATCTTTTGCTGGACCAAGATATCAAGTTGTCTCCGAGAAACTGACAGCTTCCAAAAGTGTTTTTTCTTTCTATTCTATCTCCAGCAAAATCATCATCATAATACCCTACTAATTTGTATTCCTTGGATTTTCTATAACATAGACCAATATTAGTAATACCTTTTAGATACTTAAAAATTCGCTTAACTTCTATTAAATGAGATTCTCTATGATCTAATTGGAATCTATCACATAAACAAACGCTGTATAGAATGTCAGGTCTTGAAGCGGTTAAGTAAAAGAGAGAACCAATCATACCTCTATAGAGCTTCTGCTCTACTTTCTTACTTACCTCTTCCTTTTCCAGAATGCATGTAGGATGCATTGGAGTTTTAGCAGGTTTACTTTCTGACATGTCAAATTTTTTCAGAAGTGCTTTAACATATTTACTTTGATGTATAAATGTTCCTTCTGGAGTTTGGTTGATTTTAATTCCTAGAAATAACTTGAGTTCTCCCATCAGACTCATTTCAAACTCTTCCTGCATAGTCTTAGCAAATTCTTTGCCCAAGGAGGCTTTAGTATACCCAAATGTAATATCATCTACGTAAATTTGACAAACCAGAATATCATTTTTAAATGTTTTACAGAATAAAGTTGTGTCCACTTTCCCTCTGGGAAAATCTTTTTCTAAGAGAAGTTACTTAGTCTTTCATACCATGCTTTGGGAGCTTGTTTCAGACCGTATAACGATTTCTTAAGTTTATAAACATATTCTAGATGTTTTGAATTTTCAAAACCATGGGGTTGGTGCACATAGACTTCTTCATCGATATAACCATTTAAAAATGTACTTTTGACATTCATCTGATAAAGAGTGATGTCATTATTTACAATAAATTAAATTAAAAGTCTGATAGATTCTAACCTGGCGACTGGAGTGAAAGTCTCAGTATAGTTTATCCCTTCTTGCTGACTATAACCTTATGCAACCAGTCGTGCTTTGTTTCTGACAACCCCCCCCCCTATTCATTTAGCTTATTTCTAAAGACCCATTTAGTTCCAATGATATTGAATTCTTTTGGTTTCAGAACTAGATCCCATCATCGTGTCTGGTAAATTGATTAAGTCCTTCCCGTATTACAAGAATCCAATCATTTTCTTGAAGTGCTTCATCTATAATGGTTGGTTCTATCACAGATACCAATCCTAAGTGATACTTTTCAACTGTTTTAAATGTAGATCTTGTTCTAATTGGATCATTCTTCTTTCCCAGAATCAGATCTTCAGAGTGTGTTGATTTGCTTCTTGACTGTCTTTTCTGAATAGGTTCTTCAGATGTTTCTGTAG
The DNA here is from genome assembly GCA_948472305.1 of Vicia faba. Lineage (NCBI taxonomy): Eukaryota > Viridiplantae > Streptophyta > Magnoliopsida > Fabales > Fabaceae > Vicia > Vicia faba. The sequence continues at coordinate 1,227,559,533 of OX451736.1, read as the reverse complement.
CATTGGTGTTGATTGAACTTCCGTCTTTTCTACATTGGTCTTGGTTTCTAAGCTTTTGTCTTCAGAAGATCTGCCTTAAGTACCTGTAATTTCAACTTCTATATCTGCAAAAAATTTAACTTGCTTTGACTTTTGAGAGCCAAGCTTATCATCAAATCTGATATTAATTGATTCTTCCAAAATTCGTGTTTCTGTGTTATATACTCTATAGCCTTTTGAACATTCAGAGTATCCTAACATGAACCACTTTTGTGCCTTAGAATCAAACTTGTTCAAATGTTCTTTTGTGTTCAAAATATAACAAGTACATCATAAAGCATGGAAGTAAGAAATGTTGGGTTTTATGGTCTTCCACAATTCATATGGAGTCTTATCCAGAATAGATCTTATGGAGATTCTATTCTGAATGTAGCATGCCGATCAATGGTTTTTACACAGTTATTTATCATTGTTTTCTATTATCCTTTCTTTTTATCGTCGAGTGTTTCATTTCATTTGGCCACTTTTTATGTGTTGGTTTTGTGTTTTAATGTTTTCAGGTTCAAAAGAATAAATCGAGACAAATCGGTGCAAAACTCGGAGTTTCAGAAGAAATGAAAATATCCACCTATAGGAGGTCTGACACGGCCACCCGTGTCACCTGACACAGGCCGTGTTAGGATGATAGCAAGGATGAAAGCCAGGAATAGGGGAAGTTAGGGGTGTGACACGGGCGCCCGTGTCAGTTGACACAGTCCGTATCGCGGTGCCTGAACCTAGAATTCAAGAATTAAATTGCTATAGGTCCAACACGGGCAGCCATATTGCCTGACACGCCCCCCTGTTGGGTTGCGGCACTGATTTCAGTGTTTCGGGTTATTTTGTTCATTAGTTGGCCTGCGAGGGTGTTTTGGGTATTTCCAACTGACCTAAATGAGTTTTTCTATTTAGAGGAGTTTCCACGATGAATTAGATGACTTTTGATGGGAGAATATTAGGAACGATAAAGATTGGTTCTTTCAAGAGATTTGGAGACATAGATTCCTTCATGAGCGATAGCAATTGAAGATCAAAGGATCCATACCTTTTGTAATGTCTAATTTTATTATTGCTTTTATTTTTAATACTATGAGAGGCTAAACCCCCAATGTTATGGGGATGTCCCTGATTTGTAAATGCAATGATTTTAAATTCTTGATTTTGATGCAATAGTTTCTTTTCAACTTAATTGTTCAATGTTCTTATGCTTTTCCTATCAGACCAATAAGGACTAATTCATTGTTAACAATTAGGGTTGGACTACCATTGTTAAGGTTTTTGAACGATTAGACTATAGTAGATGTCACCTAGGACTAGGGATACCCTATAGGTTACCAGTAAAATCTTGATAAAATAAATGCTTGGTTTCATCATAATTCTCTAAGGACTTAGGTATTAGGATGAATGACCAAAGGTTTTCCCACTAAGGACTTAGGGGAAAACAAACTAAAGATTCGTTAGTTGAAGGTAATGAAATTGTTGAAGAAATCAAGAGTAAAGGTTATTATAGGGGTAAATCACACACTTACCCCTAGCATTCTCCTCATATCAGTGAAAAGCCAATTTATATTTCTGTTATTTGTAAAGTGACAATTTCAAAAACAAAACCGCAAATTAAGTTTTTGTTTAATTGTACATGAATTGAACTCGATAATTGTACACAGTCCTTGAGATTGATACTTTGGGATTTCCCATTAGTACTACATTGGCAAATTATTACACTTGTTAATTTACTGATCGCACATTATGTTAATTGCCTCTTCCCAAAGTGTTTAGCAATGTTAGTCTCATTGATCATGGTTCTGGCCATTTCTTGTAAAGTTCTATTCTTTTGTTCTACAACTCTGTTTTGTTGGGGAGTTCTAGGACAAGATAAATCATGAGAAATTCCATTTTCATTGAAAAACTTTTCAAAACTTTTATTCTCAAATTCTCCACCATGATCACTTCTGACTTTTACAATTCTAAACTCTTTTTCATTCTGAACTTGGTTACAGAAGGTAGAGAACATAAAGTGTGACTCCTCCTTGTGTCTTAAGAACTTTACCTAAGTCCATATGCTATAGTCATATACAATCACTAATCCACATTTCTTGCTGCTTATAGATGTAGTTTTCACTGGTCCAAACAGATCTATATGCAGAAGTTCTAATGGTCTAGAGGTAGAAACAACATTTTTAAATTTAAAAGAAGGTTTTGCAAACTTACCTTTTTAACATGCTTCACATAGAGCATCTGACCTGAACTTCAGGTTTAGAAGTCCTTTGGCCAGACTGAGTTTGTTAATCTGAGATATTCTTCTCATACTAACATGCCCTAATCTTCTATGCCAGACCCATTGCTCATCGTTAACAGACATAAGGAATTTTACATTATGACTTTTTAGTTCAAAAAGTTTAATCTTATAATTGTTGTTCTTTCTCTTACCACTAAATAGGATTGTTCCATCTTTCTGACTAACAGCTTTGCAGGACTTTTGATTGAAGATTATATCATAACCGTTGTCACTTAATTGACTTATGGATGATAGATTATGCATTAATCCATCTACTAAAAGAACATTAGTTATGGAGGGAAGTGTACCATTACCAACAGTTCCAGAGCCAATGATTTTTCCTTTTTGATTGGCTATGAAACCTACGTATCCTCCAGATTTAAGTTCTAGGATTTGGAACATATGTTTTCTTCTTGTCATGTGTCGAGATCATCCAAAGTCCAGGTACCAAGACTGGTGTTTCAATTTTGGTGCTAAAGACATCTACAACATAGATAATTTTATTCTTAGGTACCCATATCTTTTTGGGTTCTTGTTGGTTAGAGTTTCCAAAATTCTGATTGAGTTTTGGTTTATCATAAGAATTCACAGAATATGATTCACTCGTATATTTTATATCATGTGTGTGTCCATACGTGAAATGTGAGTTTAAAGGTGTGTGTTTTATGACCATGTCATCAACTTGTTTTGGTTGATATGGTTCTTCCCCTCTTGGTTTAACATATCCTATACATTTTCTGCCATTTCTGCTAACTCCATAAATCATTGAATCCATCTTGCTTCTATCTATGTTTCTAGCTAGAAATTTTTTAAAGTTGTGATCATATTCTTTTATGATGTTATCAGAACTAGTTGAAACTTTTGAAATAGATTCTTTCTAAGCTTTTTGTAATTCATTTTCAATGAAGGATTTTTCATTTTTAAGTTTAGAATTGATTTCTTTTAGCTCAGAGTTTTTTGATTTTAGTATCCTAGTTTCTTCAATTTCAGATACTAGACCATGTTTCAGGTTCTTGTATTTGATTCGAAGTTGCTGATATTTTTCAAGAATTTCATACAGACTATCTTCTAATGGAGATCTAGAGAATTTTGAAAATACCTCTTCTGAGCCTGATTCTGATTCTGATGAGTTTGTTTCATCTAATACTTTTACCATTAATGCTATTTTGGCTCGTTCATCTTCTGATTCAGATTCTACTTCAGGATTCTGAGTCATCCCATGTTGCCATAAGACTTTTCTTCTTTTCTTTGACAAACTTCTTCTTCAGCTTTTCTTTCTGAAGTTTGGGGCAGTCGCTTTTGTAGTGGCCTGGCTCTTTGCATTCGTAACAAACAACATCTGTGTTGCTTGACTTTCTGTATCCAGAGGATGATTACCTGATCTTTTAGGGTTTCTAAATTTCATTTGTTTGTGCTTCCATAGTTGATGGACTCTTCTGGAGAGAAGAGATAATTCTTCTTCTTCTGGTGAGGATCCATCCAATCTTTCTTCTTCTGCCTAAAAAGCTTTAGTTTCATATTTTTTTTATTAGATTTAAGGGCAAGAGACTTACATTTCTTCTGGGGATCATCTTCTTCTAGTTATATCTTGTGACTTCTCAAGGAGCTGATTAGTTCCTCAGTGATATAGTGTTCATATTTTTGGCTTACTTTAGGGTTGTGACCATAGGTCTCCACTTCTTGGGTAAGCTTCTGATGATTTTATTAACATGATATGTTGTGGAGTACCCCTTGTCCAGAATTTTTAATCCAGCAACCAGAATTTGAAACCTTTAGAACATTGTCTCAATTGTTTCTTCTTCTTCCATTTTGAAGGCCTCGTACTTCTAAATAAGTGCAAGAGCTTTGGTCTCTTTGACTTGTATGTTGCCTTCATGCGTCATTTTTAGAGAGTCAAACATGTTCTGAGTCGTATCTCTGTTTGTGATCTTCTCATACTCAGTGTATGATATGGCACTCAAAATGATTGTTTTGGCTTTGTGATGGTTTCTAATTTATTTCTTATGTTCATCTGTCATCTTCTTTTTATCAATCTTATGACCTTTTGCATCGACTGGATGAATGTAGCCATCAGTTACCATGTCCCAGAGATCAGTGTCATGAGCTAGAAAGAAACTTTAGATTTTTTCTTTCCAGTAATAGAAGTTTTCATCATCAAAGATTGGAGGTCTTCCGCTGATTCTGTCTTTCTCATTGTGATCGTCGTCGTTGTTGATATTGTTGTTTTAAACTGGTTCCGCCATAGTGTTTTTCTTGTTATGATCTTTTTCTGACACAATTAAGTGTTAGGACCCAGAACCCGACGCTTTGATTCCAATTGAAGGATAAAAAAAACAAGAAAGGGGGTTTGAATTGGGGTTTTCAAAAATTAAAACAAATTAACATGGTGGTTTATCCTGGTTCGCTTGAACTCAAAGCTACTCCAGTCCACCCACCAAGGTGATTTCACTTCTCTCAATCGAGGTCTTAATCCATTAATCAAAGATGAATACAAAATCACGAAGACAACAGTCAACGTCTTCTTGATATCAAACCACAACTTGGTTTCTCAAGGAATTACAAATTTAAACAATTATATAATGCATGTACAAATGCTTCTAACAAGCTATTTCACAACTGTGATGTTTACACAATTTTTAGCACAAGAATAACTTAAGAGATAAAATATTTGAGAGTGTTTGAAGTGCTCTTGTTAGTACATGTGAGAGTTGTGTATTGATCCATCTTCATAGTCCTTTTATATATAAAAGCTTCAGATCTATAAGAGACATATATATTTATTTTTGGAAGGTTGATGATTTGAGGTATTAACATTCTTTCCAAAAAATACAGATTTTGTTCCCTATAATAAAGTTCCAGTCGTTACATTCTTGAATGACATTAAAGATGTTGAATCTACAGACTTTCAGAACTTTGAGTGCATATTATCAAAACTTCCATTTTATGAATACGTTGAAGCTTCTTTATTCTTCCAGAACTTCCTCATCAGAGTTTAACTGGCGACTTGGTGCTTCAGAAGTTTGTCTTTTTCATCAGAACATATTTTAATAACGTGTTTACTTTCAGTTCTGCTTCTGATCTTCTTATAAGCACTTTCTCTTCAGAGCTTCACACTTGTTTATTCACTTTATTATCTTCTTAGCTACAATCAGAACTTCTGTATATATTTAATCAAACGATTATAGAGCATAATTGTTCTTCACAATAATTATGTATTTGTTATCATCAAAACTATGATTTAGATGTAGAACCAAACTATGTTCTAACACCTTCATCTCTAATTTATTTTATTTTGGGTTTTATTCGCTCTTTTCTCTTTTCCCTTTGGAACAATAAAATGCGGTGGCGACTTCATTGTGTGAGTTAAGTTAATTAATGGCTTAAGCTCAAATTTTTACCACTGCATTTTGCTACAGTGTGACACATGTGTCACAAATTATTAAGAAAAAATAAAGTTATATTTGAAAAATTACTCGTTGGTGAATTCAAAGTCTTCCTTAACTTGTTGAAAAATTCTTAGTCGTTCTTAACTTACTGAAAATTCTGAGTCGTCCTCAACACATTAACATTATTGAAGACCGCCTTGAAAAATCAAGTGAATATAATGTCTCATCTTAAGTCATAAAAATTCATTCTAGTTAGCAATCATATATAAAACTCTAGTGAAAAATATATTTGTCACTATAATAGCTCATACAGTGCTAGTTAACTTTTCTGACGTACAACAAGATATTACATTCACTAATCCTCTTAAGGCAACCATTAACGATGGTGAAACAACCGGCTGAAAATCATCAAACAATGAAGTCTCCATCGAACGTCTTTTATTCCACATGAATGGAATTATAGATATCGAGAGAACCTGAGAAGGGAGAAGTCACGGTCTTGCGATCGAGAGATCGGGTAAGGGAGTCTGTTACGCGAGGGGAAGGTATTAGCACCCCACACGGCCGTAGTACTCTATGGTATCCACTCTTGTTATATATCTTATGGGTGTGTTTAATCTATGCTTACTGTTTATTATACTAAGGGGAGGATGCATGCAAAATAAAATCGAAAAGAATATAGGGAAAGTAAAGTTGTACTCGCTTGGGCCCTACCCTAGTGCCTACGTATCCCTTTTGAGGAATCAAAGCTACCGTAGTTCGGATAACATGTTTCTGTTTGTTTTGTGTTTTTTAATAGACAATGTTAATTCTGCCTTCTGCCGTAGCTCGACCTTTGGATACTTATGTGTTGGCACAAAAGTAAATTAATCATGTCCTTACCTGAAAAGAGTTTTTAGAGAAAAGGTGCTTGGACGCACAAAAGGGTTTGAGTTGGTTTGTATTTTTGTTACCTTGAAAAATGGGTTAAGTGAGATTAGCATGCTTTATGATTTGCTAAAGAAAAAAAAATAGTTTTAGATGCATATGCAAAAGGGGGAGAAAAGAGTCTAAAGGAGACTAGCCTATTTCTAACCTAATGTTATTATACAATGGTAGCCCTACATCAAAGATGAAAGGGGAAATTTCTACCTAATGTTAGCATGCATGGTTTGCAACCTAAGGTCTAACTCGCATCCGAACGGAGCAAACGTATCCTAAGGTGTGATACGGTGGCAGAACCGGACTATTTTAGGAAAATGCTGGTTTGCGTTTTGTGTTTTTGTTTATTTGCAAAATGTCGCGGTAAGCAAGACTCACCACCGACTTTTATTTTATCCAACTGGAAAGGAAAAAAGCACAGAAAAATTCCTTTTTCGAGATTTTGAGTACGGAGGGTAGATTATAGAAAGGGAAGGTATTAGCACCCTTTCTATCCGTAGTTTTCTACGGGCTCTTAGGTACTTGCTCATCATTTTAAAAATTGCTTCCGTGTTTGTGTTTTTTTAAAAAGTTTTTGTTTTACTTTGTTTTAACCCTTGCTTATGTCTTCAAGAGTGTTACGAAGTGTTTTTGAAAACTTTGTTTGAAAAGAGTGTAAGTGTGGAAAAGATTATTTTGAGCAAGTACCTAATAGCATCTACCTACTCGAAAAAAGAATGTTTCTGCTCTTGTTTCCTTTAGACAGTGTTATCCTACTTATTTGAGAAATAGGAAGCACCGTCATTGGATTTGTAAGGGTCAATTCGAAAGGGACGTACGATCACTAAAGCAATGTTAAGACGTCTTAGTAATATCCCTAGTGTCTTAATATCATATTCGAGGCAACATTTCTGAACGGGACATTTGATCTTTGTTTAGACAAGAGAGCAACCACTAAGACACCCTATACTTAATGATCGTTTACCGAAGGCAACCGAAGTGAGAGTATACCCTAGGAGTGCGCATGTGCGAGTGATTAGATTCCAGTTATTATCTTTGCACATTTAGGGTTTGCTAACCATTTTAAAATTAACATACATTCTTGTCATGCAATCCTATTATCATGCATCTAACCATTAATATTTGCGAGAATTTAAAATGCGAGAAATAAAACTACGCTATTACAAGGCTTCGGGGAGAGGGATTAATTACATAGCCAAAAACCCGTAAAACGATAAATAAAAGAAAAAAAATCCTAATTAAACTATTACATCCCATGAGCAGTTACATTAATATCGTAAAAATAACTAAACGCGCGCTATGAAACGAGAACAAGAAAAAAATTAGGGTTTTACCCCCGTCTAAACCTAATTGAAAGAAAAATCATTTTTTGTTGTTTTTGATTATTTTTGAGAAAAATAAGGTTTTAATTAAATAATTACAAACCTAATTACTAATTAATTTAAATTAAGAAAAATAATTAATTTTGACCTATTTTATATTTTGGTTATTTAAAGAAAAGAAAATAAAAATTAAATTAAACAAAACCCTAATTTTCTAATTTATTTTAAGTTATTTACAAAAGGATAAAATTACCCTAAAATTAAATTAAACTAATTATTAAATTAATTTTGATAAAAATAAAACCTAAATCTAAATTGTGGAAAATTAATTTTGTGAGTTTTTTGTAAAAAAGAATTAATTTTATGTGAGAAAATAATTTAAACAAAAATAAATAAATAAAAGAAAATATAAGAAGAATAAAGAAAAGGGCCTGGTTTCAAAGCAAAAAGGGGGGTGTCAATCTGACTTCTAGGCCCAAAACTCCTTGGCCCACGTTGACTTCTCATGATCCAATGCATTGGCTTGACTAATGTTCATTGTAGACCTCCATTATCAGTCCTTGGATCTAGCGCGTAGGCGATCTGATGGTTGAAGGATGATGGACTATGGTAGTCTCTTTGCCTGTACATGTGCCTGATCATACAAGAAATAAAATCATGAAATAATATGGGGGACTTGGGATTCGAACCCAGGCGCTTTGGCTTTTCCAAGCACCTAGTGACCAACTGTGCTAGCGCGTTTTGTTGTACAAAGGATAACAAACAATGATTATATTGAAAAAACAACATAACATATGCCAAACGCGCGAATTTTTAAATGAGCCAGTCAGGGGGTGCCACGCCACCCTTCTTCTTCCTCCCTCCATTGGCAAAAGTCCAAGACTTTTACCTACAGTTTTCTGGGCGTAGGTACAGCCCTGTGAACCTCCAAAATCCTTTGCAAGCATGGTAAATAAATTCTAGTGGTACCAATCAACTCGTGGCAACCTCACGAGCATCATGGTACCACTCTTCATGGCCAATTGTACCTGTAAGCAAAACCCCTAAAAACGAAACCTAAACCCTAATCATGGCAAATCTCTGTATGGTTAACAAAAATGCAATTAATTATTATCATTAGCTTGCAAATGTCTCAAAGATTCAGAATATATCCATAACATATGCTAACAATGCCAGAATTATGAATTGCAATTTCAAAAAAGTAGGGATGTCGTGAGGTGCTTACAGTGCGTATCTGGGCACGAAAATGCTTGTAGATGATTGGGATAGACTCCTTGAATGCCCAGCAAGCGAATGAGATAGCTCGGAAGGCTTGAGATAGCCTGGAACTATGAAATCAGATTACCACTTTTCTATGGAATTTTCAGATTTGTTCCTCTTTTCTTACGCCTCTAATCCTTCTTCTTTTGCTTTGGATTTATTCAATATATATCATAGAGTGCATTAGGGTTACAAGATTGCCTCAAATCCTTGCAATTATGAAGATTTGATCATTGATTCACCCTTGCATCAAATCTTTCAAAAACAAGAAAATTCAATCTTTTTCTGTCCAAACAAGCCTTGCATGATTTGATTTCAATGCCAGCTATATAAGACACCTAAACATGCACAAAATCTCAAGCTTTGATTAGTTTTGAGATTTTCATGATTTTATTTTGATTTAATTTGATTTAATTGAAATAAAAATCAAAATAAATGACAAAAATAAAATAAAGGCAAGTGGGAAGGATCATGGGTCGTGTATCATGTTACCAACTCAATACAATCACAAAACGTTTGGCCCATTTGACAAAAATTGCAATTTGAGACACATTTGACTTTTGGAAATTTTGCAAACAAGGTCAACTTTACCAATGCATAACTCCTTCAATTTTGACCCTAGAGATGTGTTATTGGACTTTTTAGAAATCTCAATATGTCCTCTAAGCAATTCTTTTGGTCTCATCTCAATTGATTCTTCCATGTTCATGTATGAAGCTTTGACAAAAAAGGTGTTTTTGTTGACTTTTCAAAATGACCTATAATGTCCAAATTCATATCTTCTTGTGAGTGCATATTTTTAACTTGGGAGATGAAGATTAATTGTAGGGAATTTCATGCTCTTCAAAATTAGATTTGGATGGTTCATTCTTGATAAAGTATGAGAAAGTTATGCTTGGTCAAAGTTAAGTTGACTTTTCATGCAAAACCCTAATTTAGCAACTTTTGAGTTTTGATGAATTGTGAGAAATCCTTAAGGAATCATGATCAAACCTTTATCAAATGATGAATAATACTTCAAAATGAGGATGTTGACGAAAAATATTGAAGTTTGATTGTATGTGGGCCACAGTTGACTTTTGCCAAAAGCATAGTCGATATTCAGGATTTTGAGCAATTGACTGAGCAAACTTCCTCTGCAAGGCTTGAAACTTGACATGGATGATCTTGAGAAAATATTAGGACAATGGTGAGCATTTGGGATCCCTTGGGTTTAATAACCTTGGTGCAACATGAAACCCTAATTTGAGGTAGACTGCCTTAGGAGAGAGTTTGTCTGGTCAACTCTTGGACTTCCTTGAGCAATTTGAGGACCTCACTTGAAATGTATTGAGAAATATGGGAGGGAAAGTTTTGGGGTACAACATAAGGGAACATGGTATGTACAATCTAATAAACTCAAGAGAGCATACCTAAAGAGATCCTATTTAGGTTAGCATCCCAAAGAAAGTCTAACAAAACTATCCTATAAGGAACATGCAATGAGAGCGAAGTCGTGATCTCAATTTATAAATTGAGTGACTCATCGATCAACAAGAAATAAAGGAAAGCGATAAAATCCTATATGGAGCATGCACTGAGAGCGAAGTCGTGATCTCAATTCCCAAATTGAGTGACTCATCGATCAACAACCACAGAAACAAACACAAGCACGATACATATAGCAAATGAAGTGCGAAATGCCTGCTACAGGTCTTTAAACAGCGACTTCGAGCACACTCTCTTTATTTCCTACTTCTCATGGTATCTATAAAAACGGTAAATAAGTATAATAAAGTGCGAAGAAGTACGAAGGTAGTAGCAGCGACTACCAAAGCGAGCAAGTCGTCAAGAGAAGACGAAAGCACTGGAGAAGCAGGGAGTACGCGTCGATCAAGCTTCACCAAGAGATAAACAAAGTCAGAATCGATATCTAACTAAGATAAAAACAAATGCGTGTTGCGAATGCAACGCGTAATCAGAAGTTCTTGTGCAAGACATCATAAAGTATCGCATGTATCAGGACAACATATAATACGATATGAATTTCTCAGGTCGATGAGAAATAAAGCATGTCGCATCGTAAGCGGGCGTAAGCCGTATGCTTCGATCACATAACTACCTGTTATGTTACATGATCGAAAGCACAAAAATGCACCTTGCACAATGAACAAACGCGTCAAAATATAACATGGAAAAGCGACACGAAAATGCGGATAAAAACTAAAAGAGAAAAGTATTTTTTATTAGTTTTTTATGTAAGAAAAATTACGAGTAAAATTAAAGAATTAATTCCTAAAAAATTTCTATTATCTTCCATTATTTTTATTATTAATGTTTTTGCATTATTTTTGTTTTTTTTATATTTTTACCGTGTGGAGAAAAATCGGACAAATGGAAACAACTAGTGACATTAAAAGAAAAATTATAAAGGAACTCAAGGGGTATGAATTGAAGTCAGGAGGTGATGCAAGAGTAGGGCGCTAGGCCCATCTAGAGTGAATCCAAGAAGTTGTTCTATTTTTGTTCTTATTATCAAACTTTCCAAAAAAAAAATACAATGGGCTCCAGACAAAGTTCCCGTACTGGCCCGACAAGTACGGTCCATGAAATTGTTTTATTTTTGTTTTATCAGATTTTCAATATTCAGTTTTAATAATAAATAAAAAAAATTAAAAAAGAAAATGGTCATACGGTGTCGTTAGTGAGCTAGAGTCAAGCTTGTGACCATCAGACTTCTCAAACAACATTCTCCCTCATCTCTCAAAGCGTTTGCAATTTCCGATCCCGCCGCGTCGAAGACCTAAACGCAATCTGATCTCTGTTAATCAAAGCACTCCGCTTCCTTCCCTTGTTCTTCCACTCTACTTCTCAGAACCCTTCAGGATAACCTCATAAGTGAAAACCTAGGCTTTTAGGGTAAAAATTAAATAGAGAGGATACGTGATTGTGAGGAATTGATTTAGGGGAAAGATTCTGTAAGCTTCAGGCTTCGCCAATTCATCAAGAAAGAAGAGAGAAAAACGATGTAATAGCAGAAACTTGTGAACCTACCTACGGAGTCGAGACTCACTCTGGTGGTTGTTGAGTATTTTGAAGATGAAAATCAAGAGAGAAGACCAGAGAGGAGAATCCTTTTGCTCAGGTATGGGTCGATTATGTGCTTGCTTCCTCTTCTACCTTCTTAGATTCTTTCTTCTTTTGCGTTCTTTTGGAATTTCTGAATTTGCTTTGCCCTTGTGAAATATTGGCGTTACTATGCGATGATATGAAGATGAAGACAATTGATGCGATGAAGGTGAAGAGGATGGCGGTAGCTTGATATTGAGGAGATAGATTGAAGAAAATTGATGAAGAAGCTTGAGGATCTTGGTTACAGGAAATTGAGGATTGGAGAATTTCCAGAAACCGTTATGGAGGGAGAAAATCCAAGGTGAGTTTTTCTGATTTCTCTTTCCTGTGTAAACTGAATCGTGAAATTCCCCCCTTTCCCTCTTTTCTGTTTTTTCAAATATGTTATCTCTCTCTCTCTCTCTCTCTCTTTTCTATTATCTGCTTCTGAGATTCTGTTGGAAGTTAGAGGTTGTTAGGATGGTTAGTTAGGGATTCTGTTTTGGAGATTTTTCTATTACAGACAGTTAGGTTTTTGGTTAATTTGTTGAGAGGTTGGAAACTGTTAGGGAAAATAGTTAGGGGTTTTTGAAGGAGTTATTCTGTTTTGATAGTTGGTTGGTGTGATCGGTGGAAATAGAACTGACTGTTTAAAGCTGGACCGCGTATGTCGCAGTAAGCAAGAGTCGCCACCGTCTTTTATGTTCTCCAACATGGAAAGGACAAAAGCACAGCAAAATTCCTTTTCGAGATGTTTCTCGGTTCGGGAGGTAGATTTATAGAAAGGGAAGGTGTTAGCACCCTTTCTATCCATGGTTATCCATGGGCTCTTAGGTACTTGCTCTTATGTTTTCAAAAGATGTTTGCTTTTCAAGTGTGTGTGGGTTTTAAAAAAAGTTTCGTTTGAAAGATTTCTAAATGACTCTTGTATCTGTCCTCAAGAGTGCTTGAAAAATTTGTTTTGAAAACTTTTGAAAGTGTCAGTGTGAAAAGATGTTTTGTTTGTTTTTGAAGAGAGCAAGTACCCATGAGTCATCCACCTACCCTAAGGAATTAGGTTGTGTAAGAGTCCTTAAGATAGTGCCATCCCACCATTGAGGGGTAGGTAGCACCACCGTTGGAGGTGTTCGGGTCAATTCGATTATAGGGACAGTGTGGTCACCGAAGCAATAGTAGGACACCTTAGAAGTAACCCTAATGTCCTAGATCCTTTTTATCCGAGGCAACCGTTTCGAGGCGACTGGATCTTTAGACAGGAGGGCGACCTCTAAAACACCCTATACTTGACGACCACATTCGAGGCAACGAGTGAGGCGTACCTTAGAAGTGGTATGTGCTTGTGTGTTTAATTCAGTTTATGTTTATCTTTGATCATGCAATTGTGAGCTACGAGTTGTTTTTAATTTGTCATTCAGTCTTTCATGCGTATTAACAGTTAGGAATGCGGAAAATTAAAGTGCGGGAATGTAAAGCTACGCTATTACAAGGCGCGGGTCTATACATCGCCAAAAAACAAAGACCCGTTTTGATAAAGTGCAGAAATAAAAGAAAGCGGTAAATCCTAATTACTATTACATCCATTGAGAAATTACATAAGTAATCCAAATAAAAATAATACGGAAAGAAACTTAAATTGGAATGTCTTAGGGTTTTTGAGCCTTTTGAGAAAATATGAGTTTTTAGGTCCTTTGCATTTAATTAAAATTAACCCTAGTTTACTAATTAATTAACTAATTAAAGAAAAAAAGTTTTTTATGTTTTTTAATTTTTTTTTTATATCTTTAATGAAAATAAAAAGGAATTAAAATTAAAAGTTAAGAACAACCCTAGTTCTAAGTTTATTTTAATTATTTATGAAAAAGGTGAAAATTAGGCCTAAATTAAACTAAGTTAATTGTTAATATTTATTTACAAAAATAATAGTTAATAGTAAAAATAATAAAATATATATACAATTTTTGATTTCTGAATTTATTATGAAAAATTAGTTTATTAGTTAATAATAATTAATAATAATAATAAGTAAAAAGAATTAAAAAGAGAAAGAAAACAAATAAATAGAAAAATAGTGAACCAGGGGGGTTTGTTGGCCCAATGGAGGTTTTTTAGTTGAATCTGGCCCATTAACACAAAAATCCACGTTGACTTTCTTTGATTGTCCAGAGCACGCTTGACCTGGAACATGGTACTCCTCTTACCATGGCCTTTGGATGGCTGATTGGGACACATGGCACGCTGGATGAGTGAGGTTCATGGTGGAATATTGGATAGGCGCTGCATTGGAACGCATTAGAAAAAGGTTAACAATTATATGGGGGACCTGGGAATCGAACCCAGGTCCCAGTGTTGAACGAGCACGTCACCAACCACTCCACCACCGCGTTGTATTTGTAAACATAATAACCAACAAATAATATATATTAATAATGATAACTATGCTGGAACTCAAAAAACACGCGCCAAGTTTGAATCTCCCAATCACTTGCTTCCACATATCATCTTCCTCGCTTGGCCTGTAATAAAAATAAACAAATAGCGAGGGTTTTAAACCCCCACAAACTGCAAGTGTCAAAAATAACGATTAGGGCTACAGACAATATAAAGAGGGCGCAATGATTGGGTTGAATTCGTCTGGCCTTGACGAATTCAACCATGTACGTTTCATGGTCCAATTTTTCAGTATGTAAAAAACCCTAAAATCCAAGCTTCGAAACCCTAATGTTCTTCAATGGTGGTTTTCGATTCAGAGTACTACAATCAAATTGAATTATGCCGACAGCTTCAGGAGGTTCCTATTAACACAAATCAACCCAAAAAATAGATTAACAACGCATGAATAATGATATGCAATTTTGGAAGATAAGCCAAACCGTGGGACTTGTTGTGAGCGATTCCTGGAGTGTTAGGGCTTGTTCTTGATGGCAACAGGTTCCTGGCAATGTCAATAATGTGATGGAAACAAGAAAAGGGCTTGAATTATGCTGCAAGTGAGAATTCAGTTTCACACTTTTTCTTGATTTTTTGGAATTTGATCCTATTGTTTCACAGCAGCTTGCACGTTCTTATGAATAGGGTTAGGTTTCTTGCATATATGGGAAGGGAATTAGGTCAACTTTAGGCCCAAAAATCCATTGCATTCAAGTTTCATTATGTGATTGCCAATCAAATCTTTTCAAACCTTTTTCTTTGATAAAACCTTGCCAATCATGGAGATTTTTCTGTCCTTGGTATGTACACGAATTGCCAGCTTGCCCTGATCTCATTTGCTTCATAAAAAGATTTGACAACCATGTTTTGATATTTTCCTATAATTAAATTAATTAAATGAATTATTAATCAATTAAAAATCCAAATAATTAATAAAAATAAGAAAATAATTCCAATTAATCTTAATGGGTCGTGCATAAGCCTTGGGTAAAGATTCAAGAAAGAATTTCAGGCCCATTAGCAAAAATGAAGTGTTTTAGGCAAAGTTGACTTTTGCAAATTCCCAAAAATTTCCCAACTTCTCCAATGCATATCTTGCTCAATTTTGAAGATATGAACATGTTCTTTGACATTATGGAAAGGTCTTGAAGTCCTTTAACCAATTACTTTGGTCCCATGTCATTTTGATTCACCAATATCAAGTTATGGTCTTTGACTTAAAGTGCCTTTTTGTGGACTTTTGAAATTGACCTATAATGTAGAAATTGATAACTTTTTGTGAGAGCATTTCTTGGACTTGGAATGTGAAGATGAGTTGTAGGAGATGTCATCCCCTTAAAAATGAGCATTGGATGGGTTTTTTCGGATGAACCATGAAAAAGTTATGCCTTGGTCAAGTTACAGTTGACTTTTTCAACTGTCCAAAAATAGAAACTTTTGCATCTTGATGATTTTTTAGCCATGCTTGTGGAATCATGATCAAGGCTTGATCAAATGATGATTGTGGCTTCAAAATAAGATGTTGACCAAAATTTTTGACTTTTGACTGCCAAATGACCATTTTGCCCCTGCAATTGACTGTGAAGCAATTAGGGCTTTTGACTATGCAATTTGATGCTGTGAGTCTTGCAACTTGACATGTAGATGATTGACAATGTATATAGGCATATGGGACTTGATTGGACCCTTGAAAACCTCAACTTCCTTGCAAGAACCAAAACCCTAATTTTGACTGTGTTAGGAGGCAATTGGACTGTGCAACCCCTAAGAGATTTTGAACCATTTGGAGATTGATCTTGACAAATCTTGAAGAATATGGGAGGGAAAATTTTGGGGTGCAACAGTTGCCCCTGTTCAATCTTCTTAGACCTGTGGATGTAGATTGGCTTGCGTGCCTTTCGTGATCCGAAGGTGGAAGATGATTGAACACTAAAGTGCCCAGAAATTTGCACTCACATGGTAGAGTATCAGCAGCGTGATGGCGGGAATGGGCTTACAGATGCCATTTGGAGGGATGATGGATAGGAGGATGGGCTTATAGATGCCATCTGGAGCTGTGACAGAGCCTTGTCGGGAATGGGCTTATAGATGCCATTTGGAGACTGTTGGTATATGGATGGGCTTATAGATGCCATCTAGGTGTCGATCGCGTAAGAGATTCCTTAGCGAGAACTTGCGTACCTGAGAAAGAAAGATAATTACCTGGCCTGTTACAGGGGTTGATCTTCAAACTCTTTATGTAGACATGCCCTGGCTGGATACAGGTATCGAATCTACAATCAGTTACTCACAGATGTGCCCTGGCTAGATACAGGAATCGAATCTAGAAACTCTTCAGACGTGCCCTGGATGGATACAGGAATCGAATATGGAATTAGTCGTCAACAGATATGCCCTGGCTGGATACAGGAATCGAATCTTCAAACTCTTCAGACGTGCCTTGGCTGGATACAGGAATCGAATCTGGAATTAGTCGTCAACAGATATGCCCTGGCTGGATACAGGAATCGAATCTTCAAACTCTTCAAACGTGCCCTGGCTGGATACAGGAATCGAATCTAGAATTAGTCGTCAACAGATATGCCCTGGTTGGATACAGTAATCGAATCTTCAAACTCTTCAAACGTGCCCTGGCTGGATACAGGAATCAAATCTGGAATTAGTCGTCAACAGATATGCCCTGGATGGATACAGGAATCGAATCTTCAAACTCTTCAAACGTGCCCTGGCTGGATACAGGAATCGAATCTGGAATTAGTCGTCAACAGGTATGCCCTGGCTGGATACAGGAATTGAATCTTCAAACTCTTCAGACGTGCCCTGGCTGGATACAGGAATCGAATCTGGAATTAGTCGTCAATAGATATGCCCTGGCTGGATACAGGAATCGAATCTTCAAACTCTTCAGACATGCCCTGGATGGATACAGGAATCGAATCTGGAATTAGTCGTCAACAGATATGCCCTGGCTGGATACAGGAATCGAATATTCAAACTCTTCAGACGTGCCCTGGCTGGATATAGGAATCGAATCTGGAATTAGTCGTCAACAGATATGCCCTGGCTAGATACATGAATCGAATCTTCAAACTCTTCAGACGTGCCCTGGCTGGATACAGGAATCGAATCTGGAATTAGTCGTCAACAGATATGCCCTGGCTGGATACAGGAATCGAATCTTCAAACTCTTCAGACGTGCCCTGGCTGGATACAGGAATCGAATCTGGAATTAGTCATCAACAGATATGCCCTGGCTGGATACAGGAATCGAATCTTCAAACTCTTTAGACATGCCCTGGCTAGATACAGGAATCGAATCTGGAATTGCGACAGTTGATGGTAATCATCTTTGTATTGACCTTTTTCCTGAAAAGGCAAAACATTAGTTGTATGCAATGTCATGATGTATGAAATGCATGACATTCTCAAAATAAATGAGACTGTATGTTCATGATGCGTATGTGCATGCTATAATGTATGAAGATGTGATGTTTATGAATGTATTTTTGTCTAGGAAAATAAATCCTTGACGGATGCCGGGAAGTCAAATCCTGGGCTGATGCTGAAGAGTAGAGTTCTTCATTTCCGCTGGGGATGATGGTTGCAAGAATAAACTGGTAGGAGAAGATGACTCCGTTGGGGAATAACTTGTTGGAGAGATTACTCTGCGGGGAAATACTCTGTGGGAAGAGATACTTCGCTGAAGTTTTGATGATAACTCCTCTGGGGATACCGTTGATAAGCTCTGTTGGAAGATTTGATGAACTCCGCTGGGGGATAGGAAGAACTTCACCGAGGACGATCTTTCCGTTGTAACTAGCTGAGGATAACCCAGTCATAGGCTCTGGTGGGGGATAACCTTCTGAATAAAGTCGGGGAGAGGCGTTCATACCCTGCAGTTGATAAGCTTCCAGAATCTACTGGGGATAAGCTTCCTACTAGGGAGATTGATTCAACTCTTCTAGGGAGACTTTGGACTGCACTGGGGAATGGCTCCGCTGGATGTCTGGTATTCCATCGGGGAACAATCTTAGATCAAGATTGCCGGGGATGCTTGTTAGGAATGTCTGTATACTCCGCTGGGGAATATTGAGATCTTTAGGGGATATCTAACTTCCTTAAGGCTGACAGTAGCCTAACTCTGCTCGGGGAAGAGTATTGCTGACTTGATGGAGATATTGTGCTCTTTTTTAGGCTGATGGGAGACCAACTCTACTTGGGGAGAGTGTTGCTGAATCTTAACTTACTCGGCGGGGAGTGGAGGTAACCTGGCCATGTTCTTCAGCTGAACTTACCTTGGTACCTTGGTGGACAGAGCAACTAGATCGCTTAGACAACTCATTATTGCCCCTGTTTCTGATATCACCTGTAATTAGTCCTTTGTTTCGCATGCAAATATTTATGAGTTAGCAATTAGTGTCAAATGCATATATCAAAAATGAACATTGGACGTTCTTTGCAAAACAAAACAGAAAAAGGAAAATAATTGGCAATTTATTTGAAAAGTGAGTTTGTATTGATTTTTTTGAATTTTCCTATGAATAGGCGTTTATGTACAAGAGGTTGACGTCCTAGTAAGAGAATGCCGCCGAACAACATAGAGTTTACAATTTTGTGAAAAGGATTCTAAAACAGCTATGTGTGAAAAAAATAATCCTACTGGGTTCCAACTCTGCTATCGCCTTTATGTCTTCCAGCGTCTCATCACTTGGCTGCTTAGTTGAAGATGAAGCTGATTGATCGATGCCGTCTGAGCCTGATAGTTGATGCCGCATTCTGGATACAAGGTGATCCAATGAGATATAGTATTACGCTTTATCCCTAACTTTTGCCTGGACCGCCCTTTCGGGTTTTCAGTCCACCGGGATACCCATTTTTGCCCAAGCCGCCTTTTCAGGTTTTCGACTTGCCGGGTGTACAAATTTTTTTCATTTTGCATCCCTTATTTTTTCCCGAACCCTTTTGGTTCGCCGGGAAGCCCTTATTTTTGCTTAGGTGTGTCAACCTAGCGGGTCTTTTATTCATGCGTAGTATCTTTTTACTATGTCTGCATTGGCGGGGTGCGGAAGATCGTCACTATCCATGGTGGTTAGAATCATGGCTCCTCCTGAGAAGACATGTTTAACCACAAATGGCCCTTCGTACGTAGGGGTCCATTTGCCCCTGGGGTCACTTTGAGGAAGAATGATGTGCTTGATTACCAGGTCTCCGACTTGATACTCTTGTGGTCTGACTTTCTTGTTAAATGCCCTGATCATCCGTTTTTGATACGTTTGACCATGACAAATAGCAGTGAGTCTCTTTTCGTCAATTAGGTTTAATTGATCAAGTCGGGTCTGGATCCAATCATCTTCGCTCAGACCTGCATCCTTCATTATCCGGAGAGAGGGTATCTGGACTTCAATAGGCAAGACTGCCTCCATGCCATAGACCAAGGAAAAAGGAGTTGCCCCGGTTGACGTCCTTGCTGAGGTACGGTACCCATGAAGAGCAAACGGTAACATTTCGTGCCAATCTTTGTAGGTCACTGTCATTTTCTGCACAATCTTCTTGATATTCTTATTCGCTGCTTCTACAGCCCCATTCATCTTTGGTCGGTAAGGAGAAGAGTTGTGGTGATGTATCTTGAATTACCCGCAGAGCTCAGTGATCATCTTATTGTTAAGATTGGTACCGTTGTCCGTAATGATCCTTTCTGGGACACCGTATCGACAGATCAGGTTATGCCGAATGAACCATGCCACGACGTTCTTGGTTACCGTAGCGTAGGAAGCTGCTTCGACCCACTTTGTAAAGTAGTCGATTGCCACCAGGATGAAGCGATGTCTGTTGGATGCCGTAGGTCTGATCTCGCCGATCATATCAATGCCCCACATTGCAAAAGGCCAAGGTGCTGTCAAGACGTTCAGAGGAACTGGAGGAACGTGCACCTTATCAGCATATATCTGACATTTGTGACATGTCCGAGAGTGTTGGTAGCAGTCGGCTTCCATTGTGGACCAGAAATATCCTGCCCGAAGGATTTTCTTTTCCATGGTATGTCCACTGGAATGCGTTCCGAAGGTACCTTCATGCAGCTCTGCCATGATTCTTTCTGCTTCAGTCTTATCCACACAACGCAGTAAGGTTGAATCATGGTTTCGCTTGTAGAGAATGTCGTTGCTGAGGAAGAACTTTGCTACGAACCTTCTCAGGAACTTCTTGTCATTGACAGATGCACCCTCGGGATATTCTTGAGCTTCCAAGTACCTCTTCACTTCATGATACCAAGGTTTTTCAGTTACCACCTCAGCCTCAAGATCACAGCAATATGCAGGTTCATCCAGTTTCCAGATAATGATCCGGGGAGCTTCGTTATCCCATTTGACTTTAAACATGGAAGACATCGTAGCCAGCGCGTCCGCCAACTGATTCTCCTCTCTTGGGAAGTGTTCAAAAGTTATCTCCGTGAAATGGGGGATCAATGTCAACACACATTCTTTGTAAGGAATAAGGTTTGGGTGTTTCGTATCCCACTCGCCTTTGATCTGATTGATCACGAGAGAGGAATCTCCGAAGACACTCAGAAACTTGATCCTTAAGTCAATTGCAGCTTGAAGACCCATGATGCATGCCTCATACTCCGCCATGTTGTTGGTGCAGTTGAAACATAGTCGGGCAGTGAGTGGAGTATGAGTGCCTTTTGGGGATATGATCACAGCGCCAATACCGTTACCCAAAGCGTTTGAGGTTCCGTCAAAGTGCATAGACCATCGGGATCCTTCCTCAGGTCATTCATCCGGTCCAGGTACTGTTAGAACAATGTTTGAATCTAGTACCCTATATTTGAGTTTTGATGATAACAAAGTGAAAAGATATAGTATTTATATGTTTCATGTTTGAACTATATGCTGCCTAAAATTACTATGCTCTGACTTGTAGATATGCTGATTAAAATAAGCAAGATCACTTCATCAGCATCAGAACTTGATTTGATACACCAGCATCAGAAGTTGCTGAATCAGAACGTGAAGATCAGATGATCAACTCACGCACATGCTGAAGCTTGATGAACAGAACTGCGCGTAAACACTCTGATACAGAAACAATAGTTCATCAGCAGTGAAGCAGAATCAGAATGAGCCAAGCCAGAACGTGCATTGAAGAAGCAACGGTACTGTGCATTGAACGCTAATCAATTCCAACGGCCTCATTCCAGACAAGATCTGCTCAAAAAGGAAAGCTTGTTATTAGCATTGAATCAAGAATATTTGCATCAACGTTCATCTTCTCAAGTGCTATATAAACCAAGCTTTGAAGATTATAATGGCTAATGCTTCAAAACTCTCTACACGCACAAAGCTGAACAATAATCTTCATCTACCAGTTTTGCTAAACCAACAAACTCTGATACTCCATTAGCGTTTAGCATCCTAGTATTCTAAGCTTCATTTGTGTAAACATCACAGTTGTGATATAGTTTTGTAGAAAACATTCACACACATTATTTTATACCTTTGTAAGAAAGTGTTGCCTTGACAAACCGGATTGTGGTTTGAATCAAGAAGGCTTTAGCAGTTGTTAAAGCAGTTTTGTATTCAGTTGAATATAGTGAATTAAGACCTCGTTGGAGAGAGGCGAAATCACCTTGACGGGTGGACTGGAGTAGTTTGAGATCAAACGAACCAGGATAAAAATATCTTGTCATTTGCTTTAAGTTTCCAGTTTTACAATTCAACCCCCCCTTCTTGTGTTTTTCACCCCTTCAATTGGCATCAGAGCGCCTGGTTCTGAGCTAAAACACTTAACCGTGTCAGTACAAGATCCAGCGTCAGAAAAACACAATGGCAGGAAACAACTCTCATTTCAGCAATGACACCAATGAGGACAGAGACAGATTCAGCGGCAAACCTCCAGTCTTTGATGGAGAAAACTTTGATTACTGGAAAGATAGAATTGAAAGCTTCTTTCTAGCACATGATGCTGATCTGTGGGATATGGTGACAGATGGATACACGCACCCTGTGAATGCAACTGGTCAGAAGATTGAAAGAAAATCAATGACTGATCAACAAAAGCGTGATTTCAAGAATCACCATAAGGCCAGAACCATCCTCCTCAGTGCCATCTCCTATACTGAGTATGAGAAGATCTCCAACAGAGACACAACTAAGAACATCTTTGATTCTCTCAGAATGACGCATGAGGGCAACGTTCAAGTCAAAGAAACAAAAGCTCTGGCGCTCATTCAGAAGTATGAGGCGTTTAAAATGGAAGAATCTGAATCCATTGAAACTATGTTCTCTAGATTCCAGATTCTGGTAGCTGGTCTCAAAGTTCTGGACAAAGGATACTCTACTACTGACCATGTCAAGAAGATAATCAGAAGTTTACCCAAGCAGTGGAGGCCTATGGTTACTGCTCTGAAGCTAGCGAAGGATCTCAACAAAATAACTCTGGAGGAACTTATAAGCTCCCTCAGAAGTCATGAGATAGAGCTAGAAGCTGACGAGCCTCAGAAGCAAGGTAAGCCTATAGCTTTAAAATCTAACAGAAAATCTGAATCTAAAGTTTTGCAGGCAGTTGAAGAAACATCTGATGGATCCTCATCAGAAGAAGACGAACTTTCCCTTCTCTCCAGAAGAGTAAATCAACTGTGGAAGCAAAGACAAAGGAAGTTCAGGAATCCCAGAAGATCTGATCAGAACGAGTCCTCTTCCAGATACAGAAGGACAGATTCTTCCTCTGGATACAGAAGATCTGAAGGCTCCTCTGGTAACAAGAAGCCAAATACAAAAGACATCATCTGCTACGAGTGCAATGAGCAAGGACACTACAAGAGTGACTGTCCAAAGCTTCAGAGGGAAAAGCCCAAAAAGAAGTTTGGAAGAGAGAAGAAGAAAAGTCTCATGGCCACATGGGATGACTCTGACTCGTCTGAAGCTGACTCAGAATCAGATGATGAAAGGGCGAACATAGCGCTCATGGCTAACATTCCAGATGACAGTGAAGCTTCTGACTCAGACTCAGAATCAGACACAGAAGAGGTATTCCCTAACTTCGCTGTTAATTTTACAAAGGCTGAACTTGCTGAAAGCCTCAATGAAATTCTGGAACGCTATCAGCAGATTAGAGCTAAATTCAGAGACCTGAAAAGGACTCTTGAATCTGACTCTAATAAGTCTGAGAGTCTCAAATTGGAAAACTCTGAGCTGAGAGATAAAATTTTAAAATTAGAAAAATCTTTACAAAACTCTCAGAATGAACCAATTTCTGAAACTCCCAGCAACGCTGATGAGATCATCAAGGAGTATGATCATAGTTTCCAGAAGTTTCTTGCTAAAAGCATAGATAAAAGCAGAATGGCTTCAATGATCTATGGAGTTAGCAGAAACGGCAGGAAAGGAATAGGATACCTAGGTAAGGTTCCTACACCTAAAAATGTCATGGATTTAACCATTAAACACACTCCTTTAAATTCACACTTTGTGTATGGTCACACACATGACATTAAATATACTAGTAGTAAGCACTCTGTGAAACCAAAATTCAACCAGAGTTTTGGTAAAACTAGCAAATCAGGACCCAAGAAGATCTGGGTACCTAAGGATAAAATAATACATGTTGCAGATATCTTTAGCAGCAAATCAGAAACACCAGTCATGGTACCTGGACTCTGGCTGCTCACGACACATGACGGGAAGAAGGCATATGTTCCAAAGCCTGGAACTTAAGCCTGGAGGCCACGTTGGCTTTGGAGGCAATCAGAGGGGAAAGATAATTGGCTCTGGAACTGTAGGTAACGGAAATCTTCCCTCTATTAATAATGTTCTGCTAGTTGATGGATTGATGCATAATCTGTTATCCATAAGTCAATTAAGTGATAACGGTTATGATATAATCTTTAATCAAAAATCATGTAAAGCTGTTAGTCAGAAAGATGGGACTATCCTGTTTAATGGTAAGAGGAAAAACAACATTTACAAAATCAAACTTTCTGAACTAAAGAGTCAGAACGTAAAATGTCTTCTGTCTGTTAACAACGAGCAGTGGATCTGGCACAGAAGATTGGGGCAT
Organism: Vicia faba; assembly: GCA_948472305.1. NCBI lineage: Eukaryota > Viridiplantae > Streptophyta > Magnoliopsida > Fabales > Fabaceae > Vicia > Vicia faba. The sequence goes on along the minus strand of OX451736.1, from coordinate 1,227,534,778 downwards.
GTTAGTATGAGAAGAATATCTCAGATTAACAAACTCAATCTGGTCAGAGGACTTCCAAATTTGAAGTTCAATTCAGATGCTCTGTGTGAAGCATGTCAGAAAGGCAAATTTGCAAAACCTTCTTTTAAATCCAAAAATGTTGTTTCTACCTCTAAGCCATTAGAACTTCTGCACATTGACTTATTTGGACCAGTTAAGACTGCTTCTGTCAGTGGCAAGAAGTATGGGTTAGTAATCGTAGATGACTATAGCAGATGGACATGGGTAAAGTTCTTAAGACACAAGGACGAGTCACACTCTGTGTTTGTTACCTTCTGTAACCAAGTTCAGAATGAAAAAGATCTTAGAATCGTTAAAGTCAGAAGTGATCATGGTGGAGAATTTGAAAATAAAGACTTTGAGTCATTCTTTAATGACAAAGGCATTCTGCATGATTTCTCTTGTCCTAGAACTCCCCAACAAAATGGAGTTGTAGAACGAAAGAACAGAACATTGCAAGAAATGGCCAGAACCATGATCAACGAGACAAACGTTGCTAAGACTTTCTGGGCAGAGGCAATAAACACAGCGTGCTACATTCAGAATAGAATCTCAATAAGACCCATTCTGGAAAAGACTCCATATGAATTGTGGAAGAACAGAAAGCCCAACATTTCGTATTTTCATCCATTTGGATGTACTTGCTATATGTTAAATACTAAGAATTATTTGAACAAGTTTGATTCTAAGGCACAGAAGTGTATTATGTTAGGATACTCTGAACGCTCAAGAGGGTACAGAGTATACAATACAGAAACACAGATTGTGGAAGAATCAATCAGTGTTCGTTTTGATGATAAGCTTGACTCTGAAAAGTCAAAGCAGAATGAAAATCTTGCAGGTATAGAAATTGAATTTGCAGGTTCTGAAGACAAGTCATCAGAAGCTCTCAACACAGACATTCCTTCAACGTCTGAAAGAAGCAATGCTAGAAATCCTACAACTGCTGCTGATCAACCTCAGAAGAGATTACCCAGAAGCAGTTTGGATCACCCAGAAGAGACTATTCTAGGAAGAAAGGAAGATCCAATCAGAACAAGAGCAAGCTTCAGAAACTCTGAAGAAACTCTGATGGGACTTGTGTCTCTGATTGAACCTTCCTCTATTGATGAAGCACTTCTGGACAATGACTGGATTCTGGCAATGCAAGAAGAGCTGAATCAATTCACCAGAAACGACGTATGGGATCTCGTTCCAAGACCAAAAGGATTCAACGTCATTGGAACAAGATGGGTGTTCAGAAACAAGCTTAATGAACAAGGTGAAGTCGTCAGAAACAAGGCACGACTGGTTGCACAAGGTTATAGTCAGCAAGAGGGGATAGACTATACAGAAACCTTTGCCCCAGTCGCCAGGTTAGAATCTATCAGACTTTTAATTTCATTTGCTGTTAATAAAGGCATCACCCTGTATCAGATGGATGTCAAAAGTGCATTCTTAAATGGTTATATAGAAGAAGAAATTTATGTTCACCAACCCCCAGGTTTTGAAAATACAAAACATCCAGAACATGTTTTCAAACTGAAAAAGTCACTGTATGGTCTGAAACAAGCTCCCAGAGCTTGGTATGAAAGGCTAAGTAACTTTCTGCTTGAAAATGAATTCACCAGAGGGAAAGTGGACACTACTCTATTCTGTAAAACAGTTAAGAGTGACATTTTAGTCTGTCAAATTTATGTTGATGATATCATTTTTGGTTCTACTAATCCTTCTCTTGGAAGAAAATTTGCTAAGTGTATGCAGGCAGAATTTGAGATGAGCCTCATGGGGGAACTTAAATTCTTTCTAGGAATTCAGATCAATCAAACTCCAGAGGGAACTTACATTCATCAGAGCAAATACATCAGAGATCTTCTGAAGAAATTTGACCTCTCAGAATGTAAGCCATCAAAGATTCTAATGCATCCCACGTGCATTCTGGAAAGAGAAGAGGTAAGCAAAAGTGTAGAACAGAAGGTCTACAGAGGTATGATTGGTTCTCTCCTTTATCTGACTGCTTCAAGACCTGATATTTTATTCAGCGTATGCATTTGTGCTAGATTCCAATCAGATCCTAGAGAATCTCACTTAACAGCTGTTAAGCGAATTTTCAAGTATCTGAAAGGTACTACTAATCTGGGTTTGTTTTATAGAAAATCTAGTGATTACAGCTTAGTAGGCTACTGTGATGCTGATTTTGCTGGAGACAGAGTGGAACGTAAAAGTACTTCTGGAAGCTGCCAGTTTCTGGGAGAAAATCTGATCTCGTGGTCCAGCAAAAGGCAATCAACAATTGCTCTGTCAACAGCAGAAGCTGAGTACATAGCAGCAGCAGGATGTAGCACACAGATGCTCTGGATGAAAAGTCAGCTTGAAGACTTCCAGATTTTTGAGAGTAACATTCCTATTCTTTGTGATAATACTTCTGCTATTTGCTTAAGTAAGAATCCTATTTTACATTCTAGAGCTAAGCATATAGAAATAAAACATCATTTCATTAGGGACTATATTCAGAAAGGTATTTTAAACTTGAAATTTATAGATACAGACCATCAATGGGCTGATATCTTTACTAAACCCCTTTCAGAAGATAGGTTTAATTTCATTCTGAAACATCTCAGCATGAAAGTATGCCCAGAATGAAAATGTTTTAATTCCATGTATTTATCTTCAGAATGTAATTATATTACTGTGAACTTCTGATCAATCTTCTTTCAGAAAGATAGAACATGCAGATTGTATCAGATGCAAGTCTAAAGATCTGAGAGTCTAATCTCAAAGACAGACGTGCTGATCACTACATCAAACAAGTGTCATCCAATCATCAGCAAATCCCTGAAGCAGAACGCGTGCACGCTTCTGAGAAAGGAAAGCGCTGATTGGGTGCATTGAGACACATGTCTGGTAACCGTTTTTAAGTATCTTTCTCAAATCCCCCAAAATCAGCAAGCATTTAATGCAAAGTAATCACGCTTGTTAATGGCAATCATTATTTTTTTTCTCTCTCTTAAAAACGTTTAATTTTTCAAAATAATTTTTGAAAACTTTATTTAAGCACATTATTCTTCATTCTTACTCTTTACGCTTTCTCATAATCTCTCAAGAACTTTCTGCATATTTCTGGGTTTATCTCCTTCAAAACCTTTTTCTCTCAAATCATTCTAAAAGCTTTTCAGTGAGAACAATGGCATCCTCCAGCATTTCTGCAGGGAATCAGAAGAAAGAAACTTCTGAGCAATATCAGGTGCCTACCAGAACTCTTCTCACACCGGTAAAGAATCTTGAGGTTCTATCTGAGTTAATCATCGACTTCGAAAGTTTGAAGGAAAATGGATTTGACCTAACTGATGAAATCAAGGCTCAAAAGTGGGAGAGGTATTTCGATAGGTTGGTTGGACCAACTTTCCCAGAGCTTGTCAAGGAATTTTGGATTCACGCCAAGATTCATAAACATCTAGTCATCTCTTCTGTCATGGGAAAGAAGATAATAATTTCTGAAGACCTCATTGCTAGGTTAATCGGTCAAAGTGGTGGTGGAGTCCGTTGTGTGGACATGGCTGATAGGTGCCCTGATATAGGTGTGGTAGCCAACTGCATTTTCACTCTTGGTTTTCCCAGCAGCAAAATTAAGGATCTGAAGGATCACTGCAGAGTATGGGCCAAGATTGTTCTGGGCTGTTTCAATCACAGGAAGCCAACAAGCTCTCCTGATTATATAAACGTGGATCAGCAATTTCTGATCTACTTTATTGATCAGAGGGTGAAGATCAATCTGGCACACTTCCTGTTCAACCATCTGAAGACTAGTGTGAAAGAGACTAGAGAAGAAGAAAGGACCAAAAGGGACTGGATACCATTTGGAAGGCTCATATCAGATATTCTGACAGAGAATAAGCTGATAGATTATCTGAGCGAAGCTCAAGTGCTGGGCACTATGGAACCAACTGTTGGAAAACCGCTGAACGCTAAGAACCTGAAAAAGATGAAGCTGATAGAAAATATCAGGAAGGAACCCAGAGCTTCTTCAACTGCTGACATCTCCAGAAGAAGAGTGCCTCTGAGTAATTTCCCAAGATTTTCTGAAATGGAATCCCAACCTGATATGTTTCTCAAGTATCCAGATTCATACAAGGAAGAAGATGCAGGTTCAAAGCTGAAGATCAAAGATCTGAGTCAAGTCCAACCTGAAGTGACTCAGAAGAAGACAAAGAAGAGGAAAGCAGAAGGATCATCTCATCAGACTCCAAAGAAACGAGGTAATTCATCTGCTGCCCCTATTTCAATTTCATCTACTATTCCAACATCTGCTGCCCCTCCTAAAACCTCTCACAGAATATCCATCCCAATCCCTACTATTGATGAAACCATACCAGAAGACCCTTCTGAGGCCTTACTACTCAGAAGACCCAGAATCAAAATTACCAAACAACCAATTGTTTCAACAACACCAGCACTTGATAGAGTGCTAGCTGATATTGAGCGTGAACATGCTTCTGCTCAACCAAATTCTGAACCACCAAATATTCCTCCTCCACAACCTGAACCAGAAATACAACAACAACCTGAACCAGAAATTCAACCAGAACCAGAACCACAACAACAACAACCAATCACAGAAGAACCTCTGATCCCTGAGCAATCAGAGATTCCACCTCCTCAACCAGAAAATAATCCACCTTCACCACAACCAGAGTTTCAACGCTATGAAACCCCTTCTCCTCATCATTCTGATCCCCACTCACCTCAACCTTCACCGCTGGCAATCCAGTTGCCATGTGGAACCACCATTGTCAGGCCCCAGTTGCCATCATCAGAGGAATCAACACCTCCAAAAACTCCAACCACTCCAATAGAAATATCTTCTGACTCTGATAACCCTCCTCCAAAACAAACAACCTCTGAAAACCAATCCGCTGAAAACCCCAGCAGAACTTTCATTGACTTAACAAGTCTTGAACGTCTTGCTGACCTTAGACACAAAATTGCCATACCCATACCAAAGCAACCAGATGTTGGCTCTGGTATATTGAATTTTGAAACAGGTATGCTGCAATGGATTGCTTCTTTGAAGCAAGTCTGTCCGGGGATGATCGACCCAGCTGCTTCTGATCAGCTCTGGTCACAGTTCAGAGTATGGGTACGTGCTGAAGCACTCAAGCTGCAGGACGTCAACTATGAGCAGGCTCAACAGAACTTTAGCAAGCTGCTGAAGGACGTTGAGAGTCAGCTGCCTCAAGAAGTTGTACTCCCTCTGGACAGTGAATCCTGGTCTGAGAAAGAGCAAGCTGCACAGGTGCAACCATCAGAAGAAGACAAGACTCTTCAGGAAGAAAATCCAGCAGAAGATGTAGCTGAAAGTTCTGAGAAGCTTCCTCCTGCTGAAAGTTCTCAAGCTGCCTTGGACAGGCAGGCTCTGGAAGAATTAAGGCTGAATGACTTGCGTCTACAGCAGAGGATGGAAGAGAATGATCAGAAGATGGAAGCAAGAATGAATGTTCAGGACAGCAAAATTGACACTGTTGTCACCATGGTTCAGAAGCAGAATGAAACTTCTGAAAAGATTCAAGCAATGCTGGAAAGCCTGTTCTCACGCATGCCCCCACAACCTTAAAATTTTTTTCTTCATGCATGACATTCTCTATGTTTTCTTCATTTTCTGATGTATTGTTTTGACTATGTTTTGTAATGTTCTGTTGCTCTGAACTATTTTAATATAATTTGTTTTTCTGATCTAAATTGTTTTAGCACATCACTAACACTTTTTGATTGCTGACAAAAAGGGGGAGAACAAGAATGATATTTAAAATCAATAACGGCTAACTAGACAGAAATTCTCAAACATTCTAACTCTATTACTTGAAATGTTTTTCTGTTTTGTTTTTAAGTCTACAGGCACAAGGAAGCTCTTGAACACTATGAAGACTAGAAGCTAGATGCTCTGATCAAAATGTAGAAGCTCATGTTGCTCTGATCAAATATGAAGTTCTGATATATGAAGCTCTGATCGTCCAAACACTCTGATCCGAAGCAAAGCTCTGACAGGAAAAGCTCTGAAGCTCTGCTCTCTGATATGTCAAAGACCTATAATCTGATGCTCAAAGATAGAAAAAGATCTGATCCTGAAGAACACGCATATCAAAGGGAAGTAACAAACTCAGGGGGAGTATCTCTTAAACTCTGATTTCTCTTTAATTCTCAACTCTGAAACATTTCCTAGATACCTTTTCACGTTATTATTTATTTAAAATATCTAGTTTTTGTCATCATAAAAAAGGGGGAGATTGTTAGAACAATGTTTGAATCTAGTACCCTATATTTGAGTTTTGATGATAACAAAGTGAAAAGATATAGTATTTATATGTTTCATGTTTGAACTATATGCTGCCTAAAATTACTATGCTCTGACTTGCAGATATACTGATTAAAATAAGCAAGATCACTTCATCAGCATCAGAACTTGATTTGATACACCAGCATCAGAAGTTGCTGAATCAGAACGTGAAGATCAGATGATCAACTCACGCACATGCTGAAGCTTGATGAACAGAACTGCGCGTAAACACTCTGATACAGAAACAATAGTTCATCAGCAGCGAAGCAGAATCAGAATGAGCCAAGCCAGAACGTGCATTGAAGAAGCAACGGTACTGTGCATTGAACGCTAATCAATTCCAACGGCCTCATTCCAGACAAGATCTGCTCAAAAAGGAAAGCTTGTTATTAGCATTGAATCAAGAATATTTGCATCAACGTTCATCTTCTCAAGTGCTATATAAACCAAGCTTTGAAGATTATAATGGCTAATGCTTCAAAACTCTCTACACGCACAAAGCTGAACAATAATCTTCATCTACCAGTTTTGCTAAACCAACAAACTCTGATACTCCATTAGCGTTTAGCATCCTAGTATTCTAAGCTTCATTTGTGTAAACATCACAGTTGTGATATAGTTTTGTAGAAAACATTCACACACATTATTTTATACCTTTGTAAGAAAGTGTTGCCTTGACAAACCGGATTGTGGTTTGAATCAAGAAGGCTTTAGCAGTTGTTAAAGCAGTTTTGTATTCAGTTGAATATAGTGAATTAAGACCTCGTTGGAGAGAGGCGAAATCACCTTGACGGGTGGACTGGAGTAGTTTGAGATCAAACGAACCAGGATAAAAATATCTTGTCATTTGCTTTAAGTTTCCAGTTTTACAATTCAACCCCCCCCCCCCTTCTTGTGTTTTTCACCCCTTCAGGTACTTCACAATCAGTCACTACCATGATGTCCTCGTATGGAAATTCAAAGTTCATCGACTGGTAATCGTCCACTGCTTGGTGTGCCAAATGGTCTGCCAATACACTTCCTTTGATTGCTTTCTGAGTCGTGTACTGGATGTCGTATTCGGTCAAGATCATCTTCCATCTTGCTATTCTTCCGGACAAAGCAGGTTTTTCGAATATGTACTTGATTGGATCCATTTTTGAAATCAACAAAGTAGTGTGAGTCAACATATATTGTCTCAGCCGGCGAGCAGCCCATACCAAAGCGCAGCAAGTTTTCTCGAGCGGTGAGTATTGGGTCTCACAGTCGGTAAACTTTTTGCTAAGGTAATAAATGGCGTGCTCTTTTCGGCCAGACTCGTCGTGCTGCCCGAGCACACACCCCATTGAGTTGTCAAGTACTGTCAAGTATAACATTAGAGGTCTCCCTTCAACCGGTGGCATAAGAATGGGTGGTTCTTGGAGATACTCTTTGATTCTTTCGAAAGCGGCCTGACATTCATCATTCCAACGTACTACTTGATCTTTCTTCAGTAGCTTGAAGATTGGTTCACAGGTAGCAGTTAGGTGCGAGATGAATCGGGCAATGTAGTTCAGCCGTCCTAGAAAGCCTCTGACTTCTTTCTCTGTCTTGGGAACATGCATCTCTTGTATGGCTTTTACTTTGGCAGGGTCCACTTGAATACCTTTGTCACTCACGACGAAGCCTAGCAATTTTCCAGATCTTACCCCAAATGTGCATTTGTTTGGATTCAATATTAGCTTGTACAACTTTAACTGGTAAAACAACTTATGTAGATGGCCAAGGTGTTCCTCCTCAGTTTGAGACCTTGCAATCATATCATCGACGTATACTTCAATCTCATGGTGGATCATGTCATGAAATAAAGCAACCATGGCACGTTGGTAGGTTGCCCCAGCATTTTTCAACCCAAAAGGCATGACCTTGTAACAGAAGGTGCCCCACTGAGTAACAAAGGTAGTCTTTTCCATATCTTCAGGAGCCATCTTGATCTGATTATAACCTGAAAAGCCGTCCATGAAGGAGAACACCTTGTGCTGAGCAGTATTGTCAAACAGAACGTCGATGTGAGTGTAGCGATAAAAAATGTAGCGGGGTAAATCGGAGATCGAATTATTGATTAATTCGTCTCACAAAAGCAAGAGTCGCCACCGCGCTTTATTATTTCCAAGGGAAAAGGGAAAAGAGCGAAATAAAACCCTAAATATGCAATGTAAAATAATACTTTTTAAAAGTAATAAAAATACAAGGCGTTTTGAAAAGAGATCTATGGTTCGGGGGTTGGTTATACAATGGGAAGGTATTAGCACCCAATGTATCTATAGTACTCTATAGGAACCTTTTGAAATATCTGTTTATTAAAATGTTCGTTTGATTAAAAATAAATTGTTTTGGCCGAAAAGGGGTACGGACGGTTTTTTTTTAAGATACGACGACCTAATGTCGAAGTTTTGGCTTGAACGGTATAAGTTTTGAAAAGATTGAAGATTCGGGGAAAAATTGTCCTAAGTTTTAATGAAATGCAAATGTTCGCATGATTGGATTTGAGGACATGAAGTCAACAAATTTAATCATTCTTCCCTTGGATTTAGATGTAAACAGAATAATCATGTAAATATGAAATAATTAAACAGAAAATTATGCGGATAATGATATACAACCATGACAATTAAATAACAGACTAAATGATGTGAGCATATCTTTTTGTATTTTTATCTAATATTAATAACGCAAGAGAATTAATTAAGATAAAATGTTTTTTAAGTTTTTATTATATGTATTTTTGTGTTTTTGTTTAATATTAATAAAACAGGAGAATTAATTATAGAAAAATAAAGTGTTTAAATTCTTAAATTCTATTTTTTTTATATTTTGTATTAGTAATAACTAAAGCGAGGGAAGTAATTAAATAAAATGTTTTTTAAAGTTCTACATGTTTTTAGAGTTTTTATTATATGTCTTTAATATTAATATAAAGCATTATTTTAAGAATTATTAAATATTTTTAAACTAAATTAAAATTTTTAAAAGCTATTAACTTAAATCTAAATAAAAAAAGGAATACTAAAAATTACTAAGTTAAAACCTAAAGCTAAACTTAATAAAAGATCCAATTATTTAAAATGTTTTAATTAAATACTCTTATTTGATTAATCTACTAATTAACTAAACTTAATAATACTCTAAAAAACTAATAGAAAGTAAAATGAAAGAAGGGGTGTATTAGAAATAAAAAGGGTGGATAGGCAATTTCGTTTGGGCTTTGGCAGGAAAAGGGTTAAGTCCATACATTATTTCATAATTTGTTGCTTAGGGGTTAAACGCTTTTGTCTAAGTTAGCTGAGAAAAGGATTAGGGTTCACGTTTTGGCAGAGCGGCGCTCATCTTGTTGACTCGTCTTCTTCGCGCGTTATCTTCTTCGTTCGCTTCTGAAATCTCCTTTTGTCCATGGCCACCAGTACCTTGATCTCCCTCTTCCCTCCAATAAGATGCTTGGGCAACAGATTCACGGTAAATTTCGTCTTATATTTCATTAGGGTTTTGGTTACGATTGCATGTGTTGATTTTGGTCTTATTTGATTCTGACTCTAATATGTTAATGGTTATCTGAGGTTTTGAAAGAAAGAGAAGGAAAAGGTTACCTTTGGAGACGGAGGAGGGAGGTTGGACGGAGCTAGGAGGCCAAGGCGAGGGGAAGGACGGCGGAGGCACTGTGAGCTTGGAGATCGTGGTTTGTGTTTCTTACTTCTTTGATTTGAGGTTGATCATGATGTTGATTATTGAGATATTTTCTTCTTCTCCTGTGACCCTGCCTCGCTTATGCAATGCTTCTTTTCCTCTTCTCTTAGTTGCCTTGAATTTGCCTTCGTTGTATGCTTTGTCTCCTCTTCTTCTTGCCTGGACGCTTGCCTATGCTGCCTTGAACATTTCGAATGCTATTGTTGAAAAATTATTTTGACTAGCTTCTCTTCTTCTTCTTTCTGTGATTCTGTTGCTTCGTTATTGTTGGCCTGTGATGGAGCAACACTGAGGCTTAGTGGTTTTGACATTTTTCAAAGTTGGTATGTTGTGGTATTCAGATTTTTTTGGCTTTTTGGGCGTGTATGGTTGGGTAGGCAACAGGTTCTGGTTTTTGCTTAGCTTGACACAGTAGGTTTTTTGGTTTTAGGCCAACATTTCAACTGGTTTTGCAGGTTATAGCCTTGAACTGGTTTTTGGTTTGGCCATGAGATTTTGAAAGGGTTATTTGGCTAGGTTGGACAGGGCCAAAGTTTAGAATGGTACAGGTTTTATGGTTATGCAGGTTAATGGTTTTATGGTTTAATGTTTGACAGTAGGTGGAAGGCTTGATGATGGTTTTAGGCCATATTGGTTCTATGGTATATGCAGATAGCAGGTTCTTATGTTTTTATGGCTTGAGAAAATCTTTGTATATTTTGACAGTTTGTTTCCAGGCTTGAAGGCTTGATGATCAGGTTGTGTACTCTTCTCGTTTTTGAAGGGGTTTGTGTTGTATATCAATTTTGCTGGCTTCTTGGTTTACGCTACAGGTTGAATACTTTTATTATATTTTCTTGGCCTTCTGCACATCTACTGCTCCAACAGTTTGTTTGTATTCCTTTCTTATGCTTTCTATTTCTTACTGTATGCTGCTGCAGTTTGTTTTGTAACTCTTTCTGCCTAAGCCAAACCTGTAAAACCAAACTTCTATCTCTCTTCTCTCTCTTAGTACAAATTGATACATTAAAATGATGTATGCTGTACTTGTTCTGAAATTGCATAGGCTGGAAAATGATGAGAATGGAATATACATTGCTTGCATATTGATTTTTAAACTGCACACTTCTTTTGTCTACTGCATGGGAGCCTAAGTTTTTGGCTTCTTCCTACCTCTGGGCATGTTTACGTTACACTTTGGCCTTGTGAACTTGCATATGCTGTTGATTTATGGAATATGCAGTTTTGACCAACAATTGAATTTATGCATATGCTGTTTGAAATATGCAGTGGACTTTTGAAAATGCAATTGATTTTTTAATTATGCAGTTTTGAAAACAAAATGAATTTGTGCATCTTTAAATTGTGCATTCATTTTGAAAATAAAAATTTATCCCTTTTTGTGAACCGGGAGAAATCCCGTGATTTGCAAAAAGGGTAAAAACTGATTCCAGCCGTTTGCTTTTAATGATGAACACTAAAAATAATTTTCTGCTTTTAATTATTTATTTACTTCTGACTTTTTTTCTTTTAATTTTTGCAGGTAAAATCAAATGATCAATCAAAGAAGTATTGGATGAAAAATGAAGATTTAGAATTTAGGAAAAATTAGAATAGTTTTTATTTTACTTTAAGCATTTTATATAATTGTTATTGTAAATATTTTGTAAATAATACAATATTTAAATAACAATTGTAATAATTAGAATAAAGTAAATAAAATTCCAATATTTTACCAATTAATTCTTTCTTCTTTCCAATTATTTATTTATCGTTTATAATTCTTTAAATTATATAATAACTGAAAATCAATTTAAATTACTTAAATTCATAATAATAAACAAATAAATAAACATCATTGACCAATTAATAACTTCAATTATTTACTTCATTATTTTTAATTCTTCTAAATTGTAATAACTGAAAATAAAATTTCAACTATTTAAACTTAGAACAATAAATAATTAAGTAAACATTGTTTGGTCAATTAATAAACTCATTTTCAAATGTTTATTTCATTATTCATAAATCTTTAAATTATATAATAACTGAAAACAAATTCCAATTATTTAAATTTAAGATAATAAATAATTAATAAACATTGTTTTGATCAATTAATAAACCTCTTTTCAAATATTTATTTTATTATTTATAAATCTTTAAATTATATAATAACTGAAAATAAATTCCAATTATTTAAATTTAAGATAATAAATAATTAATAAACATTGTTTTAGCATTGATCAATTAATAAATTTAGCGTTAAAAAATAAACAGCTCTCGACTTGGAAAAGTTATGAATTTTTAAACTGCTTTGAAAATTGATAAAAATAGGTCAAAACCCCTGCAATGCAATGATGCAGATGGGAGATGGTATCTTAGGTCAAAATTTGGGGTACAACAGCTGCCCCTATTTAAGTTTCTTCTATCCGGAGATATGAAGATTAAAATCTTCATTTCGACGAGATTGAAGGTACTTAAATACATAATACGCAAATTTTTGCCCTAAGATACCGCCATTATGTTTGATATGAATGTAGTGATTGAATTCATAGAGAAAGATTTGTATGAGACAAGACAATGTTGGAGGAATCAAACACTAGCAAAACACAGAGACATGGATTATACACTACTGGGGGAAACGAGCCATCGACTTCAAATGACAGACTCTTGATGGCGAATAAAATTGAGGGAATACGACCTCTGACTCTAACAAAGAAGGCAACTTGCATAGGCCATACAAATAGATTATTGACCCAAAAATAGTGAGTTCACAACTCGAGGTCAAAGATAGACAGAAAGTATAAATTTGCTGATGATGAATTACCAACTTCTGAAGGTAAAGATTCATAACAAACTTCTCTGCGAGATTTCCCGAGATATACCAGTTAATGCTGAGATATAATATGGTTGTAGATAAACAAGCTGCTCAAATAAAGAAGCTGTCACTTGCTGTCCTCCAAAATATTATGACATACAAGTTGCTTCAAATAAAGAGGCTGCCACTTGCTGTCGTCCAGGGATGTCAATAACATACAAGCTGCTCAAATAAAGAAGCCGCCACTTGCTGTTTTCCAAGAAAATACCAATAACATACAAGCTGCTCAAATAAAGAAGCCGCCACTTTCTGTCTTCCAAAAAAAACCAATAACATACAAGCTGCTCAAATAAAGAGACTGCCGCTTGCTGTATTCCAGAAGAAAAATAACGTACAAGTTTCTCAAATAAAGAGACTGTCGCTTGCCGTTTTCCCAAAATAATAATAACGTACAAACTGCTCGTGAAGAGCTGCCGCTTGTCGTTTTCCGAAGATAATAATAACGCACAAGTTGCTCGTGAAGAGTTGCCTCTTGTCGTTTTCCGAAGATAATAATAACACACAAGTTGCTCGTGAAGAGCTGTCGCTTGTCGTTTTCCGAAGATAATAATAACGCACAAGTTGCTCGTGAAGAGCTGCCGCTTGTCGTTTTCTGAAGATAATAATAACGCACAAGTTGCTCGTGAAGAGCTGCCGCTTGTCGTTTTCTAAAGATAATAATAACGCACAAGTTGCTCGTGAAGAGCTGCCGCTTGTCGTTTTCTAATAATAATAACGCACAAGTTGCTCGTGAAGAGCTGCCGCTTGTCGTTTTCCGAAAATAACTCAAAAGGAAATTGCGATGACAACTGGCAGAGAATAAAATCTTCGTCAAAGAGAATCATGAATCAATCCTTCCTTAGGATATCACATACTTAAATGAGCAAAATAAATGCACCATTCGTCTGAGTCGCGACTTCACTGGGGAAAATCATGAGATAGCCTACGCAAGAGACAACAACTTCATCCAGGAATAACTAGAGAAAACAGTCAAACAAGACTCCACCCAATGAGAAAGTAACTCGATTGGGGATTCATCCTATCCAGAAATGGACAAGGTAGGCTAAATCAAAAACCATCCACGAGGATTAGCTCAGTTGGGGAATTTAGAAAGGAAGCACATTTTCTGCCTAAGCTAACCTTCTACTTGGAAAGAATCATGTACGTTGTTTGAATAAACAGAGTACAACCAAAATCAACGGCAAATGTGAATATGTATGCGTGATATAAGTGTAAATGAGTAAATGAATGTTATGCTGACAAAACAAACAGATGGAATAACTTGAAGACGATAAGATGTCACGAAAAGATACTCGGCCCATCTTAAGAAAGACGGAAAATAACTGGAACTGGAGCCACAAAGCAACGTCGGAGCGTACCACGCTACAAGGCTCAAATCTTCTGAGGAGAAAAGTAATCAAACCAGTCTTCTAATACCAATAGACCACTGGCATGAGACCAAGCGTACCACACTTCATAAATCTGCTCGAATAGAGGTAACCAAAAACAACGCTTAACTGGAGAAGTTGGGGGGTCACCAAACTTAGTACCACCAGAAACACAAGTTTACACAACCAACACCTCATGACGATTTGAAATAAAACATGCTCATCATGCAAGGATAAATTACTGTATTGTTTTGCATTTCATGGCTTGACCATCCTCGGAACAACTGTTAATATTCCTTTCATGATTCACGACACATTAAAAATAAGAATACTTTAAATAACTTTGTTTCAAATATTGCCGTAAAAATTAAAATTTTGCCCACAAAAGGGTAAATGCTCAAATTTCATTAATAAGATGGTAGTTCGCTAACAACGCGACTCCAACGGTTTACAAAAGTTTGGGAAATAGTACATGAAAGAAAAGGGTTACATAAAAACAATGATCATTATTCTCCCTAACAACTTCGGATTCCAAAATATGCTCAAATGCCAAGACTGGTCTGACCAAAAGCTTGCCTAAGCCGCCCCTTCGGGTTTTCAACTCAGCAAACTGTCAACTCAAACCTAAGCGAAATACTTCTTGACTGCATCGGCGTTCATGGGACGCGGGAGTTCTTCACCGTCCATATTGGTGAGAATCAAAGCACCTCCAGAGAAAACTTTCTTAACGACATACGGTCCTTCATAGTTCAGAGCCCACTTGCCTCTAGAATCAGGTTGGAAAGATAATATCTTCTTGAGCACAAGGTCACCTTCTCTGAACTCGCGTGGTCAAACCTTCTTATCAAAAGCCTTCTTCATTCTCTGCTGATACAACTGACCGTGACACAACGCTGTCAATCTCTTTTCTTCAATCAAATTCAACTGATCATATCTACTTTGACACCATTCAGCCTCAGAAAGTTTAGCTTCCATCAACACTCTCAGAGACGGAATCTCAACCTCCACGGGGAGTACTGCTTCCATACCATAAACTAGGGAAAATGGGGTTGCACCTATTGAAGTTCGAACTGAAGTACGGTATCCATGCAGAGCAAACGGAAGCATTTCATGCCAATCTTTATAAGTTACCACCATCTTCTGGACAATCTTCTTGATGTTCTTGTTAGCAGCTTCAACAGCCCTATTCATCCTCGGCCTGTAAGGAGAAGAATTATGATGTTCGATCTTGAACTCTTCACAAAGCTCTCTCATCATCTTGTTATTCAAATTCGAACCATTATCAGTGATGATCTTGCTCGGGATACCGTATCGACAAACGATCTGATTCTTGATAAATCTGACTACCACCTGTCTGGTTACATTAGCATAAGATGCTGCTTCCACCCATTTAGTAAAATAATCAATCGCTACCAAAATGAAACGATGACCATTTGAAGCTTTGGGTTCAATCATTCCAATCATATCAATGCCCCACATAGAGAAAGGCCAAGGTGAAGAGATCACATTGAGGAGAGTCGGCGGCACATGCATCTTGTCCGCATAAATCTGGCATTTATGACATTTCTTCACATACTTGCAGAAATCAGATTCCATTGTCATCCAATAGTAACCAACTCTCAACATCTTTCTAGCCATTGCATGTCCGTTGGCATGAGTGCCAAAAGATCCTTCATGTACTTCTTGCATCAGCACTTCTGCTTCACGTCTGTCTACACATCTGAGCAAGACCATGCCGTAATTCCTCTTATACAAAACTTCTTCATTGAGGAAGAAACTGCTTGCTAATCTCCTCAATGTCTTCCTATCTTTATTGGATGCCCCAGGCGGATACTCTTGAGTTTGAAGAACACGTTTAATGTCATAGAACCACGGTTTGTTGTCGGTAACCTCTTCTACTGAGAACACATGAGCAGGTCTGTCAAGGCGCATAACTCGGATCGTAGGCACGTCGTTCCAACCATTCACTTGAAACATTGAAGACAAAGTAGCTAAAGCATCAGCCATTTGGTTCTCATCTCTAGGGATATGATGTAATTCCACTTTGTCGAAGAAAGTTAACAATCTTCTAGCATAGTCTCTGTAAGGGATCAAACCAGGATGACAAGTCTCCCATTCTCCTTTGATTTGATTAATTACCAATGCCGAATCTCCATAAATATCAAGAATCTTAATCCTTAGATCCACTGCTTCTTCGAGACCCATAACACATGCCTCATATTCAGCCATATTGTTCGTGCAGTCGAACTTCAATCTCGCCGTGAACGGGATATGAGTACCTCGGGGAGTGACGATGATTGCCCCAATTCCATTTCCATAAGAATTCACAGCTCCGTCAAATATCAAACCCCAATGCGATTCAGGATCATGTCCTTCTTCAGGTAACGACTCTTCACAATCTTTAGCTTTCAAGTACATAACATCTTCATCTGGGAAATCAAACTTGATGGATTGATAATCGTCAATTGGTTGGTGAGCCAAATGATCGGCTAAAATACTCCCTTTGATTGCTTTCTGAGTGTGATACTCAATGTCATATTCAGATAACAACATCTGCCAACGGGCTATTCTTTCAGATAAGGCGGGCTTCTCAAAGATATACTTGATCGGATCCATTTTGGAGATCAACCAAGTGGTGTGGTTAATCATATACTGACACAGACAGAGAGCAGCCCAAGCTAAAGCACAACAGGTTTTCTCAAGCAATGAGTATCGAGATTCACAGTTTGTGAATTTCTTACTCAGATAATATACGGCATGTTCCTTTCTTCCAGTCTCATCTTGTTGACCAAGCACACATCCCATGGAATCTTCCAATATAGTCGGGTACATAATCAGAGGTCTTCCTTCCACTGGAGGAATCAAAATTGGAGGTTCAAGCAAATATTCTTTGATGCTATCGAAAGCTCTCTGACAATCTTCTGTCCACACACATCCTTGGTTCTTTCGGAGAAGCTTGAAAATCGGCCCACAGGTAGCAGTCATATGAGATATAAATCTAGAAATATAGTTCAGTCTCCCAAGGAATCCTCTTACTTGTTTTTCCGTCTTGGGTGCGGGAATTTCCCGAATAGCTTTGACTTTATCAGGATCTACCTCAATACCTTTCTGACTGACAATGAAACCCATAAGTCTTCCAGAACGAACACCAAAAGTGCACTTGTTGGGATTCAGACGGAGTTTATACTTTCTCAAACGCTGGAATAACTTCAACAAATGTTCCAAATGATCCTCCTCAGTTTGTGATTTGGCAATCATGTCATCTACATACACTTCTATCTCTTTATGCATCATGTCATGGAACAAAGCAGTCATGGCCCTTTGGTATGTTGCACCAACATTCCTCAAACCAAACGGCATAACTCGATAACAAAAAGTTCCCCAAGGTGTAATGAAAGTTGTCTTCTCCATATCTTCTGGTGCCATCTTGATTTGATTGTAACCAGAGAAACCATCCATGAAAGAAAAGACTTTGAACTTTGCAGTACTGTCGACCAATACGTCAATGTGCGGTAATGGGAAGTCATCCTTTGGGCTAGCTCTATTCAGATCTCGATAGTCTACACACATCCGAACTTTGCCATCCTTCTTAGCAACAGGCACTATGTTGGCTAACCACTGAGGATAGACCGATGTAACAAGGAAACCTGCATTAATCTGCTTTTGAACTTCTTCTTTGATCTTGTCAGCCATATCGGGACGAGTCTTTCTCAACTTCTGCTTAATCGGCGGACATTCAGGTCTCAGCGGTAAACGATGCTCCACAATATTGTTATCCAAACTTGGCATATCTTGGTAGGACCAAGCAAACACATCAACATACTCTTTGAGAAGCTCCAACATTTTCTCTTTGACCTCTGGGATAAGCAATGCTCCGACTTTGACTTCCTTTCTATCTTCTTCATCACCCAAGTTGATCAACTCTACAGGTTCTTCAAATGGTTGAATAATCTTCTCATCATGCTCAAGCAAACGGGAAATTTCAACAGGAATCTCTTCACTATCCTCTTCTTCGGCTCTGAACACAGGGAATTCAAAGTTGGGAGAGGGCATAGGATCATTGTTTTCGATGGTTAAGTCATGGATTAATCTGCACATATGATTATGCTTTATTTTAGAAATCGATTAATGTGAATGTTGTACAAATGAAACAAAATATTGTTATATTTTCCTATTACTACCAATTAATTTTCATTACTATTTCCCAGAAAAAGTGAAAAAATAAAACAGTAGTGGACAAAATAACATTTGTATTCATTGAAGGGAAATACTTGAAACAAAGAGCCCAGACATTTCTCTTTTACCTTGGGCAGAGCATAAGGATTTATTTTTATCATAGCCCGACACAAAATACTTTTCTCCTTGGGCATAGCGAAAGTTTTTCAAAAAACAAAACAAAACATTACTCGGAAATGTGCATCACAACAGGAACATCAACAGCAATCCAGTTTCGGCAAACCACTCCATGCATCACAAAATCGGGTAAATCCTCTTCAGAATCGTCTTCTATGATAGCATTAACCTCAGGAGTAGTCGGATCGATAAAACCAGCGCTTCGGAAAACCTCTTGAATCGGACGAGTAACCACTTCTTGCTTGACTCTTGCAGACACGGGACGAAAACCAAGACCTTCTCCAGACTTGTTCTCGGGCAAAGTCAGCACCTGGCCCCAACCTTCAGCCAAACCACTTTCCATCACTCGTCGCGCATCCTCAAAAGAAGAAATGGATGCCCCTTGCTTCTTCACTTCATTCTTGGCAACAGATAGAGCTTGGAACTGGGTTCTAACATCCTCATCAGCATCAATAAAAGAGAAAGATGACAAATGGCTTACCACCATAGCCTGCTCTCCACCAATCATCACCAGCTTTCCATGCCTTACGAACTTCAATCTCTGATGGAGCGTGGAAGTGACTGCCCCCGCATCATGGATCCATGGACGACCCAATAAGCAACTGTAGGCAGCACGAATATCCATTACTTGAAACGTGATCTGAAAAGTATGAGGACCAATTACTATAGGAAGATCCACTTCACCAATGACAGTCTTCCTAGAACCATCAAACGCTTTAACAATTACTCCACTGGGTCTCATGGGAGCACCTTGATATGAGAGTCGAAACAATGTAGTCTTGGGCATTACATTTAACGACGAACCTGTATCTACCAACACACTTGACAAGGTATCATTTCCGCAACTTATTGAGATATGCAAAGCCATATTATGGTTCCTTCCCTCCTCAGGAAGTTCTTCATCACTGAAACCAAGATTGTTACACGAAGTAATATTTCCCACAATCCCATCAAACTGGTCAACCGTCACATCATGATCCACGAACGCCTGGTCCAAGACCTTCATCAAAGCTTCTCTATGGGCACCAGAATCTCTCAGTAAAGCAAGCAAAGAAATCTTGGAAGGAGTTTGCAAAAGTTGGTCCACAATCTTATATTCACTTCTCTTGATAAGCTTCAGAATCTCATCATCCTCAGGGCGAGGGATAGGTTCATTGGATCGGCCTATCTCAACCCTTGGTTCAACATTTCTCACTGGAATTTCTGCTGGTACGGGCCTCCTGACTTGAACTTCTGGTCTCTTCAAAGGTACTGCTGCAAAGACACGTCCACTTCTTGTAACTCTACTCACATCAGCAATGTTTACAAAAGACGGTCTCGTTGGTATGGGGACTTCTACCCCATTCTCAATCATTGTGGCATTATACTTATACGGTACAGCTTGGTCTGAGTTGTAAGGCACAGGACCAGGTGGGTAAATGGTCAAAGGAGCAACAGGTGCAGTCTGACTGTTGTAAACGATCTCTACTGATTCGGGCAAATTGAATTGTGGTATTATAACATTCACTTCATCCTCCGGATTTATGTCATATGTAATAGTGATAAATCTCTGGTCTAACAACTTCTGAATATCCTCCTTCACAATAGGACAATCAACCTCTCTTGAACAAAATTCACAAACATCATAATCATGCTGATGCCTAACAAAGGCAAGTCTTCTCAAACTCTGATGTAACCTGATCAACGACTCTCTTATGTGGTCAACTTGAAAAACTCGAAACTTTCCCGGACAAACTTCCACCATATTCACTGAAGCTGCCCCATGTCGAGGCAAAGGATTATCTCTAACATTCAGGTTAACATCCTTGAAAGACAAAATACCATTCTTAATCAACCTCTGCACGTCCGCCTTTAGAGCAAAACAATTCTCAAGGTTGTGCCCCGGCGACCATTGATCATACTCACAAAACTGATCTGCCTTATACCACGGAGAAGTACTATTCGGTGCGACAGGAGGAGGTTTCATCGTTATGAGATTCTTTCTGATAAGAGCATGGAACAATTCAGTATAAGTCATAGGAATGGCATCGAATTGCGGTTTTCTTGGTGAACGGTTCTGATTGTTGAATGGATAAGCCTGTTGTCGAGGCTGCTGTTGAAATGGCCGTTGTTGAGTTGGTGGGGTTTGATGAACTGGGGTCATCAAAGCTGGGCGGACAGCCGGGGTGACTGCCGCAACATGAGAGTAACCTCTCCTCGGTCTCCTTGGGAACAATGCGCTGACATCCTGCTCTTTTATTTTCGGGAAAACACTTCCAAACTTCTTAGTACTGCTAGACGGACTTCCTTCTTTAACCAAACGCCCTTCACGAATCCCTTCCTCTAACCGCATGCCCATGCTTACCATTTCGGTGAAGTCACTGGGTGCGCTGGCGATCATTCTTTCATAGTAAAAGGAACCTAAAGTCTTCAAAAATATCTTAGTCATCTCTTTCTCCTCAAGAGGTGGATAGATTTGAGCAGCAATTTCACGCCACCTCTGGGCGTACTCCTTAAAAGATTCTCTGTCTCTTTGCGACATCGCCCGGAGTTGATCCCTGTCCAGTGCCATGTCAACGTTATACTTATACTGGTGAACAAAAGCTTCGCTAAGGTCGTTGAAGTTGCGGATCCGAATGCTGTCTAAACCCATATACCACTTTAGAGCAGCACCCGTCAAACTGTCTTGAAAATAGTGAATCAACAAGTCATGATCATCGGAATACGTAGACATCTTTCTCACGTACATAGTCAAGTGACTTCTAGGACACGAATCACCCTTATATATTTCAAAGTCTGGCACTTTGAATTTTGCTGGAATCTTGACATTCGGAACTAAACAAAGGTCATGCGTGTTCTTTCCAAACAAATCCTTCCCTTTTAACGCTCTAAGCTCCTTCTGCATTTCTTGGAACTGATCTTGAAATTCTTCCATTCTATCAAAGAGACCCAAACTTTGAGCAGGCTCGGCAGGATAAGTAGGTTCATTCAAGTATGGCACGGAGTGAACCACAGGAGCGACAGTTGTCATTACCGGTTGCGGAAAAGGTGTTACAGACGGGATTACTGGCGGAAGGGCAGTTGTCTTTGGTTGAGGAAGAGACAAAGCAGGTTGAAACAAAGGTTGTACGATAGGCTGATACCCCTCTGGCACAAAGTTGTAAGGCATTCCCCACGGAAAACCTTTCGGCATCTGATGCTGAAGCGGAGAGTTGATCTGAGTCACAGATGTTGGAACGGTGACAATCTAGGAAACCACTGTAGTCGAAGTCTGAATCTCAGCAGCTGTAGTCGATGGCTGATTCTGAACAGCCACCAAACTTTCCACTAGCGCAGTTAACTTTTCCATACCGACACGAAGGGTAGCGACCTCCTCACGAAGCTCATGGTTTTCCTGTTCCAGATCTTCCATCTTTCTCTGACGATTGGCTCGAGTATCGTATCGATGAGACAGGTTGACAACCTTTGGAGTAGAAAAAGAAATGAGGATAAGACTCTAAAAAAGTGTGAAGTGAAATGTTGAATGATGCATGATGTGTGATGCAAATGATGATTCATTTTAATATTTTTTCGAGGAACTTCGATAATTTTGCATACATCAATGATAAGGAATTTGGAACAACAAAAACTCAATCCATTAATCAAAAGCGGTAAATTACAACTTACATCTTTGGAACAATCAAAACAATAAATTACACTTCGGGATAACGACCCAATAATAAAGCAGTAAACTACAACTTTGGAGCATGAAGCCCATAATAAAAGCAGTAAATTACAACCTTGGAACATGAAGTCCATAATAAAGCGGTAAATTACAACTTTGGAACATAAAGCCCAAAATAAAAGCAGTAAATTACAATTTTGGAACATGAAGTCCATAATGAAAGCAGTAAATTACAACTTTGGAACATGAAGCCCTTTTACAAAGTTTTACAAAATGACATCAGTAAAATAAAACTAAAAGCTACAGATCACTCAGAGTCATCAGATGAAGGACCAAATGCCAACTGTAACCGGAGCTTCTTGATCTTCTCCTCATAAAAGTCTTCCATCTCTTTCTTCTCAGCTACCAGTCGATCAATGATTTCCTTTTGCGGATGGGGAACAAGAGCAACGCTTACCGAACCTTCCTTCTTTCTCTTCCTTTCACTAGCATACTTCTTCAGTAAAGCATCCTTTTGACGAAGTTTCTCATCGTGATCAATGAACCAGCCGTCTTGAATAAAGAGTAAATCCTCCTTTTCCTTTAGCTGTCGAGTCAGGACCCGATTCTCATATTCAGACATATTGTACTTTTCTTTCCAAGCATCTCTCTCGGACTTCATCCTAGCCAGATTTCCTTGGTATTCTCCCATATTCTCGATAGGGATATCAACAGATGATGGTGCAACGGTAGGGAATAAAGGTTTCTCAGGTTTATAGGGCATCTTGAGAGCACAAGCCCTAGCACGGACCCACTGTAGGTAAGGCTCCAAAGAAACGGCACCCCTATGTCCAAACATATCTCTCCCTTTCCTATGATACAGCAATGGTGCACAACAAATAATCATTCCTCCTTGATAAAAGTTCCAAAGATGGATGGAGTAGTAGGTATCTCCTAGCAGCGTAGGGACCGGATTTCCAATCAAGAAAATTCTGATGGCGTTGATATCCACAAACTTATCAACGTTAGGGAACAAGAATAGACCATAAGTGAGTAAAGCAAAGACGTCTTCGAAGGCAATAGTGTCTTTTATCTCAACAAAATGACGAGCTTTCCTCAACAAAAACTGCGCAGACAAGCCTCGGATTCCCCCTTTTGTAGTCATGTTCTCCTCTATCTCTGACTTCTTCAAGTGAGTGATGGTCGCTATCTCCTGAGATTTGGGTTCCTCTTCTAAGCCAGAAAAAGGAACACGGTCGGTGATCGGCAGACCAAGTATGTAGGAGTACTCCTCTAAGGTGGGCATCAACTGGTAATCCAGAAAGGTGAAACATCGGTACAAAGGATCGTAGAATTGGACCAACGTACTAAGGATGCCTTCCTTCATCTTGCGCTTCATGAGAGGTATAATGGACCCATACTTTCTCTGAAAATCCGTCGGGTTCTCGATCTTAGGAATCAAACTCTTCAGTTCTTCAATCTCGGGCTCCTTAAAACTAAAACTCCGAGTGTTTCTCCTTCCAAATTCCATAGTACCTGAGATGTCTTGCAAAAATCATTCCTAAGTTCCTTGAAAAACAAGTTTTTTACAAAAATGTTGATGAATGCATGAATGAATGATAATGCAACAGTTACACACAAATTCACAAACATGGGGTTCAAAGGTTCAACGTTTCAGCATGGAGTCAAAGGTAAAGCCCACCCCAAGGTATGTACTAATGGTTCAATCTCACCTGCAAGACAAGGTTCTAAGAGTTCCCAGAGTCTACATTCCTCCTTCGGATATTACCAACGTCTTGATTACTCAATACTTAGCAATATTCTCAAGAGAAACTCATCTGAGCGTAGCATCGCGTGACAACTACTTCCGAATTACTCCGTGATAGTCTCCACGCTACACCTAAAAAGGCCAAGATGGGTTAGGGTTCTACGGTCCTCAATTTCTCTGGCTCCTAGGTCGAAAATAATAATGTCTTCCCGATTACTCGGTAAACAAATATTAAGTTCAAGAGGGCCTTCCATTGAGTGGGGGATCTCATGCCTCCTTCTTCGGGATTACTCCCTCAAAGTTAACATGACTGTACCGCCCGTCCTATTCCTTAAGTGTTACTTAATCCGGGTATAGGATTCGTCCTTTGCAAAAAACCCAAACAACCCCAATTTAAGCACATAATCAAACAAATCAAATAATAATAAAACAGATAAGACAAATTAGGCTTAACCCACTTAGGGATGGACCAGCAAGAGGTCAATCTATCCCCAGCAGAGTCGCCAATCCTGTAGCGATAAAAAATGTAGCGGGGTAAATCGGAGATCGAATTATTGATTAATTCGTCTCACAAAAGCAAGAGTCGCCACCGCGCTTTATTATTTCCAAGGGAAAAGGGAAAAGAGCGAAATAAAACCCTAAATATGAAATGTAAAATAATACTTTTTAAAAGTAATAAAAATACAAGGCGTTTTGAAAAGAGATCTATGGTTCGGGGGTTGGTTATACAATGGGAAGGTATTAGCACCCAATGTATCTATAGTACTCTATAGGAACCTTTTGAAATATTTGTTTATTAAAATGTTCGTTTGATTAAAAATAAATTGTTTTGGCCGAAAAGGGGTACGGACGGTTTTTTTTTAAGATACGACGACCTAATGTCGAAGTTTTGGCTTGAACGGTATAAGTTTTGAAAAGATTGAAGATTCGGGGAAAAATTGTCCTAAGTTTTAATGAAATGCAAATGTTCGCATGATTGGATTTGAGGACATGAAGTCAACAAATTTAATCATTCTTCCCTTGGATTTAGACGTAAACAGAATAATCATGTAAATATGAAATAATTAAACAGAAAATTATGCGGATAATGATATACAACCATGACAATTAAATAACAGACTAAATGATGTGAGCATATCTTTTTGTATTTTTATCTAATATTAATAACGCAAGAGAATTAATTAAGATAAAATGTTTTTTAAGTTTTTATTATATGTATTTTTGTGTTTTTGTTTAATATTAATAAAACAGGAGAATTAATTATAGAAAAATAAAGTGTTTAAATTCTTAAATTCTATTTTTTTTATATTTTGTATTAGTAATAACTAAAGCGAGGGAAGTAATTAAATAAAATGTTTTTTAAAGTTCTATATGTTTTTAGAGTTTTTATTATATGTCTTTAATATTAATATAAAGCATTATTTTAAGAATTATTAAATATTTTTAAACTAAATTAAAATTTTTAAAAGCTATTAACTTAAATCTAAATAAAAAAAGGAATACTAAAAATTACTAAGTTAAAACCTAAAGCTAAACTTAATAAAAGATCCAATTATTTAAAATGTTTTAATTAAATACTCTTATTTGATTAATCTACTAATTAACTAAACTTAATAATACTCTAAAAAACTAATAGAAAGTAAAATGAAAGAAGGGGTGTATTAGAAATAAAAAGGGTGGATAGGCAATTTCGTTTGGGCTTTGGCAGGAAAAGGGTTAAGTCCATACATTATTTCATAATTTGTTGCTTAGGGGTTAAACGCTTTTGTCTAAGTTAGCTGAGAAAAGGATTAGGGTTCACGTTTTGGCAGAGCGGCGCTCATCTTGTTGACTCGTCTTCTTCGCGCGTTATCTTCTTCGTTCGCTTCTGAAATCTCCTTTTGTCCATGGCCACCAGTACCTTGATCTCCCTCTTCCCTCCAATAAGATGCTTGGGCAACAGATTCACGGTAAATTTCGTCTTATATTTCATTAGGGTTTTGGTTACGATTGCATGTGTTGATTTTGGTCTTATTTGATTCTGACTCTAATATGTTAATGGTTATCTGAGGTTTTGAAAGAAAGAGAAGGAAAAGGTTACCTTTGGAGACGGAGGAGGGAGGTTGGACGGAGCTAGGAGGCCAAGGCGAGGGGAAGGACGGCGGAGGCACTGTGAGCTTGGAGATCGTGGTTTGTGTTTCTTACTTCTTTGATTTGAGGTTGATCATGATGTTGATTATTGAGATATTTTCTTCTTCTCCTGTGACCCTGCCTCGCTTATGCAATGCTTCTTTTCCTCTTCTCTTAGTTGCCTTGAATTTGCCTTCGTTGTATGCTTTGTCTCCTCTTCTTCTTGCCTGGACGCTTGCCTATGCTGCCTTGAACATTTCGAATGCTATTGTTGAAAAATTATTTTGACTAGCTTCTCTTCTTCTTCTTTCTGTGATTCTGTTGCTTCGTTATTGTTGGCCTGTGATGGAGCAACACTGAGGCTTAGTGGTTTTGACATTTTTCAAAGTTGGTATGTTGTGGTATTCAGATTTTTTTGGCTTTTTGGGCGTGTATGGTTGGGTAGGCAACAGGTTCTGGTTTTTGCTTAGCTTGACACAGTAGGTTTTTTGGTTTTAGGCCAACATTTCAACTGGTTTTGCAGGTTATAGCCTTGAACTGGTTTTTGGTTTGGCCATGAGATTTTGAAAGGGTTATTTGGCTAGGTTGGACAGGGCCAAAGTTTAGAATGGTACAGGTTTTATGGTTATGCAGGTTAATGGTTTTATGGTTTAATGTTTGACAGTAGGTGGAAGGCTTGATGATGGTTTTAGGCCATATTGGTTCTATGGTATATGCAGATAGCAGGTTCTTATGTTTTTATGGCTTGAGAAAATCTTTGTATATTTTGACAGTTTGTTTCCAGGCTTGAAGGCTTGATGATCAGGTTGTGTACTCTTCTCGTTTTTGAAGGGGTTTGTGTTGTATATCAATTTTGCTGGCTTCTTGGTTTACGTTACAGGTTGAATACTTTTATTATATTTTCTTGGCCTTCTGCACATCTACTGCTCCAACAGTTTGTTTGTATTCCTTTCTTATGCTTTCTATTTCTTACTGTATGCTGCTGCTGTTTGTTTTGTAACTCTTTCTGCCTAAGCCAAACCTGTAAAACCAAACTTCTATCTCTCTTCTCTCTCTTAGTACAAATTGATACATTAAAATAATGTATGCTGTACTTGTTCTGAAATTGCATAGACTGGAAAATGATTAGAATGGAATATACATTGCTTGCATATTGATTTTTAAACTGCACACTTCTTTTGTCTACTGCATGGGAGCCTAAGTTTTTGGCTTCTTCCTACCTCTGGGCATGTTTACGTTACACTTTGGCCTTGTGAACTTGCATATGCTGTTGATTTATGGAATATGCAGTTTTGACCAACAATTGAATTTATGCATATGCTGTTTGAAATATGCAGTGGACTTTTGAAAATGCAATTGATTTTTTAATTATGCAGTTTTGAAAACAAAATGAATTTGTGCATCTTTAAATTGTGCATTCATTTTGAAAATAAAAATTCATCCCTTTTTGTGAACCGGGAGAAATCCCGTGATTTGCAAAAAGGGTAAAAACTGATTCCAGCCGTTTGCTTTTAATGATGCACTAAAAAATAATTTTCTGCTTTTAATTATTTATTTACTTCTGACTTTTTTTCTTTTAATTTTTGCAGGTAAAATCAAATGATCAATCAAAGAAGTATTGGATGAAAAATGAAGATTTAGAATTTAGGAAAAATTAGAATAGTTTTTATTTTACTTTAAGCATTTTATATAATTGTTATTGTAAATATTTTGTAAATAATACAATATTTAAATAACAATTGTAATAATTAGAATAAAGTAAATAAAATTCCAATATTTTACCAATTAATTCTTTTATCTTTCCAATTATTTATTTATCGTTTATAATTCTTTAAATTATATAATAACTGAAAATCAATTTCAATTACTTAAATTCAGAATAATAAGCAAATAAATAAACATCATTGACCAATTAATAACTTCAATTATTTACTTCATTATTTTTAATTCTTCTAAATTGTAATAACTGAAAATAAAATTTCAACTATTTAAACTTAGAACAATAAATAATTAAGTAAACATTGCTTGGTCAATTAATAAACTCCTTTTCAAATGTTTATTTCATTATTCATAAATCTTTAAATTATATAATAACTGAAAACAAATTCCAATTATTTAAATTTAAGATAATAAATAATTAATAAACATTGTTTTGATCAATTAATAAACCTCTTTTCAAATATTTATTTTATTATTTATAAATCTTTAAATTATATAATAACTGAAAATAAATTCCAATTATTTAAATTTAAGATAATAAATAACTAATAAACATTGTTTTAGCATTGATCAATTAATAAATTTAGCGTTCAAAAATAAACAGCTCTCGACTTGGAAAAGTTATGAATTTTTAAACTGCTTTGAAAATTGATAAAAATAGGTCAAAACCCCTGCAATGCAATGATGCAGATGGGTGATGGTATCTTAGGTCAAAATTTGGGGTACAACAGTGAGGAAGAGGGAAGTCATCCTTGGGGCTCGCCCTGTTCAAATCCCTGTAGTCAACACACATTCTGACCTTACCATCTTTCTTCGGCACTGGAACCACGTTGGCAACCCACTGAGGGTAAGAAGTCACTGCTAGAAACCCGGCATCAAATTGTTTCATAACCTCGGCCTTGATTTTCTCGAACATCTCTGGGCGCATACGGTGAACCTTCTGTTTAACCGGAGGGCAGTCTTCCTTGGTAGGCAGGTGATGAACCACAATGTCAGTATCCAACCCGGGCATGTCTTCGTAGGACCAGGCAAAGATTTCAACTTAATCATGCAACATCTGAATCAGCCGTTGTTTCACGCTGAACTCTAGATTGGCACCAATCTTGACTTCCTTTCTGTCTGTCTCAGTACCCAGATTTACCGTTTCCACTAGCTCTTCATGTGGCTGAATGGCCCTCTCTTCCTGGAGTAACAGTCTTGCAAGCTCACCAGGCACTTCACAATCATCTTCACCTTCGTCTTCGGCTAAGTTGATCAGATTTTCGAAGTCATAACTGGCAGTAGCAGAGTCATTACCAGTGAGATCCAGAGTGGATTGAAACCTGTATAGGTGAGTGTGTGTAAATATAGCTGTTTTGCAATACATAAAGAAAGAAAGGGAGCACAAGATTCAAAATGCGAAAAACGTCCAATGTTTTTTATTCATGATATATGGAAATGACAAGTAATAAGCCCTCACAAATGAAGCCACGGTGCCCCGGGTAAGACACCGGGCCATAAAGTTTCAAATTATTGTTCGTTACAAATTTAAAAACAAAGGAGTTCATTACGGAGTAACAAAAGTAACAGGTATGAAATCTTTGGCAGTCCAATTGTTCAGTCCACCGTCGGTCGTTGGGTAGATCCAGCTATCAAATTCAGATTCCTCCGCATCGCCTTCAATAGCATTCACTCCCGGGTTGGTGATGAATACGGGAGGTCTTCCAATCCTTGCTTTACGTACAGCCCTCTGAGCCTCTGCAGTGAAACCCAGCCCAAACTTGTCAGTCTTTGGAGTAAAATCAGGAAGTCGGCCCCAGTTTGCACACTCACCTTTCTCAATCACAGCCCGGGCATCCTTTAAGGAAGCCATCTTCAAAGGAGAGTCTTCTTCGGTCACAGTCTCTGCTGACGCCAATGTTGGAGGCACCTCTTCAAAGTGTTGAAAGGGGGTCTCAATGAACTCCCCGTCCATCTCTATATACCGGAATGAGTTAAGATGGCTAACCATGTATTCTTCCTCCCCCTGAACTGTAACAATCTTCCCTCTGACCGGGTACTTAAGCTTTTGATGTAGAGTGGAGGTCACAGCTCCAGCCTTGTGGATCCAAGGACGACCCAGTAAACAAGAATAGGATGGTCGGATGTCCATCACATAGAATGTTGAATCAAAGACTTGAGAACCAACCCGGATTGGAATGTCCACTTCACCATGTACCATCCTCTTCGACCCGTCAAAGGCCCGGACAATAATGTTACTAGGCTTCAACTCCAAACCCTCACAATCCAACCTGTCTAAGGCCTTCTTGGGCAATACGTTCAGCGAAGAACCGGTGTCTACCAACACATGGGCAAGAGTAGTGCCCCTGCATTCAATGGAGACATGCAGGGCGTCATTATGGTTATTTCCCTTGGCAGTCAGATCGGCGTCAGAGAAACTCAACCCATTATCAACAGTTAAGTTGGCCATACAATCAGTAAATTGATCAGCAGACGTTTCTTGTGGCACATGGGTCGTCTTCAGGAAGGAAATCAGGGCCTTGGCATGGGCCTCTGAACACAACAACAGTGATAGCATAGAGATCTTAGAGGGGGTGTGCCCCAACTGTTCAACGACGTTGAAATCACTCTTCTTGATAATCTTAAGAATTTCTTCCATCTCTTGCTGGGAGGCTTCAACATTAACAGTCTTCGGTGCCTCCATCTGGGCAGGCATATCAGTAGCCATCCCCTTGCCCCGAGTGTCAGATGACTCGGTAGCAGGGATAGAAACTTGATCAGGAGGGGAAACAGGCACACTGGCAGGTGTGATAACAAGAGGTCTCTGGATGGCTGGAGGTGCAATATCAGGCGAGAAGAGCCTGCCACTGCGAGTAACTTTAGCAGGGCCGGTGATGTTATTGGTGCTGGTACTAGTATTGAACTCTTGTTTTACTCCGAGCACATAAACATCTGCCCCATAGTGCCACGGGACAGCCTTGTCGGATTTATAGGGGAGGGGCCCCGGAACAGTGATGATGATAGGTGCAACGGACATGATTTTGACAGGCTTCTTTGAGGGAGCCTTGATAGGATTGTTGAAAATGGTGACAACGGACACTTCTTCAGTAGGGACAATAGGAACAACAGTCTTCTTGAACAAGATCTCTTTGCTATCCATCAGGTTTTGGACGCCTGACTTCAGCAACGGACAACCAGCAGGTGAAACAGCACATAGAAGGCAACCTTTGCTACAACCCGGAAATAAACCGGCTAGAAACAGGTTCCTCTTGA
The DNA here is from genome assembly GCA_948472305.1 of Vicia faba. Taxonomy (NCBI): domain Eukaryota; kingdom Viridiplantae; phylum Streptophyta; class Magnoliopsida; order Fabales; family Fabaceae; genus Vicia; species Vicia faba. Next base: position 1,227,503,683 of record OX451736.1, on the reverse strand, counting down.
CGGTCAACAATGGAGTAACAATCTCATCCACAGAGACTACATATAGTTCTTCCTCAATAGCATTCACTCCATGCTGGGGCATAGGAGCAGTCACAACGTTAGGCCTTTCGGGCGCCTCAAACTGTATTTCCTTAGCATCGATAAGGTCCTGAACCTTATTCCTCAGGGCCCAACAATCATCAGTAGAATTCCCCGGGCTATCAGAGTGATAAGTACAGCGGGCGTTGGGATTGTACTTCGGAGAGGTTGTGTTTACCACCTTCGGAGCTTCTCTGACAGTTACCAAGTTGGTTGATAGCAGTTGCGCCAAGATCTGAGACAAGGTCATACTAAGCCGAGTGTATTCTCTTTTGGGTCTCTCACCCCTTGGTTGGTTAGGTTGCCGAGGAGCGGCAGCAGGCTTTGAAATCACCACCGCGTTGACAGCTTGGCGGCGTTCCGATTTATTTTGTCTTCTGGGACCATACACAGCACTAGCTTCCTTCTTAAAAGGCTTCTTTTCAGAACTTGAGGATGCACCTTTCTGTATCTTCCCCGATTTCATACCAGCTTCTATCCTCTCACCAGTCAGGATGAGGTCTGTAAACCCTGCAGAAGAATTACCAATCAGGTGGTTGAAGAACGGCCCAGACAGGGTCCCCAAGAACACGTCCACGAGTTCACGGTCGGTCAACGGTGGCTGCACCCTGCCAGCCAGGTCCCTCCACTTTTGCGCGTACTCTTTAAAACCTTCTCCTGATCCCAGCGACATACCCTGGAGTTGGGTACGTGTAGGAGCGAGGTCGGCATTGTACTGATACTGCTTATAAAAAGCAGTAGCCAAGTCCTCCCAGTTTCGAATACTAGCTCCATCCAGCTGATAGAACCACTCGAGTTGAGCCCCTGAACGGCTATCCTGGAAGAAATGGATCCATAAGTTCTTGTCTGCCGTATACGGTTGGATCTTCCGCACATAAGATCTGAGATGTAGCTTAGGGCAGGAAGCCCCGTCATACTTCACAAAAGAGGGTGCCTTGAACTTGTGTGGGATCACCACCCCAGAAGATAAACCCAGATCTCCAAAATCCAACCCAGGCACCTGTTGAATTTCCATGGCACTCAGACAATCCTCTAACTGCTTATACCTGTCTTCAGCAGGAGGGTACTGCTCATCATTGAAATCCGTCTCGTTGTCAGAGACCACAGGACTAGGAACCCTTCCCGCTTGGGGACTGCCTTTCCCTACAGAAGAAGCAGCTTGATCAGCCTCATTATGCAGTGTATTACCAAACCTCCGTCCAGTGTTGAACAGTACAATTATCTTCTTCTTCTTCTTCTTCACCAGCAGAGCCTTCAATTCCTCTTGACCTTGGGCTAAGCTCATGATCAACTCTTGGAACTGGGCGTTCTGGGCCTGGAGGGCCTTGATGGATTGCTCAGTAGATGATTCAGGATTCATGATGAGACTGCTGAAATAAACAGTGAAGAAGATTAAGCAACCTGTAGGAAAAGAGTACCTGTTATGCACATGATGCATGATATGCTATTTATGCAATGCATTCAAGGGTTCGAAAGTTCAAATTTGTTGTAGACAAAAAGGAACACACGTTATTATTAAGAAATAATCTGTTCAGTACATCAAGGCCTCATGGGCAAAACATTACAAAATAATTTAATCCCAAAAGACACTGCGCATCCTCTTTGGAGCTATGTAAGTATTGAGAGTCTTTTCCTCGTGCAGTAGGCGGGTGAGCTCCAAGACCTTCTTCTCACTGGCATGTAGACTGGATTCAAGAGAATTTTGTTCTTCCTTAAGCTGGATCCAGCTCTTCTGCATTTCTTCCCAGGATGTAGGCATGTCAGGATGTTGAATGGTGTACGGGACCTCTCCTTCCAACACTGGCTCTTTGATCACAGGGAGAACATGAGGATATGACATCACCAGCTTCTGGGAGAGGGCTCGTACCCACTTGAGATAAGGCTCCAACGGGATGGAGTTCTTGTGCCCAAGTGTCTTGCTATCTACCTTGTTGGGCATCCTTCAAGCTCTGATAAATATCTGGCGAAGTCCTTGTGCATCGTTGTCGAAGTCAAAAACTATGTCAGGAATCAACATGTCATGAGGGCCATCCCTCCGAGCATATCCAAACTGTCTCAAAGCCAAACATGGGTTGTAAGTAATGCCTCCTCTGATTCCAAGTAAAGGAACATTTGGAAACTCTCCGCAACGATCAATGATGGTGACAGTCTCTCTGGACCGAGGACACCAATGTATATCAGCATGCGTAAGAGTCATTAATCGTTGTGACCATCTCAAACCCCGCTCGTTCTTCAAAACTGATTGTGGAAGGTGCGAAATAAACCACCTTGCCAAGAGAGGAGTGCAGCACATGAGAACACCTCTTTTTCTCATGGTTCGAGTGTAACATGAGTGAAGGATATCCCCAAGCAACGTAGGTATAGGATTCCTGGACATGAAGATCTTGACGGCATTGATATCTATAAGCTGATCGGGATTCGGGAACAACACCAACCCATAGACAAGGAGAGCCACAACTTCTTCAAAGGCTTGTAGGTCAAGGGAATTCCAACATTCTTGGGCCTTCTCAAACAGGAACTTTGCCAAGAATCCTTTGATACCACTTCTAATTTCCCAATGTCCCTTGATGTCAGATGGTTGTAGGCGTAACGCTTTAGCAACCTCTTCAAGTTTTGGTTCCCTTTCCATACCGTTGTAGTGTAGTTGACTAAGGATAGGGATCTTCAGAAGCTGGGAAAACTCTTCCAAGGTAGGCACCAGTTGATAATCCGGGAAAGTAAAGCAGTGGTGTAAATGGTCAAAGAACTGGAAGAGAACCTTTATCATATCTTCCTCAATGTTGGTGTTGACCAAGCTGATGAGTCTGCCATGTTTCTCACTGAAAGAAGAGCTCTCGGGAATCCTGGATGTAAGCTCCTTAAGCTGAGGAGGGATCCTTACAAAGTTGATCTGAATTGTCTTTCTGCGGATAGTTTTCATGTCCTACAAAACAAGAACAAAGATGAAGATTCGAACCCCTGAAGTGGTTAGTGGATGCATATGATGTTGTATGATGCTATGATGTTATGATAAAAAACACACCACAAGTATTCACAAAAGGCAAACATGATAAGGCACACAAGTCACACAAGACATCCCTTAGAGTTTAGGCCAGCATGAAGTTTGGGATACTACCCTCTTGAAGTTGGTGAGCTCAAAACATGTCCTATCAAAAGTAACCGGGTTCTAAGGAGCTCAATATCATTGGGTTGTTTTCTATGTTCATTGTTTTGATTTAGCCACTGAACTGGCGATCAAAATATTCCAAGAAAGAAACCCTCAATGAGTGTAGTATCGAGTATCTACCAACTTCGGACTGCACCAAAGTCGGTCATCTCACTACCCCTAAAGAGGCCAGGATGGTCAAGTAAGGTTCCTAAGGTCAGTTGATGCTTCGCAACACCACGCGGCGGCCCCGTACTCTCCTTGACTTGACTCAAGGGTTACCGGTACTCACCAAAGTGCCACATCAATGTAGCAACTGCTTCAACCCTGTTGGTATACCCCACACAGTTCCCTCACAGTTTGTTGCTACTTCTAAAAGGTATCCCCCAGATCCGGGTTAGGATCTATGAAACTCCAAAACAGGCCCACAATATTAAAGCAAACAAAGCAAGCAATTGAAAACAAAAGAGTGGTCTAATCTAAGGTACACCTCACTTTAAGTGTCCCCAGCAGAGTCGCCAGTTCTGTGATCGGTGGAAATAGAACTGACTATTTAAAGCTAGATCGTGTATGTCGCAGTAAGCAAGAGTCGCCACCGTCTTTTATGTTCTCCAACATGGAAAGGACAAAAGCACAACAAAATTCCTTTTCGAGATGTTTCTCGATTCGGGAGGTAGATTTATAGAAAGGGAAGGTGTTAGCACCCTTTCTATCCATGGTTATCCATGGGCTCTTAGGTACTTGCTCTTATGTTTTCAAAATATGTTTGCTTTTCAAGTGTGTGTGGGTTTTAAAAAAAAAGTTTCGTTTGAAAGATTTCTAAATGACTCTTGTATCTGTCCTCAAGAGTGCTTGAAAAATTTGTTTTGAAAACTTTTGAAAGTGTCAGTGTGAAAAGATGTTTTGTTTGTTTTTGAAGAGAGCAAGTACCCATGAGTCATCCACATACCCTAAGGAATTAGGCTGTGTAAGAGTCCTTAAGATAGTGCCATCCCACCATTGAGGGGTAGGTAGCACCACCGTTGGAGGTGTTCGGGTCAATTCGATTATAGGGACAGTATGGTCACCAAAGCAATAGTAGGACACCTTAGAAGTAACCCTAATGTCCTAGATCCTTTTTATCCGAGGCAACCGTTTCGAGGCGACTGGATCTTTAGACAGGAGGGCGACCTCTAAAACACCCTATACTTAACGACCACATTCGAGGCAACGAGTGAGGCGTACCTTAGAAGTGGCATGTGCTTGTGTGTTCAATTCAGTTTATGTTTATCTTTGATCATGCATTTGTGAGCTACGAGTTGTTTTTAATTTGTCATTCAGTCTTTCATGCGTATTAATAGTTAGGAGTGCGGAAAATTAAAGTGCGGGAATGTAAAGCTACGCTATTACAAGGCGCGGGTCTATACATCGCCAAAAAACAAAGACCCGTTTTGATAAAGTGCGGAAATAAAAGAAAGCGGTAAATCCTAATTACTATTACATCCATTGAGCAGTTACATAAGTAATCCAAATAAAAATAATACGGAAAGAAACTTAAATTGGAATGTCTTAGGGTTTTTGAGCCTTTTGAGAAAATATGAGTTTTTAGGTCCTTTGCATTTAATTAAAATTAACCCTAGTTTACTAATTAATTAACTAATTAAAGAAAAAAAGTTTTTTATGTTTTTTAATATTTTTTTTATATCTTTAATGAAAATAAAAAGGAATTAAAATTAAAAGTTAAGAACAACCCTAGTTCTAAGTTTATTTTAATTATTTATGAAAAAGGTGAAAATTAGGCCTAAATTAAACTAAGTTAATTATTAATATTTATTTACAAAAATAATAGTTAATAGTAAAAATAATAAAATATATATACAATTTTTGATTTCTGAATTTATTATGAAAAATTAGTTTATTAGTTAATAATAATTAATAATAATAATAATAAGTAAAAAGAATTAAAAAGAGAAAGAAAACAAATAAATAGAAAAATAGTGAACCAGGGGGGTTTGTTGGCCCAATGGAGGTTTTTTTGTTGAATCTGGCCCATTAACACAAAAAGCCACGTTGACTTTCTTTGATTGTCCAGAGCACACTTGACCTGGAACATGGTACTCCTCTTACCATGACCTTTGGATGGCTGATTGGGACATATGGCACGCTGGATGAGTGAGGTTCATGGTGGAATATTGGACAGGCGCTGCATTGGAACGCATTAGAAAAAGGTTAACAATTATATGGGGGACCTGGGAATCGAACCCAGGTCCCAGTGCTGAACGAGCACGTCACCAACCACTCCACCACCGCGTTGTCTTTGTAAACATAATAACCAACAAATAATATATATTAATAATGATAACTATGCTGGAACTCAAAAAACGCACGCCAAGTTTGAATCTCCCAATCATGTGCTTCCACATATCATCTTCCTCGCTTGGCCTGTAATAAAAATAAACAAATAGCGGGGGTTTTAAACCCCACAAACTGCAAGTGTCAAAAATAACGATTAGGGCTACAGGTAATATAAAGAGGGCGCAATGATTGGGTTGAATTCGTCTGGCCTTGACGAATTCAACCATGTACGTTTCATGGTCCAATTTTTCAGTATGTAAAAAACCCTAAAATCCAAGCTTCGAAACCCTAATGTTCTTCAATGGTGGTTTTCGATTCAGAGCACTACAATCAAATTGAATTATGCCGACAGCTTCAGGAGGTTCCTATTAACACAAATCAACCCAAAAAATAGATTAACAATGCATGAATAATGATATGCAATTTTGGAAGATAAGCCAAACCGTGGGACTTGTTGTGAGCGATTCCTGGAGTGTTAGGGCTTGTTCTTGATGGCAACAGGTTCCTGGCAATGTCAGTAACGTGATGGAAACAAGAAAAGGGCTTGAATTATGCTGCAAGTGAGAATTCAGTTTCACACTTTTTCTTGATTTTTTGGAATTTGATCCTATTGTTTCACAGCAGCTTGCACGTTCTTATGAATAGGGTTAGGTTTCTTGCATATATGGGAAGGGAATTAGGTCAACTTTAGGCCCAAAAATCCATTGCATTCAAGTTTCATTATGTGATTGCCAATCAAATCTTTTCCAACCTTTTTCTTTGATAAAACCTTGCCAATCATGGAGATTTTGCTGTCCTTGATATGTACACGAATTGCCAGCTTTCCCTGATCTCATTTGCTTCATAAAAAGATTTGACAACCATGTTTTGATATTTTCCTATAATTAAATTAATTAAATGAATTATTAATCAATTAAAAATCCAAATAATTAATAAAAATAAGAAAATAATTCCAATTAATCTTAATGGGTCGTGCATAAGCCTTGGGTAAAGATTCAAGAAAGAATTTGAGGCCCATTAGCAAAAATGAAGTGTTTTAGGCAAAGTTGACTTTTGCAAATTCCCAAAAATTTCCCAACTTCTCCAATGCATATCTTGCTCAATTTTGAAGCTATGAACATGTTCTTGGACATTTTGGAAAGGTCTTGAAGTCCTCTAACCAATGCCTTTGGTCCCATGTAATTTTGATTCACCAATCTCAAGTTATGGTCTTTGACTTAAAGTGCCTTTTTGTTGACTTTTGAAATTGACCTATAATGTAGAAATTGATAAATTCTTGTGAGAGCATTTCTTGGACTTGGAATGTGAAGATGAGTTGTAGGAAATGTCATCCCCTTCAAAATGAGCATTGGATGGGATTTTTCTGATGAACCATGAAAAAGTTATGCCTTAGTCAAGTTACAGTTGACTTTTTCAGCTGTCCAAAAATATAAACTTTTGCATCTTGATGATTTTTGAGCCATGCTTATGGAATCATGATCAAGACTTGATAAAATGATGATTGTGGCTTCAAAATAAGATGTTGACCAAAAAATTTGACTTTTGACTGCCAAATGACCATTTTGCCCCTGCAATTGACTGTGAAGCAATTAGGGCTTTTGACTATGCAATTTGATGCTGTGAGTCTTGCAACTTGACATGTAGATGCTTGACAATGTATATAGGCATATGGGACTTGATTGGACCCTTGAAAACCTCAACTTCCTTGCAAGAACCAAAACCCTAATTTTGACTGTGTTAGGAGGCAATTGGACTGTGCAACCCCTAAGAGATTTTGAACCATTTGGAGATTGATCTTGACAAATCTTGAAGAATATGGGAGGGAAAATTTTGGGGTGCAACAGTTGGATTAGTTATAGTTAACTAGGAGGTTAGGGGGTGTTAGGAACAGTTAGAAAACCTGTTAGGAAAATGGCTATAGGCTTCTGCTAGAAATTTGGTTGAATATTGGTTGGTTGTCTTGGGAGTTAGGAATTTTGTTGTGACAGTTAGAATTTTTGTTAAAAGAGAGAAAGTTAGTTTTCTGTTGGTTGTTGTTTGGAGTTTAGAGAGCTATTTCTGTTTTGGCAGTTGAGCAGTTAGGAAGATGATTAGAGGCAGTTAGGAAAAGTTTGTTAGCTGCTGAGTTTAGTTTTCTGTTAGTGAAAATCTGTTTGGGAAAAATGGTTGAGATTGGTTATGATAGCTAGGAAAGAAGTTCTGTTTCGAAATTCCGTTCAGTAGAAATTCTATTATGCTGTTTTTTGTTATTTCTCTTCTAGGATAGTTACACTGAGCTGGAAAATTATTTTTATAGTTTGATTAATTGCGAGATGGTTGTTTGTTAGTTTGGATTCAGTTTAGGAATGAAATTCTGTTAGGAATTTTGTTGGTGGTTAATTGGCTAGGGGTTGTTGGAATTGTTATCCTGTTAGGGAATGTTAGTTACAGGGCTGTTGGATAATGATTTTCTGTTAGAAACTAGAGGGGTAGTGTGATACGTTGGCAGAACCGATTGTTAATATTGGTTTGTGTTTTTTGTTCGCAAATGTCGCGGTAAGCAAGAGTCGCCACCGAATTTTATTTTATCCAACAAGGAAAAGGAAAAAGAATAGAAAAAACCTTTTTCGAGATGTTTCTGAGTACATGGGGTAGATTATAGAAAGGGAAGGTGTTAGCACCCTTTCCATCCGTAGTCATCTACGGGCTCTTAGGTACTTGCTCATTTTAAAACTGCTTGTGTATGCTTGTTTTGAAAAGTTTTGTTTTACTTCGTGATAACCCTTGTTTCTTTCCTCAAGAGTGTTACGAAGTTATTTTTGAAAACTTTGTTTGAAAAAGTGTTTGTGTGAAAAGTTTTGTTTGTTTGTTTGAGAAAGTACTTAAGAACTAATCTACCTACTCGAAAAAGTCTGTTCGTTTTCCTTTTAGACAGCGCTATCCCATTATTAAGGAATAGGTAGCACTGTCGTTGGAGTTTAAGGGACATTCGAAAGGGACAAGTACGATCACCAAAGCAATGTTAGGAAATATTAGTAATCATCCTAAAGCCTTAAAGATCTTTTCCGAGGCAACATCCGAATGGGTCATTTTTAGATCTTTTGGGACTAGAGGACGACCACTAACAATCCCTATACTTCATGACCGTTTACCAAAGGCAATCGAAGTGGAGTAAACCCTAGGAGTGAGCATGTGCGAGTGAATTTTTTCAGTTCATTATCTTTGCATAATTAGGGTTTTCTATTGTTTTAATTTCAATTTGTCTTTCCATACAATCCTATACATACATCTAAGCAGTTTATAGTTTGCGGAAATTAAAATGCGAGAAAGTTAAAGTCCTATCTATTACAAGGCTTTTGCAGATACATAATTATTTTGACTGGAAATAAAGATGCGGAAATTTAAAACCCTAATTACTATTACAAACTCGGAGAAGTTACAATAATAGAAAAAGGAAATTAAAAATGTGCGCGACGAATTAAATGTGAGGAATAAGTAGAAACCTAAAAAATCTAATTGAAAAAATATTTAGGTTATTTTTTGAGAAAAATTAGATTATGTACAAAATGAACCATAATTTCTAATTATTTTTAATTATGAAAAAAAAATAACTAAATTGCCCTAATTTTAATTAAACTAATTAATTAAAGAAAACAAAATATTTTTTTATGGAAAAAAATGATTTTTGGTGTTATTTAAAAAAGAAAATAATTAAGAATAATAAAAAGAATTAAAAATAAAAAGGGAAAGAACGGGCCTGTTTAGAGGATATCAGGGGGGTGTCATTATGAGTTTGTTTCCAGGCCCAATAGCTAAGCCCATTCCATGCGTGAGATTCCATGCTGCCTCTTTCTGATGTTGTACCATGGTCCTTCATTGATGGGGTGCTGGATTTGGACTAGTGATGAATCCAATGGCTGGATTAGTGGATGCATGGTAGGCGCTTGACAAGGTGAGGCATAGGATCTTCAAGGGAAAGTTAAGAAAATAGAGAAAATTGTTGGGACCTGGGATCGAACCCAGGTCCTCCTACTCAAATACAACGTGCGTCTTTCCATATGTGCTACCATGTTTAGTTGTCAATAGGATACGGCCAAAATATAATATATAAAAACAAATGGATAAACTGAATAAAATAAAAAACACACGCTATGATTCAAATAGACCAATTCTATTGTGCCAAGTCATCGTCTTTTTTGCTGAGATCGTCGTCTTAGGCAAAGACTTTTACCTACAGACAAACGCATGTAGCCATAACCTGTGCACTTCAAAAATCACGTTTAAGCAATATAAATAAAACTCAAGACCATGGATCAATTGGGTTTTACCCTTTGATCATAATGGTTCCCTTCATTATGGCCAATTATTCCTGCATTTGAAAGCCCTAAAACGACAAGGTAAACCCTAGCAATGGAAAATATGCATACAGGCATCAAAATGTCAATTAAATCATTCAAACATGTTGCAAATATTTCAATAATCACAAATACATCATTAAAATATGCTTATGATACAAGAATTGTTGTAATCAGTTTTGAAACAAAGAGTAAACCGCAAGAAGTGCATCCTCTTCAAAATGAGCCTTGGATGGAAAATTTCTGATAAAGTATGAAGAAGTTATGCCTGGTCAAAGTTTAGTTGACTTTTCTTGAGAAACCCTAATTTAGAAACTTTTGAGTTTTGATGAATTAGGAGCATTCCTTGAGGAATCATGATCAAAAATTGATCAAATGATGGCTATCATTTCAAAAGGTTGATGTTGACCAAAGATCTTGAAGTTTGACTGTATGTGGGCCATAGTTGACTTTTGACCTAGTATAGTTAATTTCTAGGCATCTGAGCAGTTGACTGAGAAAACTTCTTGTGCAAGGCATGAAACTTGACATGGATGATCTTGAGAACATATTAGTACTATGGAAAGAATTTAGGCCTTTGGATTTCACACATCCTGATAAAAATGAAAACCCTAGTTGGGGGTACATTGCCTTAGGAGAGAGTTTGTCTAGTCCACTCTTGGGTATCCTTGAGCAAGTTGGGGACCTCAATGGGCATATGTTGAGTAAAATGAGAGGGAAAATTTTGGGTTACAACAGCTGCCCCTGTTCAATCTTCTTAAATCTGAGGATGTGGATTGGCGGATCTGCCTTTTGTGATCTGAAGGTGGAAGATGATTGAACACTAGAGTGCCCAGAAATTTGCACTCGTCTGAAATGATACTCGACTATATTGCTAGTATCAGGAATGGGCTTATAGATGCCATTTAGAGAAGATAACGGAAGATCGTCAGAGATGGGCTTAAATATGCCATTCAGAAGATATGACGGAGAATCGTCGGAGATGGGCTTAAAGATGCCATTTAGAGGATGTTGATTTTCCCGAGATATTCCTTTGATGGGAATTCCTGTTCCTATCGTTGAGGAGGAATCTTCTGAGGAATATTGGTCTCTGTCTTAGGAGAGATAGAATTTTAGGAGCTTCAGTTGTCTGTTACTCTACTGGGGAATCATCTCTTAGTCGAGGAGATGAAAATGAGCTGCTATTTGGTCGTGCTCCAGGCTTTATAGTGATTTGCCGAGGATAATAAGATTGACTGCTATCTGGTCGTGCTCCAGGTTTCATAGTGAATTGTTGGGGAGATGAGATTAAACTTGTTATCTGGTCATGCTCCAGGCTTTGCAATCTCTTAACTGTTATCTGGTCGTGCTCCAGGCTTCAGAAGGAATTAAATGGTTATCCGGTCTCATTCGGGTTTCAACTTGAATTTAAGGCGTACTAACATCTGGTCGTTTCCAGGCTTCGTAGTAATTGGCTAAGTAAACTGTTATCTGGTCGAATTTCGAGCTTCGCAATATGTTATACTGTTATCTGGTCGTGCTCCAGGTTTCAGTAATTTGGATAAACTAAGTTGTTATCGAGTCAGTTTCCGGGCTTTATAGCTTCTTTAACTAGAATAGAAATCTTAGTATCGACTTGACTAAACTAGGGAAAGGTCTTGGATTAACTTTGACTGGAATAGTAATTAGGGGAATCTTAGTATCGATTCGGATGACCCAGACGAAAGTCTTAGATTATCTTCAACTGGAATAGAAACCTTAGCATCGGTTTGACTGAGCTAGAGAAAACCTGCGAGAACTTGATTGCATCTCTTCCCTGAAAGGTAAAGAGTTAGTCGTATGCAATGTCATGATGTATGAAATGCATTGTGTAATGATGTTCTCAAAATAAATGAGATAGTGTTGTGTAATATATATATGCACGTGCCATGATGTATGGTTATGTGATGCTATCGTGATCCTCTCTAGCTGGGGAAATAAACCTCGGACTGCTGCTGGAGAGTATAGGGAATTGAATTCTTCATTTCCGCTGGGGATGGTGAAAGATGATTATGCTGGGGATTTAATCTTTTCTACTTGAGAATATTCTGCCGGGAGAGACTCTGTTTGAGAATAACTTTGCAGGGGAATGATTCTATGGAGAAGAGAGATGCACTGTTGGAAGATTCACTGATTTGGAGAAATAAACTCAGCTGGGGATGAACTTCCATTGCTGGAGAGATAATCTCTATTGGGGGTTGAGCTTCTGTAGCCAGAGAAATAAACTTTGCTCGGGAGAAAGCTTTATAAACTATTGTACTTACATTACTTGGCTGGGGAACACAGATATTAGCTTTCTGAAGGAACCTGCTGGGGAAAGTAATTCCTGCTTGGGGACTTGGAGATCGGACTTCGGTTGTCTTCACTCTGTGAGGAGTATAGATATCACAGGATTGTATATGATAGTGACTTTGCTTCCAACTGTCTCTGCCCCTGTACCATGATGGACGGAGTAACTGTCGGCATTGCCAATTGTTTTTTAGGCTTTGTACCAATTTTCTTTGAGTTATTTTAGCAATTGTCTTTCAGTTTTATATGCAAGTGTTTGTAAACAGTAATCATATTCAAATGCATATGTCAATAATAAAACATTGGACGTTGTGATCGGTGGAAATAGAACTGACTGTTTTTAGCTGGTTTTGCGAAATGTCACGGAAGCAAGAGTCGCCACCGTCTTTTATTTTCTCCAACATGGACAGGAAAAAAGCACAGCAAAATTCCTTATGAGATCGTTTCTCGGTTCGGGAGGTAGATTTATAGAAAGGGAAGGTGTTAGCACCCTTTCTATCCATGGTTATCCATGGGCTCTTAGGTACTTGCTCTTATGTTTTCAAAATGTTTACTTTTCAAAATGTGAGTGGGTTTGAAAAAGTTTCATTGAAAAATTTATGAATGACTCTTGTATCTGTCCTCAAGAGTGTTTGAAAAATTTGTTTTGAAAGCTTTTGAAAGTGTCAGTGTGAAAATATTTTTGTTTTGTTTTTTTAGAGAGCAAGTACCCATGAGTCATCTACCTACCCTAAGGAATTAGGCTGTGTAAAAGTCCTTAAGGTAGTGCCATCCCACCATTGAGAGATAGGTAGCACCACCGTTGGAGGTGTTCGGGTCAATTCGATTGAGGGACAGTGTGGTCACCGAAGCAACAGTTAGGACACCTTAGAAGCAACCCTAATGTCCTAGATCCTTTTTAATCCGAGGCAACCGTTTCGAGGCAACTGTTTCGAGGCAACTGGATCTTGGACATAAGAGCGACCGCTAAAACGTCCTATACTTGACGACCACGTTTCGAAGGCAACGAGTGAGGCGTACCCTAGAAGTGGTGTGTGTATTGTGTGTTGTTTTCATGTTAATATTTATCTTTGATCAGGGCATTGTGAGCTACGCGTTGTTTTTAGTTATCATACATTCTTTCATGCGAGTTTAGCAGTTAGGAGTGCGGGAAATTAAATACAGAAAGGTAAAAGCTACGCTATTACAAGGTGCGGGTCTATACATCGCCAAAATACAAAGACCCGTTTTTGATAAAGATGCGGAAAGTAAAAAGCAATAAACCTAATTACTATTACATCCTTGAACAGTTACATAATAATCAATAAGAAAAATAATGATAACGTGCGAAAGGATAAGTTAAACTGAACGTCCGAGGGTTTTGGACCCTTTGCTTGAAATCAAAACCTAATTAATTATTTAAAGAAAAGAAAGTGTTTTTTATGTTTTTTGTATTTATTATGGAATAAAGAAAATAAAAATCAAGAGAAAACCCTAGTTCTAAGTTTATTTTAATTATTAATGAAAATATTAGAGTTAACCTAATTTAAGCTAATTAATTAATTTACATGTTATTTACAAAAATAATAAAAATTAATAATAATAATAATAATAATGAAAATAATAATTAATTATTAACATTTATTTACAAAAATAAATTAATGATGAAATTAATAAATAACTAAATATATTTACAATTTTTTTGATTTCTGATTTTTATTGGGAAAAATTATTTGTGGTGAATTAATAATAATTAAAACAAATTAAAAGAAATAAGATAAAAGAATATAAAAATAAGAAATATATTGCAAACCAAGGGGGTGTCTGGCCCATGTGGAGGTGAATTTTGAGGAATTTTGGCCCATTAACACAAGGCCTTGTTGACTTTTTTGGCATCACGTGCTTGTTGGCTGACTAGAGCATACCATGGACTTCCTTCTGTGGCCACTGGATTGATCTCATGGCCACTTGGCAGGCTTAAGCGTGAGTACGTATGGTGGACCTTTGGGTGAATACTGCACTAGAACGTGTGAAAACAAAAATCAACAATTATATGGGGGGACCTGGGAATCGAACCCAGATCCCAATGCTTGCAAGACACGTCCTCCACCATCTGAGCTATGAAGCGCATTTGTTAAATATCTACACAATAAATATTATATAAAATACCAACAATTATTATGATGCAAACAAAAATACGCGCGCAGATTTGAATGTTCCAGTCACATAATGCCACGCATGCTGTCTTCTTCATTTCACCTGCAAACATAAATAAGATAGCAGGGGTTTTAAACCCCCACTAAGTAAAAGTCCCAAGAATAGCGAATAGAAGTGGAGAAATTATAAAAAGGGCGCGATAGGCTGGTTGAATTCGTCTGGCCTTGACGAATTCAACCATGGTCATGACATGGTCCAATTTTTCCTGATGCCTAAATCCCTAATTGCAAGCTTCAGAAAACCTAAATTTCATCCATGGTGGATTCTGGTTCAGAGGGCTATAACCGAATTGGTTTGTACTAACAACTTCAGAAGGTCCCTATTAGCATGAATCAATCCAAAAAAAATGGTTAAAAATGCATGAATGATGATATGTCAGTTTGGAAAATAAAGCAAACCGTGTGACTTAGTGGGGATGATTCTGATGGTGTTAGGCCTCGTTCTTGATTGAAATGGCTTCTTGGCAATGTCAACAATGTATTGGAAACGATTTTAGGCCTTGAATTGTACTGCAAATAGGATTTCAGTTTTCAAGTTTTTCTTGAAATTTTGCCAATTGGTTATGTCGTTGCAGCAGCTTTCACGTGTCTTCTACACTAGGGTTGGCCTCAGCATATGTATGTGAATGAATTTAGGTTAGAATAAAGCCCATAAATCCATTGCATGATGACTTGAATATTTGATTGCTAATCATATCTTTTTCCAATCTTTTCTTTCATGAAACTTTTCCAATCATGGATTTTTTGCCTTGTTGATTGAGAAACAAGTTGCCAGCTTGCCCTAGTCATATTTGCTGCACAAAAGGATCTAAAAAAGCATATCTTTGAATTTTCCTATAATTAAAACCAATTAAATGAATTAATAATAATAAAAACTCAATTAATTAATTAAAAATAAGAAAATAAATCATTTTAAGCTCAATGGGTCGTGCATAGGCTTTGGGTAAAGATTCAAGAAAGAATTTGAAGCCCATTAGCAAAAATGAAGTGTTTTAGGCAAAGTTGACTTTTGAAAGTTCCCAAAAATTTCCCAACTTCTCCAATGCATATCTTGCTCAATTTTGAAGCTATGAACATGTTCTTGGACATTTTGGAAAGGTCTTGAAGTCCTCTAACCAATGCCTTTGGTCCCATGTCATTTTGATTTACCAATCTCAAGTTATGGTCTTTGACTTAAAGTGCCTTTTTGTTGACTTTTGAAAATGACCTATAATGTTGAAATTGATAACTTTTTGTGAGAGCATTTCTTGGACTTGGAGTGTGAAGATGAGTTGTAGGAGATGTCATCCCCTTCAAAATTAGCATTGGATGGGATTTTTCTGATGAACCATGAAAAAGTTATGCCTTGGTCAATTTGCAGTTGACTTTTCAGCTGTCCCAAAATAGAAACTTTTGCATCTTGAGACTTTTTGAGACATGCTTGAGGAATCATGATCAAGACTTGATCAAATGATGATTGTGGCTTCAAAAATAAGATGTTGATCAAAAATTTTGACTTTTGACTGCCAAATGACCATTTTGCCCCTGTAGTTGACTGTGAAGCATTTAGGGCTTTTGACTGTGCAACTTGATGCTGTGAGTCTTGAAACTTGACATATGGATGCTTGACAAGGTATATAGGCATATGGGACTTGATTTAACCCTTGGTAACCTCAATTTCTTTGCAAGAACCAAAACCCTAATTTTGACTGTGTTAGGAGGCAATTGGATTGTGCAACCCTTGAGAGATTTTGAACCATTTGAGGTGATGCTTGTCAAATCTTGAAGAATATGGGAGGGAAAATTTTGGGGTACAACAGTTGCCCCTGTTCAATCTTCTTAGACCTGAGGATGTAGATTGGCTGGCGTGCCTTTCATAATCCGAAGATGGAAGATGATTGAACACTAGAGTGCCCAGAAATTTGCACTCGCATAGTAGAGTATCAGCAATGTGATGTCGGGAATGGGCTTACAGATGCCATTTGGAAAGATGATGGATAGGAGGATGGGCTTATAGATGCCATCTGGAGATGTAACAGAATCTTGCTGGGAATGGGCTTATAGATGCCATTTGGAGACTGTTGGTATGTGGATGGGCTTATAGGTGTCATCTAGGTGTCGATCGCATAAGAGATTCCTTTAGCGAGAACTTGTGTAACTGAGAAAGAAAGATAGTTACCTGGCTTGTTACAGGAGTTAATCTTTAAACTCTTTATGTAGATATGCCCTGGCTGGATACAGGAATCGAATCTTCAAACTCTTCAGACGTGCCCTGGCTAGATACAGGAATCGAATCTTCAAACTTTTCAGACGTGCCCTGGCAGGATACAGGAATCGAGTCTGGAATTAGTCGTCAACAGATATGCCCTGGCCGGATACAGGAATCGAATCTTCAAACTCTTCAGACGTGCCCTGGCAGGATACAGGAATCGAGTCTGGAATTAGTCGTCAACTGATATGCCCTGGCTGGATACAGGAATCGAATCTTCAAACCCTTCAGACGTGCCCTGGCAGGATACAGGAATCGAGTCTGGAAATAGTCGTCAATAGATATGCCCTGGCCGGATACAGGAATCGAATCTTCAAACTCTTCAGACGTGCCCTGGCAGGATACAGGAATCGAGTCTGGAATTAGTCGTCAATAGATATGCCCTGGCGGGATACAGGAATCGGATCTTCAAACTCTTCAGACGTGCCCTGGCAGGATACAGGAATCGAGTCCGGAAATAGTCGTCAACAGATATGCCCTGGCTTGATACAGGAATCGAATCTTCAAACTCTTTAGACGTGCCCTGACAGGATACAGGAATCGAGTCTGGAATTAGTCGTCAACAGATATGCCCTGGCCGAATACAGGAATCGAATCTTCAAACTTTTCAGACGTGCCCTGGCAGGATACAGGAATCGAGTCTGGAATTAGTCGTCAATAGATATGCCCTGGCTTGATACAGGAATCGAATCTTCAAACTCTTCAGACGTGCCCTGGCAAGATATAGGAATCGAGTCTGGAATTGCGACAGTTGATAGTAACCATCTTTGTATTGACCTTTGTCCTGAAAAGACAAAACGTTAGTTGTATGCAATGTCATGATGTATGAAATGCATGACGTTCTTGAAATAAATGAGATTGTATGTTCATGATGTGTATGTGCATGCTATAATGTATGAAGACGTGATGTTTATAAATGTATTTTTTTGTTTTAGGAAAATAAATCCTTGACGAATGCCGGGAGCTCAAATCCTGGGTTGGTGTTGAAGAGTATGGTTCTTCGTCTCCGCTAGGGATGATGGTTGCGAGAATAAACCCGTGGGAGAAGATGACTCCATTGGGGAATAAACTTTGTTGGAGAGATTACTCTGCGGGGAATTAATTTGTGGGGAAAGATACTTCGCTGAGGTTTGATGATAACTCCGCTGGGGATACCATTGATGAGTTATGTTGGGATTTGATGGACTCCGCTAGGAATAGGAAGAACTTCGCCGAAGACGATCTTTCCGTGGCTTTTAGCTGAGGATAACCCAGTTATAAGCTCTGGTGGGGAATGACCTTTGAACATGGTCGGGGAGAGATATGTGTACTTCGCAGGGGACAAGCTTCCAGAATCTATTGGGGATAAGCTTCCTACTGGGGGGTTGATTTAACTCTCCTGGGGAGACTTTTGAGACTGTACTGGGGAAGTGGCTCCACTTGTAGTGTCTGGATTCCACCGGGGAACAATCTTAGATTAAGACTGTCGGGGATGCTTTCTTAGGAACATCTGTATACTCCGTTGGGGAATGTTGAGATTTTCTGGGGATAATCCAACTTCCTTAAGGCTGACAATATACTAACTCTGCTTGGGGAGAGTGTTGCTGATTTGCTAGGGGTACTGTGCCTTTTAGGGGCTGCTGGGAGACCAACTGCTTGAGGATAATTGTTGAATCTTGTCTCACTCTCTGGGGAATTAAGGTATCTTGGTTACATTCTTCAGCCGAACTTACCTTGGTACCTTGGTTGACAGAGCAACTAGATCGCTTAGACAACTCATTATTGCCCCTGTTTCTGATGTCACCTGTAATTAATCCTTTGTTTCGCATGCAAATATTTATGAGTTAGCAATTAGTGTCAAATGCATATATCACAATTGAACATTGGACGTTCTTTGCAAAACAAAACAAAAAAGGAAAAATAGTTGGCAATTTGTATGGAAAAGTGAATTTGTATTGATTTTTGAATTTGCCTGTAAATAGGCGTTTATATACAAGAGGCTGACGTCCTAATAAGAGAACACCGCCGAACAAACAGAGTTTATACAATTTTGTGAATAAGGAAAACAAAACAGCTATGTGAAAAGAATAATCCCACTGGGTTCCAACTCTGCTATCGCCTTTATATCTTCGAGTGTCTCATCACTTTACTGCTCAGTTGAAGATGAAGTTGATTGATCGATTCCGTCTGAACCTGATGGTTAATACCGGATTCTGGATGCAAGGTGATTCAATGAGACATAGTATTACGCTTTAATCCCTAACTTTTGCCTGGACCGCCTTTTCGGGTTTTCAGTCCACCGGGATACCCATTTTTGCCCAAGCCGCCTTTTTAGGTTTTCGACTTGCCGGGTGTACAGATTTTTTTTCATTTTTCATCCCTTATTTTTGCCCGAACCCTTTTGGTTCGCCGGGAAGCCCTAATTTTTGCCTAGGTATGTCAACCTAGCGGGTCTTTAATTCATGCGTAGTATCTTTTTACTATGTCTGCATTGGCGGGGTGAGGAAGGTCGTCACCGTCCGTGGTGGTTAGAATCATGGCTCCTCCTGAGAAGACATGTTTAACCACAAATGGCCCTTCGTACGTAGGGGTCCATTTGCCCCTGGGATCACTTTGAGGAAGAATGATGCGCTTGATTACCAGGTCCCCAACTTGATACTCTTGTGGTCTGACTTTCTTGTTAAATGCCCTAATCATCCTTTTTTGGTACGTTTGACCATGACAAATAGCAGTGAGTCTCTTTTCGTCAATTAGGTTTAACTGATCAAGTCGAGTCTGGATCCAGTCATCTTCGCTCAAGCCTGCATCCTTCATTATCCGGAGAGAGGGTATCTGGACTTCAATCGGAAAGACTTCCTCCATACCATAGACCAAGGAAAAATGAGTTGCCCCGGTTGACGTTCTTGCTGAGGTACGATACCCATGAAGAGCAAATGGTAACATCTCGTGCCAATCTTTATAGTTCACTGTCATCTTCTGCACAATCTTTTTGATATTCTTATTCGCCGCCTCGACAGCCCCATTCATCTTCAGCCGGTAGGGAGAAGAGTTGTGGTGTTGTATCTTGAATTGCTCGCAGAGCTCAATGATCATCTTGTTGTTAAGATTGGTACCATTGTCCGTAATGATCCTTTCCGGGACACCGTAGCGACAGATCAGATTGTGCTGAATGAATCGTGCCACGACGTTCTTGGTTACGGTAGCGTAGGAAGCTGCTTCAACCCACTTTGTAAAGTAATCGATCGCCACCAGGATGAAGCGATGTCCGTTGGATGCCGTAGGTTTAATCTCGCCGATCATATCAATGCCCCACATTGCGAAAGGCCAAGGTGTTGTCAAGATGTTCAGAGGGACTGGAGGAACGTGCACCTTATCAGCATAGATCTGGCACTTATGGCATGTCCGAGAATGTTGATAACAGTCAACTTCCATTGTGGACCAGAAATATCCTGCCCTAAGGATTTTCTTTGCCATGGTGTGTCCACTTGAGTGCGTTCCGAAAGTACCTTCATGCAGTTCTGCCATGATCTTTTCTGCTTCAGTCTTATCCACACAACGCAGTAAAGTTGAATCATGGTTTCGCTTGTATAGAATGCCATTGCTGAGGAAGAATTTTGCAGCGAACCTTCTCAGGAACTTCTTGTCGTTGACAGATGCACCCTCGGGGTATTCTTGAACTTCTAAGTACCTTTTTACCTCATGATACCAGGGTTTTTCAGTTACCTCTTCCGTCTCAAGATCATAACAATATGCAGGTTCATCCAGTTTCCAAATAATGATCCGGGGAGCCTCATTGTCCCATTTGACTTTGAACATAGAAGACATCGTAGCCAGCGCGTCCGCCAACTGATTCTCCTCTCTTGGGAAGTGTTCAAAAGTTATCTCTGAAATGGGGGATCAATGTCAACACACATTCTTTATAAGGAATAAGGTTTGGGTGTTTCGTATCCCACTCGCCTTTGATCTGATTGATCACGAGGGCAGAATCTCCGAAGACACTCAGAAACTTGATCCTTAAGTCAATCGCAGCTTGAAGACCCATGATGCATGCCTCATACTCTGCCATGTTGTTGGTGCAGTTGAAACATAGTCGGGCAGTAAGTGGAGTATGGGTGCCTTTGGGGGATATGATCACATCGCCGATACAGTTACCCAAAGCGTTGGAGGCTCCGTCAAAGTGCATGGACCATCGGGATCCTTCTTCAGGTCCTTCATCCGGTCCAGTTACTTCACAATCAGTCACTACCATGATGTTCTCGTCAGGAAATTAAAAGTTCATAGATTGGTAGTCGTCCACTGCCTGGTATGCCAAATGGTCTGCCAATACACTTCCCTTGATTGCTTTCTGAGTTGTGTACTGGATGTCGTATTCCGTCAAGATCATCTGCCATCTTGCTATTCTTCCAGACAGAGCAGGCTTTCCGAATATGTACTTTATTGGATCCATTTTTTAAATCAACAGAGTAGTGTGAGTCAGCATATACTGTCTCAGCCGGCGAGCAGCCCATACCAAAGCGCAACAAGTTTTCTCGAGCAGTGAGTATCGGGTCTCACAGTCGGTAAACTTTTTGCTAAGGTAATAAATGGCATGCTCTTTTCGGTCAGACTCGTCATGCTGCCCCAACACACACCCCATTGAGCTGTCAAGTACTGTCAAATATAGTATTAGAGGTCTCCCTTCAACCGGTGGCATAAGAATGGGTGGTTCTTGGAGATACTCTTTGATTCTGTCGAAAGCGGCCTGACATTCATCATTCCAACGTACTACTTGATCTTTCTTCAGTAGCTTGAAGATTGGTTCACAGGTAGCAGTTAGATGCGAGATGAATCGGGAAATGTAATTCAGACGTCCTAGAAAGCCTCTGACTTCTTTCTCTGTCTTGGGAACTGGCATCTCTTGTATGGCTTTAACCTTGGCAGGGTCCACTTGAATACCCTTGTTAATCACGACGAAGCCTAGCAACTTTCCAGATCTTACCCCAAATGTGCACTTGTTTGGGTTCAACCTCAGCTTGTACAATTTCAACCGGTCAAACAGCTTCTGTAGATGGTCAAGGTGTTCCTCCTCAGTTTGGGACCTTGCAATCATATCATCGAAGTATACTTCAATCTTATGATGGATCATGTCATGAAATAAAGCAACCATGGCACGTTGGTAGGTTGCCCCAGCATTTTTCAACCCGAATGGCATGACCTTGTAACAGAAGGTGCCCCACTGAGTAACAAAGGTAGTCTTCTCCATGTCTTCAGGAGCCATCTTGATCTGATTATAACCTGAAAAACCATCCATGAAGGAGAACACCTTGTGCTGAGCAGTATTGTCAACCAGAACGTCGATGTGAGGTAGAGGGAAATCATCCTTGGGGCTCGCCCTATTCAGATCCCTGTAATCAACACACATTCGGACCTTGCCATCTTTCTTCGGCACCGGAACCACGTTGGCAACCCATTGAGGCCAAGAAATCACTGCTAGAAAACCGGCATCAAATTGTTTCATAACCTCAGCTTTGATTTTCTCGGACATCTCTGGACGCATACGGAGGACCTTCTGTTTAACCGGAGGACAGTCTTCTTTGGTAGGTAGGTGATGAACCACAATGTCGGTGTCCAACTCAGGCATGTCTTCGTAAGACCAAGCAAAGATTTCCACATAGTCCTGCAGCATCTGGATCAACCTTTGTTTCACGCTGAGCTCTAGATTGGCACCAATCTTGACTTCCTTTCTATCTGTCTCAGTACCAAGATTAACCGTTTCCACTGGCTCTTCATGTGGCTGAATGACCCTCTCTTCCTGGAGTAACAGTCTTGCAAGCTCACCAGGCACTTCGCAATCATCTTCATCTTCGTCTTCGGCTAAGTTGATCGGATTTTCGAAGTCATAACTGGCAGTAGTAGAGTCGTTACCAGTGAGATCCATAGTGGATTGAAACCTGTATAGGTGAGTGTGTGTAAATATAGTTGTTTTGCAATATGTAAAGAAAGAAAGGGAGCACAAGATTTGAAATGCGAAAAACGTCCAATGTTTTTATTCATGATATATGGAAATGACAAGTAATAAGCCCTCACAAATGAAACCACGGTGCCCCGGGTAAGACATCGGGCCATAAATTCTCAATTTATTGTTCATTACAAATTAAAAAACAAAGGAATTCATTACTGAGTAACAAAAGTAACAGGTATGTAGTCTTTTGCAGTCCAATTGTTCAGTCCACCGTCGGTCGTCGGGTAGATCCAGCTATCAAACTCTGATTCCTCCGCATCGCCTTCAATAGCATTCACTCCCGGGTTGGTGATGAACACGGGAGGTCTTCCAATCCTTGCTTTGCGTACAGCCCTCTGATCCTCTGCAGTGAAACCCAGCCCAAACTTGTCAGTCTTTGGAGTAAAATCAGGGAGCCTGCCCCAGTTTGCGCACTCACCTTTTTCAATTACAGCCCGGGCGTCCTTCAAGGAAGCCATCTTCAAAGGAGAGTCTTCTTCAATTACTGTTTCAGCTTACGCCAATGTTGGAGGCACCTCTTCAAAATGTTGAAAGGGGGTCTCAATGAACTCCCCGTCCATCTCTATATACCAGAATGAGTTCAGATGACTAACCATGTATTCTTCCTCCCCCTGCACTGTAACAATCTTTCCTCTGACAGGGTATTTAAGCTTTTGGTGTAGAGTGGATGTCACAGCCCCAGCCTTGTGAATCCAAGGTCGACCCAGCAAACAGGAATAAGATGGACGAATGTCCATCACATAGAACGTTGAATCAAAGACTTGAGAACCGACACGAATCGGAATATCTACCTCACCATGTACCATCCTCTTCGACCCGTCAGAGGCTCGGACAATAATGTTACTAGGCTTCAACTCCAAACCCTCACAATCCAACCTGTGTCTACCAACACGTGTGCAAGAGTAGTGCCTCTGCATTCAATGGAGACATGCAGGGCATCATTGTGGTTCTTCCCCTTAGCGGTCAGATCAGCATCAGAGAAACCCAGCCCATTGTCAGCGGTCAAGTTGGCCACACAATCAGTAAATTGATCAGCCGACGTCTCTTGTGTCACATGAGCCGTCTTTAGGAATGAAATCAGGGCCTTGGCATGGGCCTCCGAGCACAACAACAGTAATAGCATAGAGATTTTAGAGGGGGTGTGCCCCAGCTGCTC
Organism: Vicia faba; assembly: GCA_948472305.1. Taxonomy (NCBI): domain Eukaryota; kingdom Viridiplantae; phylum Streptophyta; class Magnoliopsida; order Fabales; family Fabaceae; genus Vicia; species Vicia faba. The sequence goes on along the minus strand of OX451736.1, from coordinate 1,227,479,906 downwards.
AACGACGTTGAAATCACTCTTCTTGATTATCTTGAGAATTTCCTCCATTTCTTGCTGGGAGGCTTCAACACTAACAGTCTTCGGTGCCTCCATCTGGGCAGGCACATCAGCAATCCCTTTGCCCCTAGTGTCAGATGACTCGGCAGCAGGGGTAGAAACTTGATCAAGAGGGGAAATAGGCGCACTTGTAGGCGTGATGATAAGAGGTCTTCGGATGACTGGTGGCGCAATGTCAGGCGAGAAGAGCTTGCCACTGCGAGTAACTTTAGCGGGACCGGTGATGTTACTGATGCCGGCACTAGTGTTGAACTCTTGCTTCACTCCAAGTACATACACATCTGCCCCATAGTGCCATGGGACAGCCTTGTTAGATTTATAGGGGAGGGGCCCCGGAACAGTAATGATGATAGGTGCAACAGACATGATTTTGACTGGCTTCCTCGGGGGAGCCCTGGTAGGGTTGTTGAAAATGGTGACAACGGATACCTCTTCAGTAGGAACAATAGGAACAGCGGTCTTCTTGAACAAGATCTCTTTGCTATCCATCAGGTTTTGGACGCCTGACTTCAGTAACGGACAACCAGTAGGTGAAACAGCACATAGAAGGCAACCCTTGCTATAACCCGGAAATAAAACGGCCAGCAATAGGTTCCTTTTGACGGTCAATAAAGGGGTAGCAACATCATCCACAGAAGCTACATACAGAACTTCCTCAATAGCATTTACTCCATGCTGGGGCATAGGAGCAGTCACAATGTTAGGCCTTTCGGGCGCCTCAAACTGTATTTGCTTGGCATCAATAAGGTCCTGGACCTTATTCCTCAGGGCCCAGCAATCATCAGTAGAATGCCCCAGGCTATCAGAGTGATAAGCACAGCGGGCATTGGGATTATACTTTGGAGAGGTTGTGTTTACCACCTTCGGAGCTTCTCTAACAGTTACCAAGTTGGTCGGTAGCAGTTTCGGCAAGATCTGCGACAAGGTCATAATAAGCCGAGTATATTCTCTTCTGGGTCTCTCACCCCTTGGTTGGTTAGGTTGTCGAGGAGCAGCAACAGGCTTTGCAATTACCAACGCGTTGACAGCTTGGCGGTGTTCTGGTTTATTTTGCCTTCTGGGCCCATACACAGCACTGGCTTCCTTCTTGAAAGGCTTCTTCTCAGAACTTGAGGACGCACCTTTCTGTATCTTCCCTGATTTCATACCAGCCTCTATCCTCTCACCAGTCAGAATAAGGTCTATAAACCCTGCAGACGAATTGCCAATGAGATGATTGAAGAACGGCCCAGATAGGGTCCCTAAGAACATGTCCACGAGCTCACGGCCGGTTAACGGCGGCTGCACCCTGCCAGCCAGGTCCCTCTACTTCTGCGCGTACTCTTTAAAACCTTCTCCCGATCCTGGCTACATACCCTGGAGTTGGGTACGTGTAGGAGCGAGGTCGGCATTATACTGATACTGCTTGTAAAAAGCAGTAGCCAAGTCCTCCCAGTTATGAACCTTGGTTCCATCCAGCTGATAGAACCATTCGAGATGAGTCCCTGAAAGACTCTCCTGGAAGAAATGGATCCATAAGTTCTTGTCCACAGTATATGGTTGGATCTTCCGCACATAAGATCTGAGATGTAGCTTAGGGCAGGACGCCCCGTCATACTTTGCGAAAGATGGTGCCTTGAACTTATGTGGGATTACCACACCAGAAGATAGACCCAGGTCTCCAAAATCCAACCCAGACACTTGTTGAATTTCCATGGCATTCAGGCGATCCTCTAACTGCTTGTACTTGTCTTCAGCTGGAGGGTACTGCTCTTCATTGAAATCGGTCTCGTTGTCAGAGACCACAGGACTAGGGACCCTTCCCCCTTGGGGACTGCCTTTTCCTATAGAAGAACCAGCTTGGTCAGCCTCATTTTGCAGTGTGTTGCTAAACCTCCGGCCAGTGTTGAATAGCACGGTTCTCTTCTTCTTCTTCTTGACCAGCAGAGCCTTCAATTCCTCTTGACCTTGGGCTAAACTCATGATCAACTCTTGGAACTGGGCGTTCTGAGCCTGGAGGACCTTGATGGATTGCTCAGTAGATGATTCGGGATTCATGATGGCTGCTGAAATAAACAGCGAAGAACGTTAAGCAACCTGAAAAGAAGAGTACCTGTGATGCACATGATGAATGGAATGCGTATGATTTATGTTTTCAAATACAATTGGGATTCAACTTTGTAAACAAAAAGGAAACGCACTTTATTAGATTCAACTTTGAAATTTAGATGGTTCAACAGATTGCCCTTAGGCGTTACATAAAATGGAAATACTGAAAAGGGAAATAAAAACTGTAAAGAACATCCAAAGCTCCTCAGTGATCCCAGGGTCTCCTCTTCTCAGTACGGATGTAGTCATTCAAGGCCCGCTCGTTCTCCAACTACTTTGTCAGCTTCTGGATTTTCAATTCCTGCTCGTTGAACTTTTCCCGATAAGAATCCCGTTCTTCTTGTAGTTGCGCCCAAGACCTCTTTAGTGTATCAACATCAGTAGGTATCTGAGGAGGGAGAACAGTTGGAGGAACCTCGTCTTTATCAGGATATTCAAGAATGATGGGTCTGACAGCTTCATACGGCATACCTAACTTCTGAGCACGGATGCGGACCCATCTGTAGTAGGATTCCATAGGTAGAGAAGTCTTCGGTCCCAACTCATGTGAGTCAGCTTTGTGAATTCTGTCCCAAGCCTTGATGAACCTACGACGCAGCTCGTCACTATCTACCTGAAACTCAAAAATGATGTGAGGCACCAACATCTCATGAGGCCCTGCTCTTCTGGATCTTCCAAACTGACGGAGAGCTAGACATGGATTATAAGAGATTCCTCCTTGGGTACCAATCAGAGGAACATTAGGATATTCTCCGCAACGATCAATAACAGCTACCTCTTCTAAACCCCTGAAAGTCCAAATGATGTCATTATCAGTGAGAGACATTAACCTATAAGCCCAGCCTCTTCCTTCTTTGTTCTTCAGCACGAACTTAGGGAGGTGCGAAATAAACCACCTCACTGACAAAGGAATACAACACCACAGAGTTCCTCGTCTTCGGGCAGTACGAGCATAGAGTTGTTGCAGGATATCACCCAAGAGAGTGGGCACAGGGTTCCGAGACATGAAGATCCTTATGGCAGTGATGTTAATGAAGTTATCAGGATTTGGAAATAAAACTAGACCATAGATTAAGAGAGCCAGGATATCTTCATACACCCTGAAGTCTAAGTCATTCCAGAAACTGTTAGCTTTACCAACCAGAAACTTGGCCAAGAAGCCCTTAACTCTTCTTCTAGTCACCCAGTTGTCCATTACCTCCTTGTGGGTCAAGGGAAGGGCTGCAGCAATCTCCTCAAGCCTAAGAGTCTTTTCTCAACCAGTGAAGGGAGTCTGATCCAAGATAGGGATACCAAGCAAGTCAGAGAATTCTTCCAGGGTAGGGACCAGTTGGAAGTCTTGAAAGGTGAAGCAATTGTACAAGGGATCATAAAACTGGGTCAAGACACTCATCAGTTGTTGGTCCCACTTTGTAGTGACTAAACCGAGAAGAGAACCATGCCTCTGGATGAAAGAAGTAGTGTTTGGAATTCTGTCAACCAACTCTTTGAGCAAATCAGGTGGGTGAACAAAGTTGAGCCGGATAGTGTTCCTTCGCACAGGCATCATGATGTCCTACAAAACAGAGCAAAGATGAAACCCTCTTGTCTTTGAAATAGGTCGGTCCTTATGCAGGATGCATGCAATGTTATGATGGCATGATGTTATGATAAAGCACACCACAAGTATTCACAAAGGCAAACATGATAAGGCACACAAGTCACACAAGACAGCCCTTAGGGTTTAGGCCAGCATGAAGTTCAGGTACTACCCTCTTTCAGTTTGTTGGTTAAGACCTGTCCTATCAAAAGTAACCGGGTTCTAGAGGATCCCAATATCACTGACTACCCTCAATCGGTCATAACTCCAACGTCGCAATCTTTTCTTGCGGCCAGAACCATCACGAGAGTTTAGCCTCAATGGGTGTAGCGTACTGCTACTGTTCTATGGCCAAGTTGGGTCAAATTAGGGTTCTAAGGTCGGTTGGTGCTTAATGACTCCTCAGAAGACCCATATTCTCCTCGTTGCAACACAAGGGATATCGGTACAGACCAAGGTGCCACACCAACGTAGCCACTACTTCACCCGTGTCGGTCTATGCCGGACAGGTCCCTCACAGCTTATGCTACCTAAAAGGGTATTCCCCAGATCCGGGTTAGGATCTATGAAACTTTCGATGCAAAGCCCACAATTATAAATCAAACAAAGCATGCAATTGAAAACATAGGGTGTTCTAATCCTAAGGTACACCTCACTTTAATGGTATCCCCAGCAGAGTCGCCAGTTCTGTGATCGGTGGAAATAGAACTGACTGTTTTTAGCTGGTTTCGCGAAATGTCGCGGAAGCAAGAGTCGCCACTGTCTTTTATTTTCTCCAACATGGACAGGACAAAAGCACAGCAAAATTTTTTATGAGATCGTTTCTCGGTTCGGGAGGTAGATTTATAGAAAGGGAAGGTGTTATCACCCTTTCTATCCATGGTTATCCATGGGCTCTTAGGTACTTGCTCTTATGTTTTCAAAATGTTTGCTTTTCAAAATGTGAGTGGGTTTGAAAAAGTTTCATTGAAAAATTTCTGAATGACTCTTGTATCTGTCCTCAAGAGTGTTTGAAAAATTTGTTTTGAAAGCTTTTGAAAGTGTCAGTGTGAAAAGATTTTTGTTTTGTTTTTTTAGAGAGCAAGTACCCATGAGTCATCTACCTACCCTAAGGAATTAGGCTGTGTAAAAGTCCTTAAGGTAGTGCCATCCCACCATTGAGAGGTAGGTAGCACCACCGTTGGAGGTGTTCGGGTCAATTCGATTGAGGGACAGTGTGGTCACCGAAGCAACAGTTAGGACACCTTAGAAGCAACCCTAATGTCCTAGATCCTTTTTAATCCGAGGCAACCGTTTCGAGGCAACTGTTTCGAGGCAACTGGATCTTGGACATAAGAGCGACCGCTAAAACGTCCTATACTTGACGACCACGTTTCGAAGGCAACGAGTGAGGCATACCCTAGAAGTGGTGTGGGTATTGTGTGTTGTTTTCATGTTAATATTTATCTTTGATCAGGGCATTGTGAGCTACGCGTTGTTTTTAGTTATCATACATTCTTTCATGCGAGTTTAGCAGTTAGGAGTGCGGGAAATTAAATACAGAAAGGTAAAAGCTACGCTATTACAAGGCGCGGGTCTATACATCGACAAAATACAAAGACCCGTTTTTGATAAAGATGCGGAAAGTAAAAAGCAATAAACCTAATTACTATTACATCCTTGAACAGTTACATAATAATCAATAAGAAAAATAATGATAACGTGCGAAAGGATAAGTTAAACTGAACGTCCGAGGGTTTTGGACCCTTTGCTTGAAATCAAAACCTAATTAATTATTTAAAGAAAAGAAAGTGTTTTTTATGTTTTTTGTATTTATTATGGAATAAAGAAAATAAAAATCAAGAGAAAACCCTAGTTCTAAGTTTATTTTAATTATTAATGAAAATATTAGAGTTAACCTAATTTAAGCTAATTAATTAATTTACATGTTATTTACAAAAATAATAAAAATTAATAATAATAATAATAATGAAAATAATAATTAATTATTAACATTTATTTACAAAAATAAATTAATGATGAAATTAATAAATAACTAAATATATTTACAATTTTTTTGATTTCTGATTTTTATTGGGAAAAATTATTTGTGGTGAATTAATAATAATTAAAACAAATTAAAAGAAATAAGATAAAAGAATATAAAAATAAGAAATATATTGCAAACCAAGGGGGTGTCTGGCCCATGTGGAGGTGAATTTTGAGGAATTCTGGCCCATTAACACAAGGCCTTGTTGACTTTTTTGGCATCACGTGCTTGTTGGCTGACTAGAGCATACCATGGACTTCCTTCTGTGGCCACTGGATTGATCTCATGGCCACTTGGCAGGCTTAAGCGTGAGTACGTATGGTGGACCTTTGGGTGAATACTGCACTAGAACGTGTGAAAACAAAAATCAACAATTATATGGGGGGACCTGGGAATCGAACCCAGATCCCAATGCTTGCAAGACACGTCCTCCACCATCTGAGCTATGAAGCGCATTTGTTAAATATCTACACAATAAATATTATATAAAATACCAACAATTATTATGATGCAAACAAAAATACGCGCGCAGATTTGAATGTTCCAGTCACATAATGCCACGCATGATGTCTTCTTCGTTTCACCTGCAAACATAAATAAGATAGCAGGGGTTTTAAACCCCCACTAAGTAAAAGTCCCAAGAATAGCGAATAGAAGTGGAGAAATTATAAAAAGGGCGCGATAGGCTGGTTGAATTCGTCTGGCCTTGACGAATTCAACCATGGTCATGACATGGTCCAATTTTTCCTGATGCCTAAATCCCTAATTGCAAGCTTCAGAAAACCTAAATTTCATCCATGGTGGATTCTGATTCAGAGGGCTATAACCGAATTGGTTTGTACTAACAACTTCAGAAGGTCCCTATTAGCATGAATCAATCCAAAAAAAATGGTTAAAAATGCATGAATGATGATATGTCAGTTTGGAAAATAAAGCAAACCGTGTGACTTAGTGGGGATGATTCTGATGGTGTTAGGCCTCGTTCTTGATTGAAATGGCTTCCTGGCAATGTCAGCAATGTATTGGAAACGATTTTAGGCCTTGAATTGTACTGCAAATAGGATTTCAGTTTTCAAGTTTTTCTTGAAATTTTGCCAATTGGTTATGTCGTTGCAGCAGCTTTCACGTGTCTTCTACACTAGGGTTGGCCTCAGCATATGTATGTGAATGAATTTAGGTTAGAATAAAGCCCATAAATCCATTGCATTATGACTTGAATATTTGATTGCTAATCATATCTTTTTCCAATCTTTTCTTTCATGAAACTTTTCCAATCATGGATTTTTTGCCTTGTTGATTGAGAAACGAGTTGCCAGCTTGCCCTAGTCATATTTGCTGCACAAAAGGATCTAAAAAAGCATATCTTTGAATTTTCCTATAATTAAAACCAATTAAATGAATTAATAATAATAAAAACTCAATTAATTAATTAAAAATAAGAAAATAAATCATTTTAAGCTCAATGGGTCGTGCATAGGCTTTGGGTAAAGATTCAAGAAAGAATTTGAAGCCCATTAGCAAAAATGAAGTGTTTTAGGCAAAGTTGACTTTTGAAAGTTCCCAAAAATTTCCCAACTTCTCCAATGCATACCTTGCTCAATTTTGAAGCTATGAACATGTTCTTGGACATTTTGGAAAGGTCTTGAAGTCCTCTAACCAATGCCTTTGGTCCCATGTCATTTTGATTTACCAATCTCAAGTTATGGTCTTTGACTTAAAGTGCCTTTTTGTTGACTTTTGAAAATGACCTATAATGTTGAAATTGATAACTTTTTGTGAGAGCATTTCTTGGACTTGGAGTGTGAAGATGAGTTGTAGGAGATGTCATCCCCTTCAAAATTAGCATTGGATGGGATTTTTCTGATGAACCATGAAAAAGTTATGCCTTGGTCAATTTGCAGTTGACTTTTCAACTGTCCCAAAATAGAAACTTTTGCATCTTGAGACTTTTTGAGCCATGCTTGAGGAATCATGATCAAGAATTGATCAAATGATGATTGTGGCTTCAAAAATAAGATGTTGATCAAAAATTTTGACTTTTGACTGCCAAATGACCATTTTGCCCCTGCAGTTGACTGTGAAACATTTAGGGCTTTTGACTGTGCAACTTGATGCTGTGAGTCTTGAAACTTGACATATGGATGCTTGACAAGGTATATAGGCATATGGGACTTGATTGAACCCTTGGGAACCTAAATTTCATTGCAAGAACCAAAACCCTAATTTTGACTGTGTTAGGATGCAATTGGACTGTGCAACCCTTGAGAGATTTTGAACCATTTGAGGCGATGCTTGTCAAATCTTGAAGAATATGGGAGGGCAAATTTTGGGGTACAACAGTTGCCCCTGTTCAATCTTCTTAGACCTGAGGATGTAGATTGGCTGGCGTGCCTTTCGTAATCCGAAGGTGGAAGATGATTGAACACTAGAGTGCCCAGAAATTTGCACTCGCATAGTAGAGTATCAGCAATGTGATGTCGGGAATGGGATTACAGATGCCATTGGGAAAGATGATGGATAGGAGGATAGGCTTATAGATGCCATCTGGAGATGTAACAGAATCTTGCCGGGAATGGGCTTATAGATGCCATTTGGAGACTGTTGGTATGTGGATGGGCTTATAGGTGCCATCTAGGTGTCGATCGCATAAGAGATTCCTTTAGCGAGAACTTGTGTAACTGAGAAAGAAAGATAGTTACCTGGCTTGTTACAGGAGTTGATCTTCAAACTCTTTATGTAGATATGCCCTGGCTGGATACAGGAATCGAATCTTCAAACTCTTCAGACATGCCCTGGCTAGATACAGGAATCGAATCTTCAAAATTTTCAGACGTGCCCTGGAAGGATACAGGAATCGAGTCTGGAATTAGTCATCAACAGATATGCCCTGGCCGGATACAGGAATTGAATCTTCAAACTCTTCAGACGTGACCTGGCAGGATACAGGAATCGAGTCTGGAATTAGTCGTCAACAGATATGCCCTGGCCAGATACAGGAATCGAATCTTCAAACCCTTCAGACGTGCCCTGGCAGGATACAGGAATCGAGTCTGGAAATAGTCGTCAACAGATATGCCCTGGCCGGATACAGGAATCGAATCTTCAAACTCTTCAGACGTGCCCTGGCAGGATACAGGAATCGAGTCTGGAATTAGTTGTCAACAGATATGCCTTGGCCGGATACAGGAATCGGATCTTCAAACTCTTCAGACGTGCCCTGGCAGGATACAGGAATCGAGTCCGGAAATAGTCTTCAACAGATATGCCCTGGCTTGATACAGGAATCGAATCTTCAAACTCTTCAGACGTGCCCTGGCAGGATACAGGAATCGAGTCTGGAATTAGTCGTCAACAGATATGCCCTGGCCGGATACAGGAATCGAATCTTCAAACTCTTCAGACGTGCCCTGGCAGGATACAGGAATCGAGTCTAGAATTAGTCGTCAACAGATATGCCCTGGCTTGATACAGGAATCGAATCTTCAAACTCTTCAGACGTGCCCTGGCAAGATACAGGAATCGAGTCTGGAATTACGACATTTGATAGTAACCATCTCTGTATTGACCTTTGTCCTGAAAATACAAAACGTTAGTTGTATGCAATGTCATGATGTATGAAATGCATGACGTTCTTGAAATAAATGAGATTGTATGTGATGCGTATGTGTATGCTATAATGTATGAAGACGTGATGTTTATGAATGTATTTTTTTGTTTTAGGAAAATAAATCCTTGACGAATGCCGAGAGCTCAAATCCTGGGCTGGTGTTGAAGAGTAGGGTTCTTCGTCTCCGCTAGGGATGATGGTTGCGAGAATAAACCCGTGGGAGAAGATGACTCCATTGGGGAATAAACTTTGCTGGAGAGATTACTCTGTGGGGAATTAATCTGTGGGGAAAGATACTTCGCTGAGGTTTGATGATAACTCCGCTGGGGATACCATTGATGAGTTATGTTGGGATTTGATAGACTCCGCTGGGGATAGGAAGAACTTCGCCGAAGACGATCTTTCCGTGGCTTTTAGCTGAGGATAATCCAGTTATAAGCTCTGGTGGGGAATGACCTTTGAACATGGTCGGGGAGAGATACATGTACTTCGCAGGGGACAAGCTTCCAGAATCTACTGGGGATAAGCTTCCTACTGGGGGGTTGATTTAACTCTCCTGGGGAGACTTTTGAGACTGTACTGGGGAAGTGGCTCCACTTGTAGTGTCTGGATTCCGTCGGGGAACAATCTTAGATTAAGACTGCCGGGGATGCTTGCTTAGGAACATCTGTATACTCCGTTGGGGAATGTTGAGATTTTCTGGGGATAATCCAACTTCCTTAAGGCTGACAATAGACTAACTCTGCTTGGGAAGAGTGTTGTTGATGTGCTAGGGGTACTGTGCCTTTTAGGGGCTGCTGGGAGACCAACTGCTTGGGGATAATTGTTGAATCTTGTCTCACTCTCTGGGGAATTAAGGTATCTTGGTTACATTCTTCAGCCGAACTTACCTTGGTACCTTGGTGGACAGAGCAACTAGATCGCTTAGACAACTCATTATTGCCCCTATTTCTGATGTCACCTGTAATTAATCCTTTGTTTCGCATGCAGATATTTATGAGTTAGCAATTAGTGTCAAATGCATATATCACAATTGAACATTGGACGTTCTTTGCAAAACAAAACAAAAAAGGAAAAATAGTTGGCAATTTGTATGGAAAAGTGACTTTGTATTGATTTTTGAATTTTCCTGTAAATAGGCGTTTATATACAAGAGGCTAACGTCCTAGTAAGAGAACGCCGCCGAACAAACAGAGTTTATACAATTTTGTGAAAAAGGAAAACAAAACAGCTATGCGAAAAGAATAATCCCACTGGGTTCCAACTCTGCTATCGCCTTTATATCTTCGAGCGTCTCATCACTTTGCTGCTCAGTTGAAGATGAAGTTGATTGATCGATGTCGTCTGAACCTGATGGTTGATACCGGATTCTGGATGCAAGGTGATTCAATGAGACATAATATTACGCTTTAATCCCTAACTTTTGCCTAGACCGCCCTTTCGGGTTTTCAGTCCACCGGGATACCCATTTTTGCCCAAGCCGCCTTTTCAGGTTTTCGACTTGCCGGGTGTACAGATTTTTTTTCATTTTTCATCCCTTATTTTTGCCCGAACCCTTTTGGTTCGTCGGGAAGCCCTAATTTTTGCCTAGGTATGTCAACCTAGCGGGTCTTTAATTCATGCGTAGTATCTTTTTACTATGTCTGCATTGGCGGGGTGAGGAAGGTCGTCACCGTCCATGGTGGTTAGAATCATGGCTCCTCCTGAGAAGACATGTTTAACCACAAATGGCCCTTCGTACGTAGGGGTCCATTTTCCCCTGGGATCACTTTGAGGAAGAATGATGCGCTTGATTACCAGGTCCCCAACTTGATACTCTTGTGGTCTGACTTTCTTGTTAAATGCCCTAATCATCTGTTTTTGGTACGTTTGACCATAACAAATAGCAATGAGTCTCTTTTCGTCAATTAGGTTCAACTGATCAAGTCGAGTCTGGATCCAGTCATCTTCGCTCAAGCCTGCATCCTTCATTATCCGGAGAGAGGGTATCTGGACTTCAATCGGCAAGACTGCCTCCATACCATAGACCAAGGAAAAAGGAGTTACCCCGGTTGACGTTCTTGCTGAGGTACGATACCCATGAAGAGCAAACGGTAACATCTCGTGCCAATATTTATAGTTCACTGTCATCTTCTGCACAATCTTTTTGATATTCTTATTCGCCGCCTCGACAGCCTCATTCATCTTCGGCCGGTAGGGAGAAGAGTTATGGTGATGTATCTTGAATTACTCGCAGAGCTCAGTGATCATCTTGTTGTTAAGATTGGTACCATTGTCTGTAATGATCCTTTCCGGGACACCGTAGCGACAGATCAGATTGTGCCGAATGAACCGTGCCACGAAGTTCTTGGTTACGGTAGCGTAGGAAGCTGCTTCAACCCACTTTGTAAAGTAATCGATCGCCACCAGGATGAAGCGATGTCCGTTGGATGCCGTAGGTTTAATCTCGCCGAACATATCAATTACCCACATTGCGAAAGGCCAAGGTGTTGTCAAGACGTTCATAGGGACTGGAGGAACGTGCACCTTATCAGCATAGATCTGGCACTTATGGCATGTCCGAGAATGTTGATAACAGTCAGCTTCCATTGTGGACCAGAAATATCCTGCCCTAAGGATTTTCTTTGCCATGGTGTGTCCACTTGAGTGTGTTCCGAAAGTACCTTCATGCAGTTCTGCCATGATCTTTTCTGCTTCAGTCTTATCCACACAACGCAGTAAAGTTGAATCATGGTTTCGCTTGTATAGAATGCCATTGCTGAGGAAGAATTTTTCAGCGAACCTTCTCAGGAACTTCTTGTCGTTGACAGATGCACCCTCGGGGTATTCTTGAACTTCTAAGTACCTTTTTACCTCATGATACCAGGGTTTTTCAGTTACCTCTTCTGTCTCAAGATCATAACAATATGCAGGATCATCCAGTTTCCAAATAATGATCCGGGGAGCCTCATTGTCCCATTTGACTTTGAACATAGAAGACATCGTAGCCAGCGCGTCCGCCAACTGATTCTCCTCTCTTGGGAAGTGTTCAAAAGTTATCTCTGAAATGGGGGATCAATGTCAACACACATTCTTTATAAGGAATAAGGTTTGGGTGTTTCGTATCCCACTCGCCTTTAATCTGATTGATCACGAGGGCAGAATCTCCAAAGACACTCAGAAACTTGATCCTTAAGTCAATCGCAGCTTGAAGACCCATGATGCATGCCTCATACTCCGCCATGTTGTTGGTGCAGTTGAAACATAGTCGGGCAGTAAGTGGAGTATGGGTGCCTTTGGGGGATATGATCACAGCGCCGATACCGTTACCCAAAGCGTTGGAGGCTTCGTCAAAGTGCATGGACCATCGGGATCCTTCGTCAGGTCCTTCATCCGGTCCAGTTACTTCACAATCAGTCACTACCATGATGTTCTCGTCAGGAAATTCAAAGTTCATAGATTGGTAGTCGTCCACTGCCTGGTATGCCAAATGGTCTGCCAATACACTTCCCTTGATTGCTTTCTTAGTTGTGTACTGGATGTCGTATTCCGTCAAGATCATCTGCCATCTTGCTATTCTTCCAGACAGAGCAGGCTTTTCGAATATGTACTTTATTGGATCCATTTTTGAAATTAATAGAGTAGTGTGAGTCAGCATATACTGTCTCAGCCGGCGAGCAGCCCATACCAAAGCGCATCAAGTTTTCTCGAGCAGTAAGTATCGGGTCTCATAGTCGGTAAACTTTTTGCTAAGGTAATAAATGGCATGCTCTTTTCGGCCAGACTCGTCATGCTGCCCCAGCACACACCCCATTGAGCTGTCAAGTACTGTCAAATATAGTATTAGAGGTCTCCCTTCAACCGGTGGCATAAGAATGGGTGGTTCTTGGAGATACTCTTTGATTCTGTCGAAAGCGGCCTGACATTCATCAATCCAACGTACTACTTGATCTTTCTTCAGTAGCTTGAAGATTGGTTCACAGGTAGCAGTTAGATGTAAGATGAATCGGGCAATGTAATTCAGACGTCCTAGAAAGCCTCTGACTTCTTTCTCTGTCTTGGGAACTGGCATCTCTTGTATGGCTTTAATCTTGGCAGGGTCCACTTGAATACCCTTGTCACTCACGACGAAGCCTAGCAACTTTCCAGATCTTACCCCAAATGTGCACTTGTTTGGGTTCAACCTCAGCTTGTACAATTTCAACCGGTCAAACAGCTTCTGTAGATGGTCAAGGTGTTCCTCCTCAGTTTGGGACCTTGCATTCATATCATCGACGTATACTTCAATCTCATGATGGATCATGTCATGAAATAAAGCAACCATGGCACGTTGGTAGGTTGCCCCAACGTTTTTCAACCCGAATGGAATGACCTTGTAACAGAAGGTGCCCTACTGAGTAACAAAGGTAGTCTTCTCCATGTCTTCAGGATTCATCTTGATCTGATTATAACCTGAAAAACCATCCATGAAGGAGAACACCTTGTGTTGAGCAGTATTGTCAACTAGAACGTCGATGTGAGGTAGAGGGAAATCATCCTTGGGGGTCGCCCTATTCAGATCCCTGTAATCAACACACATTCGGACCTTGCCATCTTTCTTCGGCACCGGAACCACGTTGGCAACCCATTGAGGGTAAGAAGTCACTGCTAGAAAACCGGCATCAAATTGTTTCATAACCTCAGCTTTGATTTTCTCGGACATCTCTGGACGCATACGGCGGACCTTCTGTTTAACCGGAGGACAGTCTTCTTTGGTAGGTAGGTGATGAACCACAATGTCGGTGTCCAACCCAGGCATGTCTTCGTAAGACCAAGAAAAGATTTCCACATAGTCCTGCAGCATCTGGATCAACCTTTGTTTCACGCTGAGCTCTAGATTGGCACCAATCTTGACTTCCTTTCTATCTGTCTCAATACCCAGATTCACCGTTTCCACTGGCTCTTCATATGGCTGAATGACCCTCTCTTCCTGGAGTAACAGTCTTGCAAGCTCACCAGGCACTTCGTAATCATCTTCACCTTCGTCTTCGGCTAAGTTGATCGGATTTTCGAAGTCATAACTGGCAGTAGCAGAGTCGTTACCAGTGAGATCCAGAGTGGATTGAAACCTGTATAGGTGAGTGTGTGTAAATATAGTTGTTTTGCAATATTTAAAGAAAGAAAGAAAGGGAGCACAAGATTTGAAATGCGAAAAACGTCCAATGTTTTTATTCATGATATATGGAAATGACAAGTAATAAGCCCTCACAAATGAAACAACGGTGCCCCGGGTAAGACACCGGGCCATAAAGTCTCAATTTATTGTTCATTACAAATTAAAAAACAAAGGAATTCATTACTGAGTAACAAAAGTAACTGGTATGTAGTCTTTTGCAGTCCAATTGTTCAGTCCACCGTCGGCCGTCGGGTAGATCCAGCTATCAAACTCTGATTCCTCCGCATCACCTTCAATAGCATTCACTCCCGGGTTGGTGATGAACACGGGAGGTCTTCCGATCCTTGCTTTGCGTACAGCCCTCTGAGCCTCTGCAGTGAAACCCAGCCCAAACTTGTCAGTCTTTGGAGTAAAATCAGGGAGCCTGCCCCAGTTTGCGCATTCACCTTTTTCAATCACAGCCCGGGCGTCCTTCAAGGAAGCCATCTTCAAAGGAGAGTCTTCTTCAATTACTGTTTCAGCTGACGCCAATATTGGAGGCACCTCTTCAAAATGTTGAAAGGGGGTCTCAATGAACTCCCCGTCCATCTCTATATACCAGAACGAGTTCAGATGACTAACCATGTATTCTTCCTCCCCCTGCACTGTAAAAATCTTTCCTCTGACAGGGTATTTAAGCTTTTGGTGTAGAGTGGATATCACAGCCCCAACCTTGTGAATCCAAGGTCGACCCAGCAAACAGGAATAAGATGGACGAATTTCCATCACATAGAACGTTGAATCAAAGACTTGAGAACCAACACGAATCGGAATATCTACCTCACCATGTAACTTCCTCTTCGACCCGTCAGAGGCTCGGACAATAATGTTACTAGGCTTCAACTCCAAACCCTCACAATCCAACCTGTCTAAGGCCTTCTTGGGCAATACATTCAGTGAAGAACCGGTGTCTACCAACACGTGTGCAAGAGTAGTGCCCCTTCATTCAATGGAGACATGCAGGGCATCATTGTGGTTCTTCCCCTTAACGGTCAGATCAGCATCAGAGAAACCCAACCCATTGTCAGCGGTCAAGTTGGTCACACAATCAGTAAATTGATCAGCCGACGTCTCTTGTGGCACATGAGTCGTCTTTAGGAATGAAATCAAGGCCTTGGCATGGGCCTCCGAGCACAACAACAGTGATAGCATAGATATTTTAGAGGGGGTATGCCCCAGCTGCTCAACGACGTTGAAATCACTCTTCTTGATTATCTTGAGAATTTCCTCCATTTCTTGCTGGGAGGCTTCAACACTAACAGTCTTCGGTGCCTCCATCTGGGCAGGCACATCAGCAATCCCTTTGCCCCGAGTGTCAGATGACTCGGCAGCAGGGGTAGAAACTTGATCAGGAGGGGAAACAGGCGCACTTGTAGGCGTGAAGATAAGAGGTCTTCGGATGACTGGTGGCGCAATGTCATGCGAGAAGAGCTTGCCACTGCGAGTAACTTTAGCGGGACCGGTGATGTTACTGATGTCGGCACTAGTGTTGAACTCTTGCTTCACTCCAAGTACATACACATCTGCCCCATAGTGCCATGGGACAGCCTTGTCAGATTTATAGGGGAGGGGCCCCTGAACAGTAATGATGATAGGTGCAACAGACATGATTTTGACTGGCTTCCTCGGGGGAGCCCTGGTAGGGTTGTTGAAAATGGTGACAACGGATACCTCTTCAGTAGGAACAATAGGAACAACGGTCTTCTTGAACAAGATCTCTTTGCTATCCATCAGGTTTTGGACGCCTGACTTCAGCAACGGACAACCAGTAGGTGAAACAGCACATAGAAGGCAACCCTTGCTACAACCCGGAAATAAACCGGCCAGCAACAGGTTCCTTTTGACGGTCAATAAAGGGGTAGCAACATCATCCACAGAAGCTACATACAGAACTTCCTCAATAGCATTTACTCCATGCTGGGGCATAGGAGCAGTCACAATGTTAGGCCTTTAGGGCGCCTCAAATTGTATTTCCTTGGCATCGATAAGGTTCTGGACCTTATTCCTCAGGGCCCAGCAATCATCAGTAGAATGCCCCGGGCTATCAGAGTGATAAGCACAGCGGGCGTTGGGATTATACTTCGGAGAGGTTGTGTTTACCACCTTCGGAGCTTCTCTGACAGTTACCAAGTTGGTCGATAGCAGTTGCGGCAAGATCTGCGACAAGGTCATACTAAGCCGAGTATATTCTCTTTTGGGTCTCTCACCCCTTGGTTGGTTAGGTTGTCGAGGAGCAGCAACAGGCTTTGCAATTACCAACGTGTTGACAGCTTGGCGGCGTTCTGGTTTATTTTGCCTTCTGGGCCCATACACGGCACTGGCTTCCTTCTTGAAAGGCTTCTTCTCAGAACTTGAGGACGCACCTTTCTGTATCTTCCCTGATTTCATACCAGCCTCTATCCTCTCACCAGTCAGAATGAGGTCTGTAAACCCTGCAGACGAATTGCCAATGAGATGATTGAAGAACGGCCAAGATAGGGTCCCTAAGAACATGTCCACGAGCTCACGGTCGGTTAACGGCGGCTGCACCCTGCCAGCCAGGTCCCTCCACTTCTGCGCGTACTCTTTAAAACCTTCTCCCGATCCTAGCGACATACCCTAGAGTTGGGTACGTGTAGGAGCGAGGTCGGCATTGTACTGATACTTCTTGTAAAAAGCAGTAGCCAAGTCCTCCCAGTTACGAACCTTGGTTCCATCCAGCTGATAGAACCATTCGAGATGAGTCCCTGAAAGACTCTCCTGGAAGAAATGGATCCATAAGTTCTTGTCCACAGTATATGGTTGGATCTTCCGCACATAAGATCTGAGATGTAGCTTAGGGAAGGACGCCCCGTCATACTTTGCGAAAATGGTGCCTTGAACTTATGTGGGATTACCACACCAGAAGATAGACCCAGGTCTCCAAAATCCAACCCAGGCACTTGTTGAATTTCCATGGCATTCAGGCAATCCTCTAACTGCTTGTACTTGTCTTCAGCTGGAGGGTACTGCTCTTCATTGAAATCGGTCTCGTTGTCAGAGACCACAGGACTAGGGACCCTTCCCCCTTGGGGACTGCCTTTGCCTACAGAAGAACCAGCTTGGTCACCCTCATTTTGCAGTGTGTTGCCAAACCTCCGGCCAGTGTTGAATAGCACGGTTCTCTTCTTCTTCTTCTTGACCAGCAGAGCCTTCAATTCCTCTTGACCTTGGGCTAAACTCATGATCAACTCTTGGAACTGGGCGTTCTGAGCCTGGAGGGCCTTGATGGATTGCTCAGTAGATGATTCGGGATTCATGATGGTTGCTGAAATAAACAGCGAAGAACGTTAAGCAACCTGAAAAGAAGAGTACCTGTGATGCACATGATGAATGGAATGCGTATGATTTATGTTTTCAAATACAATCGGGATTCAACTTTGTAAACAAAAAGGAAACGCACTTTATTAGATTCAACTTTGAAATTTAGATGGTTCAACAGGTTGCCCTTAGGCGTTACATAAAATGGAAATACTGAAAAGGGAAATAAAAACTGTAAAGAACATCCAAAGCTCCTCAGTGATCCCAGGGTCTCCTCTTCTCAGTACGGATGTAGTCATTCAAGGCCCGCTCGTTCTCCAACTGCTTTGTCAGCTTCTGGATTTTCAATTCCTGCTCGTTGAACTTTTCCCGATAAGAATCCCGTTCTTCTTGTAGTTGCGCCCAAGACCTCTTTAGTGTATCAACATCAGTAGGTATCTGAGGAGGGAGAACAGTTGGAGGAACCTCGTCTTTATCAGGATATTCAAGAATGATGGGTCTGACAGCTTCATATGGCATACCTAACTTCTGAGCACGGATGCGGACCCATCTGTAGTAGGATTCCATAGGTAGAGAAGTCTTCGGTGCCAACTCATGTGAGTCAGCTTTGTGAATTATGTCCCAAGCCTTGATAAACCTACGACGCAGCTCGTCACTATCTACCTGAAACTCAAAACTGATGTGAGGCACCAACATCTCATGAGGCCCTGCTCTTCTGGATCTTCCAAACTGACGGAGAGCTAGACATGGATTATAAGAGATTCCTCCTTGGGTACCAATCAGAGGAACATTAGGATATTCTCCGCAACGATCAATAACAGCTACCTCGTCCAAACCCCTGAAAGTCCAAATGATGTCATTATCAGTGAGAGACATTAACCTATAAGCCCAGCCTCTTCCTTCTTTGTTCTTCAGCACGAACTTAGGGAGGTGCGAAATAAACCACCTCACTGACAAAGGAATACAACACCAGAGTTCCTCGTCTTCGGGCAGTACGAGCATAGAGTTGTTGCAGGATATCACCCAAGAGAGTGGGCACAGGGTTCCGAGACATGAAGATCCTTATGGTAGTGATGTTAATGAAGTTATCAGGATTTGGAAATAAAACTAGACCATAGATTAAGAGAGCCAGGATATCTTCATACACCCTGAAGTCTAAGTCATTCCAGAAACTGTTAGCTTTACCAACCAGAAACTTGGCCAAGAAGCCCTTAACTCTGCTTCTAGTCACCCAGTTGTCCATTACCTCCTTGTGGGTCAAGGGAAGGGCTGCAGCAATCTCCTCAAGCCTAAGAGTCTTTTCCCAACCAGTGAAGGGAGTCTGATCCAAGATAGGGATACCAAGCAAGTCAGAGAATTCTTCCAGGGTAGGGACCAGCTGGAAGTCTTGAAAGGTGAAGCAATTGTACAAGGGATCATAAAACTGGGTCAAGACACTCATCAGTTGTTGGTCCCACTTTGCAGTGACTAAACCGAGAAGAGAACCATGCCTCTGGATGAAAGAAGTAGTGTTTGGAATTCTGTCAACCAACTCTTTGAGCAAATCAGGTGGATGAACAAAGTTGAGCCGGATAGTGTTCCTTCGCACAGGCATCATGATGTCCTACAAAACAGAGCAAAGATGAAACCCTCTTGTCTTTGAAATAGGTCAGTCCTTATGCAGGATGCATGCAATGTTATGATGGCATGATGTTATGATAAAGCACACCACAAGTATTCACAAAGGCAAACATGATAAGGCACACAAGTCACACAAGACAGCCCTTAGGGTTTAGGCCAGCATGAAGTTCAGGTACTACCCTCTTTCAGTTTGTTGGTTAAGACCTGTCCTATCAAAAGTTATCGGGTTCTAGAGGATCCCAATGTCACTGACTACCCTCAATCGGTCATAACTCCAGCGTCGCAATCTTTTCTTGCGGCCAGAACCATCGCGAGAGTTTAGCCTCAATGGGTGTAGCGTACTGCTACTGTTCTATGGCCAAGTTGGGTCAAATTAGGGTTCTAAGGTCGGTTGGTGCTTAATGACTCCTCAGAAGACCCATATTCTCCTCGTTGCAACACAAGGGATATCGGTACAGACCAAGGTGCCACACCAATGTAGCCACTGCTTCACCCGTGTCGGTCTACGCCGGACAGGTCTCTCACAGCTTATGCTACCTAAAAGGGTATTCCCCAGATCCAGGTTAGGATCTATGAAACTTCCGATGCAAAGCCCACAATTATAAATCAAACAAAGCATGCAATTGAAAACATAGGGTGTTCTAATCCTAAGGTACACCTCACTTTAATGGTATCCCCAGCAGAGTCGCCAGTTCTGTGATCGGTGGAAATAGAACTGACTGTTTTTAGCTGGTTTCGCGAAATGTCGCGGAAGCAAGAGTCGCCACTGTCTTTTATTTTCTCCAACATGGACAGGACAAAAGCACAGCAAAATTCCTTATGAGATCGTTTCTCGGTTCAGGAGGTAGATTTATAAAAGGGAAGGTGTTAGCACCCTTTCTATCCATGGTTATCCATGGGCTCTTAGGTACTTGCTCTTATGTTTTCAAAATGTTTGCTTTTCAAAATGTGAGTGGGTTTGAAAAAGTTTCATTGAAAAATTTCTGAATGACTCTTGTATCTGTCCTCAAGAGTGTTTGAAAAATTTGTTTTGAAAGCTTTTGAAAGTGTCAGTGTGAAAATATTTTTGTTTTGTTTTTTTAGAGAGCAAGTACCCATGAGTCATCTACCTACCCTAAGGAATTAGGCTTTGTAAAAGTCCTTAAGGTAGTGCCATCCCACCATTGAGAGGTAGGTAGCACCACCGTTGGAGGTGTTCGGGTCAATTCGATTGAGGGACAGTGTGGTCACCGAAGCAACAGTTAGGACACCTTAGAAGCAACCCTAATGTCCTAGATCCTTTTTAATCCGAGGCAACCGTTTCGAGGCAACTGTTTCGAGGCAACTGGATCTTGGACATAAGAGCGACCGCTAAAACGTCCTATACATGACGACCACGTTTCGAAGGTAACGAGTGAGGCGTACCCTAGAAGTGGTGTGTGTATTGTGTGTTATTTTCATGTTAATATTTATCTTTGATCAGGGCATTGTTAGCTACGCGTTGTTTTTAGTTATCATACATTCTTTCATGCGAGTTTAGCAGTTAGGAGTGCGGGAAATTAAATACAGAAAGGTAAAAGCTACGCTATTACAAGGCGCGGGTCTATACATCGCCAAAATACAAAGACCCGTTTTTGATAAAGATGCGGAAAGTAAAAAGCAATAAACCTAATTACTATTACATCCTTGAACAGTTACATAATAATCAATAAGAAAAATAATGATAACGTGCGAAAGGATAAGTTAAACTGAACGTCTGAGGGTTTTGGACCCTTTGCTTGAAATCAAAACCTAATTAATTATTTAAAGAAAAGAAAGTGTTTTTTATGTTTTTTGTATTTATTATGGAATAAAGAAAATAAAAATCAAGAGAAAACCCTAGTTCTAAGTTTATTTTAATTATTAATGAAAATATTAGAGTTAACCTAATTTAAGCTAATTAATTAATTTACATGTTATTTACAAAAATAATAGAAATTAATAATAATAATAATAATGATAATAATAATTAATTATTAACATTTATTTACAAAAATAAATTAATGATGAAATTAATAAATAACTAAATATATTTACAATTTTTTTGATTTCTGATTTTTATTGGGAAAAATTATTTGTGGTGAATTAATAATAATTAAAACAAATTAAAAGAAATAAGATAAAAGAATATAAAAATAAGAAAGATATTGCAAACCAAGGGGGTGTCTGGCCCATGTGGATGTGAATTTTGAGGAATTCTGG
This sequence comes from Vicia faba, assembly GCA_948472305.1. Classification (NCBI taxonomy): domain Eukaryota; kingdom Viridiplantae; phylum Streptophyta; class Magnoliopsida; order Fabales; family Fabaceae; genus Vicia; species Vicia faba. The sequence goes on along the minus strand of OX451736.1, from coordinate 1,227,458,254 downwards.
CCCATTAACACAAGGCCTTGTTGACTTTTTTGGCATCACGTGCTTGTTGGCTGACTAGAGCATACCATGGACTTCCTTCTGTGGCCACTGGATTGATCTCATGGCCACTTGGCAGGCTTAAGCGTGAGTACGTATGGTGGACCTTTGGGTGAATACTGCACTAGAACGTGTGAAAACAAAAATCAACAATTATATGGGGGGACCTGGGATCGAACCCAGGTCCCAATGCTTGCAAGACACATCCTCCACCATCTGAGCTATGAAGCGCATTTGTTAAATATCTACACAACAAATATTATATAAAATACCAATAATTATTATGATGCAAACAAAAATACGCGCGCAGATTTGAATGTTCCAGTCACATAATGCCACGCATGCTGTCTTTTTCGTTTCACCTGCAAACATGAATAAGATAGCGGGGGTTTTAAACCCCCACTAAGTAAAAGTCCCAAGAATAGCGAATAGAAGTGGAGACAATATAAAAAGGGCGCGATAGGCTGGTTGAATTCGTCTGGCCTTGACGAATTCAACCATGGTCATGACATGGTCCAATTTTTCCTGATGCCTAAAGCCCTAATTGCAAGCTTCAGAAAACCTAAATTTCATCCATGGTGGATTCTGATTCAGAGGGCTATAACCGAATTGGTTTGTACTAACAGCTTCAGAAGGTCCCTATTAGCATGAATCAATCCAAAAAAATGGTTAAAAACGCATGAATGATGATATGTCAGTTTGGAAAATAAAGCAAACCGTGTGACTTAGTGGGGATGATTCTGATGGTGTTAGGCCTCGTTCTTGATTGCAATGGCTTCCTGGCAATGTCAGCAATGTATTGGAAACGATTTTAGGCCTTGAATTGTACTACAAATAGGATTTCAGTTTTCAAGTTTTTCTTGAAATTTTGCCAATTGGTTATGTCGTTGCAGCAGCTTTCACATGTCTTCTACACTAGGGTTGGCCTCAGCATATGTATGTGAATGAATTTAGGTTAGATTAAAGCCCATAAATCCATTGCATTATGACTTGAATATTTGATTGCTAATCATATCTTTTTCCAATCTTTTCTTTCATGAAACTTTGCCAATCATGGATTTTTTGTCTTGTTGATTGAGAAACGAGTTGCCAGCTTGCCCTAGTCATATTTGCTGCATAAAAGGATCTAAAAAAGCATATCTTTGAATTTTCCTATAATTAAAACCAATTAAATGAATTAATAATAATAAAAACTCAATTAATTAATTAAAAATAAGAAAATAAATCATTTTAAGCTCAATGGTTCGTGCATAGGCTTTGGGTAAAGATTAAAGAAAGAATTTGAAGCCCATTAGCAAAAATGAAGTGTTTTAGGCAAAGTTGACTTTTGAAAGTTCCCAAAAATTTCACAACTTCTCCAATGCATATCTTGCTCAATTTTGAAGCTATGAACATGTTCTCTGACATTTTGGAAAGGTATTGAAGTCCTCTAACCAATGCCTTTGGTCCCATGTCATTTGGATTTACCAATCTCAAGTTATGGTCTTTGACTTAAAGTGCCTTTTTGTTAACTTTTGAAAATGACCTATAATGTTGAAATTGATAACTTTTTGTGAGAGCATTTCTTGGACTTGGAGTGTGAAGATGAGTTGTATGAGATGTCATCCTCTTCAAAATGAGAATTGGATGGGATTTTTCTGATGAACCATGAAAAAGTTATGCCTTGGTCAATTTGCAGTTGACTTTTCAGCTGTCCCAAAATAGAAACTTTTGCATCTTAAGACTTTTTGAGCCATGCTTGAGGAATCATGATCAAGAATTGATCAAATGATGATTGTGGCTTCAAAAATAAGATGTTGATCAAAAAAATTGACTTTTGACTACCAAATGACCATTTTGCCCCTATAGTTGACTGTGAAGCATTTAAGGCTTTTGACTGTGCAACTTGATGCTGTGAGTCTTGAAACTTGACATATGGATGCTTGACAAGGTATATAGGCATATGGGACTTGATTGAACCCTTGGGAACCTCAATTTCTTTGCAAGAACCAAAACCCTAATTTTGACTGTGTTAGGAGGCAATTGGACTGTGCAACCCTTGAGAGATTTTGAACCATTTGAGGTGATGCTTGTCAAATCTTGAAGAATATGGTAGGGCAAATTTTGGGGTACAACAGACGTTTTTGAAAAACAAAACAGAAAAAGTAAAAACAAACACACAGTTTCTTACTTAAAAATGATTTGTATTGATTTTGAAATTTGCCTATAACAGGCGTTTTTGTACAAGGAGGCTGACGCTCTAGTAAGAGGACGCCACTGTAAAAATGGAAATTATTTATAGAAATTGTGTACAAAAAGAAAACAGCTATGTGTGGTAATCCAATTGAGTTTCAATTATGCTATTACCCATATGTCTCCGAGCATCTCATCACTTTGTTGCTTGTCTGAAGCTGACTGGATTAATCGGTACCGTTTGAGCTCGATAGTTGATTACTGCAGGTCTGATCGCAAGGTGATCCATTGGGACATAGTGATATGCTTTAATCCCTAACTTTTTCCTGGACCGCCCTTTCGGGTTTTCAGTCCACCGGGATACCCTTTTTTGCCCAAGCCGCCTTTTCAGGTTTTCGACTTGCCGGGTGTACAGGTTTTTTTTGTTTTTATCCCTAATTTTTGCCCGAACCCTTTTGGTTCGCCGGGATGCCCTTATTTTTGCCTAGGTATGTCAACCTAGCGGGTCTTTGTTTATGCGTAGTATCTTTTTACTATGTTCACATTCACAGGGTGAGGAAGGTCGTCGCCATCCATGGTGGTCAGAATCATGACTCCACCCGAAAATATGTTCTTGATTACAAATGGTCCCTCGTAGGTGGGAGTCAATTTTCCCATGGGATCACCTTGCGGAAGTATGATGCGTTTGATTACCAGATCACCCACTTGATACACTTATTGTCTAACTTTCTTGTTGAAGGCCTTGATCATCTGTTTCTGATACATTTAACCATGGCAGACAACAGTAAGTCTTTTCTCATCGATTAGGTTCAGTTGATCAAGTCGAGTCTGGATCCAATCGTCTTCACTCAAACCCGTATCCTTCGTGATCCGTAGAGAAGGTATCTGGACCTCAATGGGTAGGACAACCTCCATGCCATATACCAGAGAATAGGGTGTTTCCCCTGTTGACGTGCGTGCTAAGGTACGGTACCCATGAAGAGCCAATGGTAACATATCGTGCCAGTCTTTTCATGTCACTGTCATCTTCTGTATAATCTTCTTGATGTTCTTATTAGCAGCTTCAACAGCCCCATTCATCTTCGATCGGTAGGGAGAAGAGTTGTGATGTTGTATCTTGAACTGTATACAGAGATCGGTGGTCATTGAGTTGTTGAGATTAGTACCATTATCCGTGATGATTCTCTCTGGGATACTGTAACGACAAACCAGGTCCTGCTTGATGAATCGTGCCACCACATTCTTGGTAATCGTAGCAAAGGAGGCAGCCTCGACCCATTTTGTGAAGTAATCAATAGCCACTAGGATAAAGCGATGCCCGTTGGACGCGTTGGGTTTGATTTCTCCGATCATGTCAATGCCCCATATTGCGAAGGGCCAGGGAGTTGTCAAGACGTTTAGGGGAACCAGAGGTACGTGCACCTTATCGGTGTAGATTTGGCACTTGTGGCAAGTTCGAGAATGCTGATAACAGTATGCTTCCATAGTGGACCAATAGTATCCTGCCTGTAGGATCTTCTTAGCCATGGTATGTCCACTGGAATGAGTGCCGAAGGTACCTTCATGTAGATCTTCCATGATCCTCTCTGCTTCGCTCTTGTCTACACACCACAGTAAGGTAGAGTCATGATTGCGCTTGTAGAGGATTCCATTGATGAGGAAGAACTTTGCAGCAAACCTTCTAAGAAATTTCTTGTCATTGACAGATGCCCCCTCGGGATACTCTTGAACCTCGAGATACCTCTTCACCTCATGAAACCAGGGTTTATCTGCTACCTCTTTAGTATCGATCTCACAACAGTATGTCGGTTCATCCAACCTCTCAATAGTGATACGGGGAGCTTCATTGTCCCACCTGACCTTGAACATAGATGACATAGTAGCTAGCGCGTCCACTAGCTGATTCTCTTCTCGTGGGAAATGTTCGAAGGTGATATCTTCAAAGTGTGGCAGCAGTGTCAGCACATGTTCTCTGTAAGGGATAAGGTTCGGGTGCTTCGTATCCCACTCGCCTTTGATCTGACTTATCACCAAGGCTGAATCCCCGAATACACTCAAGAACTTAATCCTCAAATTAATAGCATCTCTGAGACCCATGATACACGCTTCATACTCCGCCATGTTGTTGGTACAGTTGAAACATAAACGGGCAGTGAACGGAGTATGAAAGTCATCGGGAGATATGATTACAGCGCCGATGCCATTACCCAGTGTGTTTGAGGCTACATCAAAAACCATAGTCCATCGGGATCCTTCCTCAGGTCCTTCATCCGGTCCAGATTTTTCACAGTCGGTTACTAACATGATATTCTCATTTGGGAACTCAAAATTCATGGACTGGTAGCCATCCACAGCCTGATGCGCCAAATGATCAGCTAACACACTTTCCTTGATTTCTTTTTGGGTTGTGTATTGGATGTCGTATTCGGTCAAGATCATTTGCCATCTTCCTATTCTTCCGGAGAGAGTGGGCTTCTCAAAAATGTATTTGATCGGATCCATCTTAGATATCAACAAAGTGGTGTGGGTCAACATATAATGTCTCAGTCGGCGAGCAGCCCATGCCAAAGTGCAGCAAGTTTTCTTGAGCAGTGAGTATCATGTTTCACATTCGGTAAACTTTTTGCTAAGGTAGTATATTGCGTGCTCTTTTCGACCAGACTCGTCATGCTGCCCCAACACACACCTCATTGAATTGTCTAGCACTGTTAAGTACATTATCAAAGGTCTTCCTTCAGTCAGAGGAATCAGAATAGGAGGTTCTTGAAGATAGTGATTGATTATGTCAAAGGCGACTTGGCATTCATCATTCCACTTTACCACTTGATCTTTCTTCAGAAGTTTGAAGATTGGCTCACAAGTAGCAGTCAGATGTGAAATGAATCTGGAAATGTAATTCAGGCGTCCCAAGAAACCTCTAACTTCCTTCTCAGTACGGGGAGCCGGTATCTCTTGTATGGCCTTCACCTTTGCAGGGTCTACCTGAATACCTTTGTCACTGACGATGAATCCCAGAAGCTTACCAGACCTTACCCCGAAGGTACACTTGTTCAGATTTAACCTCAACTTATACGTCTTCAACCTGTCAAATAGCTTCTGTAGATGATCAAGATGCTCTTCCTCAGTTTGAGACCTGGATATCATGTTGTCGATGTAAACCTCTATCTCATGGTGAATCATGTCATGGAACAGAGCTACCATAGCCCGCTGATAAGTTGCCCCAGCATTCTTCAACCCAAACGACATCACCTTGTAGCATAAAGTTCCCCACTGTGTAACAAAGGTTGTCTTCTCCATGTCTTCAGGTTCCATCTTGATCTGGTTGTAACCAGAGAAACCGTCCATGAAGGAAAAGACTTTGTGTTGTGCAATGTTGTCAACCAGAACATCGGTATGGGGAAGCGGGAAGTCATCCTATGGGCTTGCCCTGCTCAAGTCTCTGTAATCCATACACATTCGTACTTTACCATCTTTCTTAGGCACTGGAACCACATTAGCAACCCACTACAGATAGGAAGTGACAGCCAAGAACCCAGCGTTGAACTGTTTCATAACCTCTGCTTTAATCTTCTCTAACATCTCAGGGCGCATACGTCGGACTTTCTGCTTTACCGGAGGGCAATCTTCTTTAGTTGGCAGACGATGAACCACTATATATGTGTTTAGTCCCGGCATGTCTTCATATGATCAGGAAAAGATTTCAACATACTCATGCAACATTTGTACCAACAGCTGTTTGACGCAAAGCTCCATATTTGCACCTATCTTGACCTCTTTTTTGTCTTCCTCTGTACCCAAGTTTACCGTCTCAACTGGCTCTTCATGAGGTTGTATGGTCCTTTCTTCCTGCTGTAATAGTCTAGCAAGTTCTCCGGGTACCTCACAATCTTCCTCACCTTCGTCCTCGGCTTGGTTGATCAGATTTTCAAAGTCATAATGGGCAGTAGCAGAACTGTTATCAATGGGATCCAGAGTGGATATGGATCTGCATTTTGATACGTGAGTGTGTGTAAGAGCATAGCTGTATAGACAGAATAAAAGAAAAGAAAAACAAAGAGCGCAAAATTTGTATGCAAACGTCCAATGCTTTATTAATGTCATATGAAAAATGAAACATGATAACCCTCACAAATAAAACCATTGTGCCCCGGGTAAGACACATGGCTATAGAGTTTATATTGTTTTTAAATTACATATCCGAAAAATCAGAAAGACAATTACTCCTAAACAAAAGTAATCGGTACAAAGTCTTTGGCTGTCCAGTTACTGAGTCCACCGTTGGTAGTCGGGAAGATCCGGCTGTCAATGTCAGAATCACCATCACTATCACCTGTAGCAGAAACAATATCAATAGCATTGACTTCCGAACCATGCTTGGGCGTAGGAGCCTTTATGATATTAGGAATCTCGGGAGGATCAAATATAACTTCCTTAGCATCGATCAGATCCTGCACTTTGTTCTTTAAAGCCCAACAGTCATTGGTATCATGGCCTGGACTCTCCGAATGGTAAGTAAAACGAGCATTCGGTTTATAGTGGGGAGAGGTGGTGTTGGGGTTCTTCAGAGCTTCTCTCAAAGTAACCATATTGGACTTCAACAAATGAGGTAAGACTTGAGACAGTGTCATATTGATCCGAGTGAACTGTCTAGCTGGCCTTTCTGCTCTTGGTTGATTACTTCTTTGTTGAGCAGGTGCAGGTTTGGGAATCATAACAACCCCTACCGTCGGACGACGCTTGGTTCAATTCTGATTCCTTTGGTTATAGACAGCACTGACTTCCTTTTTACCTGCAAATGGCTTCTTTGCAGAACTGGAAGAGGCATCCTTCTGAATTTTACCACTTCAGATTCCAGCTTCCACCCTTTCTCCTGTTAAGATCAATTCAGTAAAACCCTCCGATGAACTTCCAATCAGATGGTTGAAGAACAGCCCAGTCAAAGTACCCAGAAACATATCCAAGAGCTCCCTGTCAGCTAAGGGAGGTTGAACTCTTCCAGCTAAATCTCTCCACTTTTGAGCAAAATCCATGAAACCCTCGTTCGAACCCATAGACAGATTTTGGAGTTGTGTACGGGTGGGAGCGAGGTCTGCATTATACTGATATTGCTTATAAAATGCAGCAGCAAGGTCCTCCCAGTTGCGAACATTGGCTATTTCTAGCTGATAGAACTAATCCAATTGTGTTCCAGACAGACTGTCTTGGAAGAAGTGAACCCACAAGTCTTTGTCGGTCGTATGAGGATGTATCTTCCTCACATAAGAATGGAGATGCATTTTGGGATAAGAAACCCCATCGTACTGAGCAAATATCGGTGCCTTGAACTTTGGAGGGATGACAACCCCAGAGACCAAACCCAGCTCTTCAAAATCCAGCCCAGGAGCCTTCTGGATTTCCATAGCACTCAGACGCTCTTCTAACTGCTTATACTTTTCATCAGCCAGAGGGTACTGCTCTTCATTATAATCAGTTTCATTGTCAAACTCTTTAGGGGTGAGATCTTCTTCTCTGGCTTCCCCCTCTTGATTCTCTCCCTCTTTAGATGAAGATGTTAATAACAACCCGTCTTGGCATCCCTCTAAACCTTATGCTCATGTGTACCAAACCAGCTGTCCTCTTGGTCCTCTTAGTATTCTTCTTAATAATCAAAGCCTTAAGCTCTTCCTGTCCTTTGGCCAGAGCCACAAACATTTGCTGGAACTGTGCGTTCTGAGTCTGAAGATCTTTCACAGTTTGTTCGAGATCTATTGCTGAAATAGACAGCGGGGAGGATGAGAAACCTTTTATGAAACCTGTTGTGCAATGATATGTATGATATGTATGCAATGTTTTCAAGGATCTCGCGGGGTAAACACAAGAAACTGTTAGAATTTGACTGCAACTTTGACTGAAGAGACTTCATATCATTGAAGGTCCTTCTACAAGAATCTAGCTCACCATGTCTAGTGGGTCATAGCCTCCAACTCAAGTTGTTGTGTTATAGTCTTCTTGACGGCATTTGGCCAGAGGAAAATAAATCCCCTTGCCCCTTGCTAGACGTCCGGTTCATCATAACCTGCATCGCAGACCCTTGAGATCCTTGAAATGGTTAGTATGATAGGCTATGGTATGATGTCATGATGTCATGATTATGCTGAAAAATCACAGGTATAGCAAACACAGACAAATCACACCAAGCCCTTAGGTTTAAGGCCTGCATGAGTTTTAAGGTCATACCCTCTTGAAGCTAGATTGATTCAACCTGTCCTATAAATAGTAACCGGGTTCTAAGGGATCTCAATATCACCAATCTTTCCCCCAAGCTTAGTTCAATAGACGATTGACTCGCAACCAAACAAAACTCAGAAGTCAAACCTCAATGAGTGTAGCATCGAGTATCTGTCGACATTAAGCATACACCAAAGTCATCCATCTCGCTATGTCCTACTGGCCAAGTTGTGCAATTAAAGGTTCTAAGGTCAGTTGATGCTTTATGACACCATGCGGTGGCCCCGTACTCTCCCCGATTGACTCAAGGGTTACCAGTACCAACTAAAGTGCTACATCAATGTAGCTACTGCTTCAACCGTGTCAGTATACCCCAGCACAACTCCCTCACAGTTTATTGCTAATTACCTAAAAGGTGTTCCCAGATCCGGGTGTAGGATCAATAACCCAAACAGTTCCCTTAAATATAAAGCAGGCAAGATAAGAAAAGAAAGCAGTTAGAAAATGACCTAGAACCTAAGGTGTACCCCACTTTATTATTTTCCCCAACAGAGTCGCCAGTTCTGTGATACGGTGGCAGAACCTACTGTTAATACTGGTTTATGTTTTTTATTCGCAAATGTCACGGTAAGCAAGAGTCGCCACCGACTTTTATTTTATCCAACAAGGAAAAGGAAAAATAAAATAAAAAACCTTTTTCAAGATGTTTATGAGTACGGGGGATAGATTATAGAAAGGGAAGGTGTTAGCACCCTTTCCATCTGTAGTTATCTACGGGCTCTTAGGTACTTGCTCATTTTTAAACTGCTTGTGTGTGCTTGTTTTGAAAAGTTTTGTTTTACTTCGTGATAACCGTTGTTTCTATCCTCAAGAGTGTTACGAGGTTTTTTTGAAAACTTTGTTTGAAAAAGTGTTTGTGTGAAAAGTTTTGTTTGTTTGTTTGAGCAAGTACTTAAGAACTAGTCTACCTACTCGAAAAAGTCTGTTCGTTTTCCTTTTAGACAGCGCTATCCCATTATTAAGGAATAGGTAGCACCGTCGTTGGAGTTTAAGGGACATTCGAAAGGGACAAGTACGATCACCAAAGCAATGTTAGGAAATATTAGTAATCATCCTAAAGCCTTAAAGATCTTTTCCGAGGCAACATTCAAATGGGTCATTTTTAGATCTTTTCGGACTAGAGGACGACCACTAACATTCCTTATACTTCATGACCGTTTACCGAAGGCAACCGGAGTGGAGTAAACCCTAGGAGGGAGCATGTGCGAGTGAATTTTTTCAGTTAATTATCTTTGCACAATTAGGGTTTTCTACTGTTTTAATTTCAATTTGTCTTTCCATACAATCCTATACATACATCTAAGCAGTTTATAGTTTGCGGAAATTAAAATGCGAGAAAGTTAAAGTCCTAGCTATTACAAGGCTTTTGCAGATACATATTTATTTTGACTGAAAATAAAGATGCGGAAATTTAAAACCCTAATTACTATTACAAACTCGGAGCAGTTACAATAATAGAAAAAGGAAATTAAAAATGCGCGCGGCAAATTAAATGCGAGGAATAAGTAGAAACCTAAAAAATCTAATTGAAAAAATATTTAGGTTATTTTTTGAGAAAAATTAGATTATGTACAAAATGAACCCTAATTTCTAATTATTTTTAATTATGAAAAGAAGAACTAAATTGCCCTAATTTTAATTAAACTAATTAATTAAAGAAAACAAAATATTTTTTATGGAAAAAAATGATTTTTGATGTTTTTATGATTTTTTGATTTAATAAAAAACATGATTTTTGGTGTTATTTAAAAAAGAAAATAATTAACAATAATAAAAAGAATTAAAAATAAAAAGGGAAAGAATGGGCCTGTTTAGAGAAAATCAGGGGGGTGTCATGTTGAATTTGTTTCCAGGCCCAATAGCTAAGCCCATTCCATGCATGAGATTCCATGCTGCCCCTTTCTGATGTTGTACCATGGTCCTTCATTGATGGAGCGCTGGATTTGACCTAGTGATGAATCCAATGGCTGGATTAGTGGATGCATGGTAGGCGCTTGACAAGGTGAGGTATAGGATCTGTAAGGGAAAGTTAAGAAAATAGAGAAAATTGCTGGGACCTGGGATCGAACCCAGGTCCGCCTACTCAAATACAACGCGCGCCTTGCCATCTGTGCTACCATGTTTAGTTGTCAATAGGATACGGCCAAAATATAATATATAAAAACAAATGGATAAACTGAATAAAAGAAAAAAATGTGCACCATGATTCAAATGGACCAATGCTATTGTGCCAACTCATTGTCTTTTTCGTTGAGACCGTCGTCTTAGGCAAAAACTTTTACCTACAGACAAACGTCTGTAGCCATAACTTGTGCACTTCAAAAATCACGTTTAAGAAATATAAATAAAATTCAAGACCATGGATCAATTGGGTTTGACCCTCTGATCATAATGGTGCCCTTCATTAGGGCCAATTTTTCCTGTATTTGAAAGCCCTAAAACGACAAGGTAAACCCTAGCAATGGCAAATACGCATACAGGTATCAAAATGTCAATTAAATCATTCAAACATGTTGCAAATATGTCAATAATCACAAATACATCATTAAAATATGCTTATGATGCAAGAATTATTGTAATCAGTTTTGAAACAAAGAGAAAACTGCGTGAAGGCTAGGGGCGATTCTGGGCTTTGGAATGCTTGCAGTTGATCATGTTAGCTTCAGGAGAGGTCCAGGAAGCGATTGGTAGCTTTGGAATGGTTTGAATTTCCCTCTAGGTTCAAGAACGATCCACCACTTTTTTGCCAAATTTTGAGTTTTGTTCTTCCTTTCTCACGACTGCAATCCTCCTTTTTGTGTATTGTTCTTGTCCAGTACATATAGTGTGATGAATTAGGGCAACAAAAATATATTCAATCCCTTTGAATCATGAAGATTTGATTTGTTTTTTCCCTTGTATCATATCCTTCCAAAATCACTAAAACCATGCCAATTTTTATTCAACCCACCCTTGCACGATTTGATTTGATTATGCTAGCTTGATTGGATTGTGATTCCTACAAAAATCAGACCAAAATCAATCTTTTTGTATTTTTTGAAATTTATTTGATTTAATTTAACTTTTAAAAATAAAAATCAAAATAAAATAAATAAATAAATCAAATAATGTATGGATGCTTATTTGGGTCGTGGACCATGTCTCCAACAAGATACAATCATGAAAAGCTAGGCCCACTTGACAAAAAATGCACTTTTGAGCATATTTGACTTTTGGCAATTTTCCAAAAATGGTCAACTTTGACAATGCATATCTCCTCCAATTTTAACTCTAGAAAGGTGTTCTTGGACTTTTTAGAAAGCTTAAGATGTCCCCTAAACAACCCTTTTGGTTTCATCTCAATTGGCTTTTCCATGTTCATGCAAGAAGCCTTGACCCAAAAGGTATTTTTGTTGACTTTTCAAAAGGACCTATAATGTAGGAATTTATATATTTTCATGAGTGCATTTCTTGCACTTGAGGGATGAAGATGAATTTTAGTGAATTGCATCCTCTTCAAAATGAGCCTTGTATGGAAAATTTTTGATAAAGTGTGAAGAAGTTATGCCTGGTCAAAGTTTGGTTGACTTTTCCTATGAAACCCTAATTTACCAACTTTTGAGTTTTGATGAATTAGGAGCATTCCTTGAGGAATCATGATCAAACCTTGATCAAATGATAGCTATCACTTCAAAAGGTTGATGTTCACCAAAAATCTTGAAGTTTGACTGTATGTGGGGTACAGTTGACTTTTAACCTAGTACAGTTGATTTCCAAGCATCTGAGCAGTTGACTGAGCAAACTTCTTATGCAAGGCATGAAACTTGACATGGATGATCTTGAGAACATATTAGGACTATGGAAAGAATTTTAGTCCTTTGGTGTTCACACATCCTGATAAAAATGAAAACCCTAGTTGGGGGTACATTGCCTTAGGAGAGAGTTTGTGTGGTCAACTCTTGGGTATCCTTGAGCAAGTTGGAGACCTCAATGGCCATGTGTTGAGTAAAATGAGAGGGAAAATTTTAGGGTACAACAGGTAGAATTGGAGGTGAAAATAGAAATAGAGTTAGGATTCTTGTTAATTTGGTTTTGATAATTCTTGGAAACTGGTTTTAGTATTGAATTGGCATGTTGCAGCTTGTGTTTGGATGAGATTTTGGGTGAATTGAATGCACTGTTTGGAGTATAGAAAAGGGATTTTAATAATATATTTTTGTGAATTATTTTTTATTCTAAACTGGATTTTAGTTCTGTCTTGATTATCTAGCCCGATTTTGGTGACCACCTCTTCTAAACTGACTTTGCAAATGCAGGTTTAATTGGCTTGAACTTGGATTGAACGAGCGCGTGTATGCATCGTCCATGAAGCGATTTTGGGGCTGTCTTGGATGATTTTTGTGTAGGGTTATAATATGCTTGTATGTGAACTGTTTGTGTTAATTCATGCAATTCATGGCACAAAGCAGTATGGCTGTTTTGGAGAAGTTAGATACCAAAGATGAGAAATAAGTTGCAACGCTATCTTGACCATGGAGGATTTAAAAAGGACTGAAGAATTATTTGATAGAAGTTGTGTTTTTTTTAGGAGCGTTTTAAGAAATCAAAATCAAAGTTGTGTAATTTTCATGCATTTCCATTTTGTAATGTAAGTCCCTTTTTTTTGTAATGTATCTTGTTTATACTTTTGTAACATATTCACCTTGTATCTTGACTTTTTACAACTTGCTTTCCTATGAATAATATATTCTTCCTTTTCCCCACATTTTGCATTTTGAATTCTTCTCTTGTAAACCTGAATGAACTAGGAGATGGGACAAAAAGCCAAGAATCCCATATGGACTTTGGATTAAAAGTCAACTTTTCAAGTTGATTTTGACCAACGCCAAAGTTTTCAATCAAAGCTTTCAACCTCGAAATAATGACACAATAACATCTAGTAATTCCTTATTCTTGATTGAAATCCCAAGTAGTCAAATGAAAACCCTTATGTCAATGCCATAGAAATCCTTAATTGTAGAATGGATCTAGATGCATCTGTATTCTCCACTTGTATAAGACCCAAAGCCAAGTTTTATAATCCAAGCAACGAATGTATGGACCACTAACTTGTATTTTCAAATGATAATCAAACCCAAGGGTGAAGTGAATCCAAGATAGCCATACGGTTAAACCTAGCCTCAATTCATGCCCAGTGAGAATACCACTTGAATCACACTTTAGTGAAACAGAAATCTCAAACTAACAGAAAACCCTAATGTACTTTGCTCTGGATGAACATTCGATGAATAAAAAAGTCCATAATAACCCTGAACCAAAACCCTGATTCCGCTGTCTGATACTCAAAGAAAGAACCACATGAAATCTGTCTTATTTGATATATACGCTTCAAACCAATGTGAAACACTAGCTAGCAAGGTCCTTGATCTCTATGCCCAGTTTATTGATTAATGAATGAATGATGTGTTATATGACCTAATGGGAGTTATGCACATGAGAAAAGCGTAAAATGCATAATCCAGATAAAAGTGAAAGGGTAGGACAAATTTGGGGTATTACAGCTGCCCCTATTTAATCGTCTTAAACCTGAAAGTACGATTGGCGTGTGCCTTTTGGAAGTTCAAGGTTGAAGATGATTAAATACCAATGCCGGAAAATTTGTTCTGAGAAGAAGTGTGAGTATTTATTTTTGTGATATTTGTTGGGGAATTAAAAGAGGTGGGACTAAACCGGAGGTAAACGCCGATCAGGACACGACGAGATTAGAGTACATCGATCAGGAAATGATGACTGAGAGGAAAACACGGATCAAGACACGATGATTGAAAGGAAGACATTGATTAAGAAACGATGATTCACAAAAGAGGTATCATTCAGAACACGATAACCAAAAGGAAGACATCGATCAGGACACGATGAGTGCTTAGAAATTGACGCGATGAGTGTTGGAAGGTAGCATGATGTAAACATAAGGACATAGAAGACTTGTAACATGGTGTGATGCCAATAAAAGGAAGAGATTGAGCTTGTAACATAGCATGGTGCCAATACAAGGAAGAGATAACACAAACGAGTGTTTGAATGGATACGAACGAGTATCGAAGAAAGGTTAAACATGGACGAGTGTTTGAATCAATACAGATGAGTATTGAAAGAAGATATAGACGAGTATCAAAAGGTTAAACACGGACGGGTGTTTGAATCAATACAGACGAGTATTGAAAGAAGATACAGACGAGTATCAAAAGGTTAAACACGGACGAGTGTTTGAATCAATATGAACGAGTATTGAAGGAAGATACAGACGAGTATCAAAAGGTTAAACACGGATGAATGTTTGAATCAATACCGACGACTATTGAAGGAAGATACAGACGAGTATCAAAAGGTTAAACACGGACGAGTGTTTTAATCAATACGAACGAGTATTGAAGGAAGATACAGACGAGTATCAAAAGGTTAAACACGGATGAGTGTTTGAATCAATACGGAAGAGTATTGAAGGAAGATACAAATGAGTATCAAAAGGTTAAACATGAACGAGTGTTCAAATCAATACGGACGTGTATTGAAGGAAGATACAGACGAGTATCAAAAGGTTAAACACGGATGAGTGTTTGAATCAATACGGACGAGTATTGAAGGAAGATATAGACGATTATCAAAAGGTTAAACATGGACGAGTGTTTAGGACCGAATTATTCGTCAGACAGGGACTGGCCACCAGACGAAAACTGGGTTTTGAATGACAAAGTGTATTGATCTAGTTGGGAATTGTGAAGGTGAAGGTCATCAGTTGGGGATTTGGGAAGTGATATCCTCTTATGGGGATGTATTGTTGTCCTTGAATGATTCAGGTCTTTCGTGTAAGGCACCTGATCTGGCTTATGCTTTGTATGCATGTTTGAATTTATTTTGCCGCAAAGGTCCATTCTGATGGATCGGCTATGCGCTTTTGAGGATGCAATGTTATGCAGTGGTAACTATATGCAAATGCAAAGAAATAGACTTCATGTAGATAAGCGAAGGCTCATTGAGAACTTTTGCTCATCACCGCAGATTATTGATGACTCTGCTGAAGATTGAATTGCATTATTTGGGGAAGAGATAATTTCAGCCCGACTTCTCTACATTCTAAATTGCTTGAAGAATGGTAGAACTGAATATGCCGAGGAGTGGATACTGAACACCATGTGGATTTCTTCGAATACATGCCCCAAGTTTATGCCACACTGGGGAATTACCTCTTGGATCACTCGGGGATAGAAGATGAGCATGAACACCTGCAAATGCCTCGGTTTAGCCATGCGAATGCCCCAGTTTAGCCATGCGAATGCCCCAGTTTAACTTTGTTGGGGATGCACTTGATTAACCCCACTGGGGATGCACTTACGCATGCCGAGTCAAACGTCGACTCCGAACTTTCTAAATTCACCTAGGGAATCAAGTTTGAAATTGTCTGTAGTAGATAAAGGTAACTCTGTGCCTTGGCTAGGTCAGGGTAACCGTTATAAATTGCTACCTGCAAGGAAAAAAAACACTTGGAATGCATATGACATTCCCTCATGATTATATATCAATGTAAGGTCAAGTTTTATCGTGGCTTGAGAATTTTTATTCCCCATGTTTCTAATGCAATGTTTAATAGCGAATAAAACACATTTTGCATACGAAAAACACTTTATGATAGTAAGAGACAAATTTTTGACGAAAACAAACTCTATTGATAGGCCCGTGAATAGGCATTTGTACAAGGATGCAACTCCTATATGAGGTAGCTGCGAAATAGAAATGGAAAATACAACAAGTATAAATGGCAATGAGAGATCCTCGAATTTCCATTAAAACTGGTATTGCTACAGTTCCCATATCCTCGGTAGTCTCTGTGCCTTGCCTTTGAAGAGTAGCAGTTGGACTGATCAGTTCGCTGCCAAGGTGCTATAGATGTGAATGTCATTCTTGAAGAGAACTCAGATTACAGCATCTCTCTTAAGATCCATAACTTTTGCTTGGATCACCCTTCCGGGTTTTCGATCCAACGGGATACCAATTTTTTCCTAAGCCGCCCTTTCAGGTTTTCGACTTAGCGGGTTATTATCTTTTTCATTTTATCCCTAATTTTTTCCTAGACCTTTTATGTCCACCGGGATGCCCATTTTTTTCCTAAGTCGCCCTTTCGAGTTTTCAACTTAGCGGGTCTTTTTACACGTAGTATTTTTTGACTGAGTCTGAATTGACTGGGAGTGGAACATCTTCCCCATCCATGTCTGTCAGGATTAGAGCACCTCCTGAAAAGGATATCTTCACGATATATGGTCCCTCGTAATTGGGAGTCCATTTTCCCCTTGGATCGGAGTGGCTTTGCACGATAACCTTTCTCAAGACCAAATCACCAGGATAAAACTTAGGAGGATGGATCTTTTTGTCGAATGCTCTTTTCATCCTCTGTTGGTACAACTGGCCATGACAGATGGCTGCCAGGAGCTTGTCGTCAATCAGATTGAGTTGGTCGAATCTTGTCTAAACCCACTATGCCTCATCAAGCTTGGTTTCCATCAGAACCTTCAACGAAGGAATCTCTAATTCGACAGGAAGCACTGCATCTATAACATAGACAAGAGAAAATGGGGTTTCCCCTATTGAAGTACGCACAGACGTTTTGTAGCCATGTAGAGCAAAAGGCAACATTTAATGCCAATCTTTGTATGTTTTGACCATCTTCTGGACGATCTTCTTTATGTTCTTATTAGTAGCTTTGACTGCACCGTTCATCTTTGGTCAATATGGCGATGAATTTTGATGTTCGATTTTGAAATCTTCATACAACTCCTTCATCATGTTGTTGTTAAGATTAGAACCATTGTCAGTGATGATTCTGTGAGGGATTCCGTAATGGCATATCATTTCTTTCCTGATGAAATTGGTAATGACCTGTTTGGTTACATTCTTATAAGAAGCTGCTTCCACCCATTTAGTGAAATAATAAATAGCCACTATAATGAACCTATGACCATTCGAAGCACTTGGTTTAATCCTTCCAATCATGTCAATCCCCCATATCGCAAACGGCCACAGGGAAGTCATAACATTCAAAGGAGTTAGAGGAACATGAATTCTATCTGCATACACTTGACATTTGTGGCACAACCTTGCATATACACAACAATCACTCTCCATCGTCGTCCAGAAGTACCCTACACGTAGGATTTTCTTTGCCATAGAATGCCCGCTCGAATGAGTCTCGAAAGAACCCTCATAGATTTCCTTTATGATCGACTCTGCTTCGTGTCTATCCACGCATCTGAGCAGAACCGAGTCATAATTTCTCTTATACATGACATCTCCTTATAAGAGGAACTTGGATGCTAACCTTCTAAGCGTACGCTTATCACAAGTTTTAGCATTTTCGGAATACTCTTGCTTTTCAAGGTACTATTTGATGTCGTAATACCACGACTTTTCATCAGACACATCCTCAGTCGAAAGGCAATGAGCAGGAAAGACATGTGCAGGCTCTTTGTACCGGAGGATCAGTATGTTAAGCACCTGATTGGGAAATCTTACCGAGAACATTGATGTTAAAGTAGCTAAAGCATCAGCCAACTGGTTTTCATCTCTGAGAATGTGTTCGAAGGTGATTTCATCAAAAGTGGGTATTAGCTGTAAGATGTAGTCTCTGCACGGAATCAAACTAGGGTGTTTCATTTCTAAATCACCTCGTACTTGATCTATGACCAAAGCGGAGTCTCCAAAGACTTCATGGATTTTGAATTTAAGGTCGATGGCTGCCTCTAGACCCATCACACATGCTTTGTATTCTGCCACGTTATTTGTACAATCGAAACATAACCGAACCGTAAATGGTGTATGAGTATTGCACGGAGAAGTTAGTATTTCCCCAATGCCATGATCTGCAGCGTTCGAGGCACCGTCAAACGTAAGAGTCCATCACTCCTATGCATCGACCCCATCATAATCATCAAGCTTCATAACATCCTCATCAGGGAATTCAAATTTCATTGATTGGTATTCTTCCAACGGCTGATGAGCGAGATAATCCGCAAGAATGCTACCCTTGATAGCCTTTTGTGTAACATACTGAATGTCATATTCAGATAAAAGCATCTGCCATCGAGCCAGTCTACCTCTGAGTGCTGGTTTTTCAAAGATATACTTTATCGGGTCCATTTTTGAGATTAGAAAGGTCATGTATGTTAGCATATACTGCCTCAGACGTCGAGTTGCCCAAGCAAGCGCACAACAAGTCTTTTTAAGCAAAGAATACCTGGATTCGCAATCGGTAAACTTTTTACTCAGATAATAAATGGCATGCTCTTTATGTCCTATTTCGTCCTGATGTCCAAGCATACAACCCATGGATCCTTCCAGCACCGTCAAGTACATGATGAGTGGCCTCCCAGAAACTGGAGGAATAAGGATCGGTGGCTCTTGGAGATATTGTTTGATCTTTTCAAAGGCTTCCTGTCAATTATCATCCCATTGGACATCTTGATTCTTGCACAGCAATTTAAAGATGGGTTCACAAGTGGCTGTGAGATGAGAGATGAACCCGACTATGTAGTTCAATCTCCCAAGGAACCCTCTTACTTCTTTTTCATGTTTTGGTGCTGGCATATTTTTTATTTCTTTTACTTTGTCAGGATCTATTTCAATTCTTTGCTGACTTACGATGAAACCAAGTAGTTTTCCAGATCGCACCCCGAAGGTGCACTTATTCGGATTAAGCCTTAGCCTAAACTTTTGCAGACGCGCAAACAACTTTTGCAGATGGACCAAATGTTCCTCCTCAGTTTGCGATTTTGAAATCATATCGTCAACATATACTTCAATCTCTTTATGAATCATATCATGAAAGAGCGTTACCATAGCACGTTGATATGTTGCACCAGCATTTTTGAGACCAAAAGGCATAACTTTATAACAGTAAGTACCCCCATGGAGTAGTGAATGTCGTCTTTGTCATGTCTTCCGGGGCCATCTTTATCTGATTGTACCACGAAAAACCATCCATGAAGGAGAAAACTGAGGATTGAGCCGTATTATCCACCAATACATCGATGTAAGGTAATGGGAAATCATCCTTTGGGCTTGCTTTATTAAAATCCCGATAGTCCACACACATGCGCACCTTCCCATATTTCTTAGGGACAGGTACGATGTTGGCAATCCAATCTAAGTATTCACATACCAACAAGAAGCATGCATTCAACTGCTTTTCAACCTCTTCTTTGATCTTGAGAGACATATCTGGATGAGTTCTCTGCGGCTTTTGCTTCACCGGGGTACATTCTGGCTTGAGTGGCAAATGATGCATGACTATGTCCGTATCCAAACCAGGCATATCTTTATACGACCAGGCAAAGATGTCAGAGTACTCTCTGAGAAGCTCAATCAAACCCTTCTTTACATCATCTTGCAAAGAGGCCCATATCTTGACCTCTCTTTTCACTACGTCAGTACCGAGATTGATGACCTCGATAGCTTCTTGATGAGGTAGGATCATTTTCTCTTCTTGTCTCAACAGTCTTGCCAATTCCTATGGAATTTCATAATCTTCCCCACTATCTTCATCGGCTTGGTCATTCGGATTTCCGAGGATATTGGTGCAAGGAACTGTAACATCATCATTTTTAATGGAATTCGAGGCGGACCTACATGATTGATGAATCATGCCTCGTTTTAGAATATGGACACGAATTGGAAAATGGTTAAAGATTCAAAAGGAAAAGCATTGCCATTTTCTATTTTACGAAAAATAAGAAAAGATAGAGAGTAAAAATTGTATGCAAAAATGTGATTTTATTCAATTTTAAACAAACATAAAAACATGAGGGGGGGCCCATTTCACAAGCTGTCAACATGCTTCGGGCAAAAAATGTGACTCATTTAAAACAAGAACATTACATGTCAAAGAAAACCACTTCTGGAATATCCGTAGCAGTCCAATTGCCAAGTTTTTGATCAGGTGCAATCTGGTAGATGTACTGAGCCATATTCGCACCGTCTCCATCATCACCATCCACTGCATGGATTTGCCCTTGAACACTTGGACCAGAACTAACAAATACTTCTGAAAGCGAGGGAACTTGTTTTCCTTTGAGCACAGTCGAACCCGTACCAACACGATCTGAAAAAGAGGATCTGAACCCGAGTCCAAACTTGTCCTACTTTCGTGCACCTCGATCACTTTGCCCCAGCCTTCATTGGGAATCCTATACTCCATAATGACTTTGGCATCCTTTAAGGAAACCATTGGAACTCCGGAATTCTTTATAGTTTCCAGCATGGCAGGGACTCTGTCAACAGAAATGATTTCCAAATCCTGAAAAGGGGTTTCATGTACTTCTCCGTCCACTTCAACATAGCGGAAGGAAGTAACATTGTTGATCACGACATCTTCTTCTCCACCAAGGACGATGAACTTGTCTTGGATGATGAATTTCAAACGTTGGTGCAGAGTTGAGGTTACAGCCCCTACCATATGTATCCACGGGCGTCCCAGCAGGCAGGTATAAGACGGATGAATATCCATGACGTAGAATGATAGGTAGAACACGTGGGGACCAATTTTGATGGGCAGGTCGACTTCTCCTTCTACAGATCTTCTTGACCCATCAAAAGCTTTGACTGTCAGCATGCTAGGTTTCATCATAACCCCGTCCATGTTCAGCTTGATCAGAGTATGTTTAGGCATCACGTTCAAAGAAGACCCAATGTCTACCAGGACTTGAGACATCACAGTGTCTAAACATCTGATAGAAATATGCAACACTTTATTGTGAGCTTGGCCCTCAGGGGGAAGCTCGTCGTCACTGAAACCCAGACAGTTCCTTGCGGAAATATTTGTAACAACCCCTTCAAATTGGGCCATAGAAATTTCAGGATTCACATGAGAACCATGCAGAATTCTCATCAAGGTTGTTTGGTGCGCTTTAGAGTACAGAAGGAGGGATAAGATTGAGATCTTTGCAGGCGTCTGATTCAGCTGGTCAACCACCTTGAAATTGCTCTTCTTGATCACCCTGATTAATTATTCCACTTGTTATTCAAAAGGCATACCGGGAGAATCATTGACTACTTGTTTCCCCTTATCTTTCACGGGAATCTCTTTGACAACTTCTTTGGGAGGAGGTGGAGGAGGAGCAAAGACTCTTTTGCTCTGGGTTATTATGCTAGTTCCGGCAATGTCGGTTATGACCTTATTCTCAATCGGGAAACAAATAACCTTCTTTCTGCAAATGTAAACAACATTATATTCCCATGGGACTGCCCTGTTATTGGATGCTGGAATGGGAATTGGATTTGGAGGTTTCGATGCTTGGGTCGGTAGGGGAGCAACCAGATTCTGACTTGGCGCAGGGAGCGCTGGAACTTGTATAACCAATGGAACTCTTGAAGTGTTTCTCTGAATGTTGGCCGGATAATACAGAATCTCTAGAATAACAACATCACCTTCTGGGATGACTTTCTCAACTCTAACAACCCCTTCGTCCATCAATCTCTGAATGGAATTTTTCAAATCACCACACTCGTCCGGATTGGATGAGAATTTCAAACAAAAGTCGTGAAGATCTTGTAGAACTTCCTGTTGCAAAATATGCTCTCTCAAGACTGCCATTGACATCTGAACCTCATCAACTTGAGTCACTAAGTCATGACCATCATCGAACTCGATTACATTGGAAGCGGCCCCATGATGGGGAGGCATAGGATTATTCTGGACATTAGGGCCTATAAGAGCAAAGCTTAACTCTTTGGCATCCAAAAGATCTTGCACCTTACACTTGAAAGCTCTACAATTTTCAATTGAATGTCCTGGAGTGCCTGAATGAAACTCACAACGCGCATTAATGTCATAACCTATTGGAAGTTCTGCCGGTGGGGGAGCTAACACTCGGAGCTGTACCAACTGACCAGCTAGCAATTATGGAAGTAATTGGGCATACGACATCGCGATTGGATCCAACTTCCTCTCAGGATACCTTTGCTTCCTTTGTTAGCCCCTTTGTCCTTGGAGCCTCTGATTCTGTTGATAGTTTCACGGTGGTGCATACTGTCATTACGGAGAAGTAACAAGAGTTTAATAATATGGAACCTGTACAACAGCTTTCCCCTTATCAACAGAGGCATTGCTTACCTCTCCTTCCTTTTTCTTGACAAAACCGCCAGAATACGGTTTCTTTCCACTGCCTGAGTCGTTGTTACCATTCGCGCCAAACGCACCTATAATAGTCCCTACTTTGATACATATTTCAATCCGCTCCCTGATGATAACCATATCTGAAAATGAATCAGAAGTACTGCCAAGCATATGTTGCAAATACGGGCCTCAGAGGGTACTCATAAACAAATCTACCAGTTCCAGGTCCAAGAGAGGAGGTTGAACCCTCGCAGCCAAACTACGCCACCTCTGGGCTTACTCTTTGAAAGACTCACTAGTCTTAAGATACATACTCTGCAGCTGTGCACGGCTAGGCGCCATGGCGGTATTGTAATGAAAGTGTTTCGGGAAAGCATCGACGAGCTCACCCCAAGTACTAACATGAGTTTTCTCCAACTGCATGTACCACTCTAATGGAGCTTCAGCTAGACTGTCTTGAAAGAAATGCATAAGCAACGGCTCGTTGCTAGCATAAGAGGACATCTTTCTACAGTAAGACCAGAGGTGAGTCTCCGGGCATGTAACCCCTTTATACTTGTCGAATTTCGGTACCTTGAACTTTGGTGGAATCACAACCCCCGGAACTAGACACATAGCAGTAGCACTGAATCCTGGTTTCTTAGAAGTCTCCATAGCCTTTAAACGTTCCTCCAAAGCCTTGTACATCTTAGCAGTTTCAGACAAATCGGCTGTAAAATCCTTGGGAGGGTCATCGAGATCGATGACATCATGGTGGTCATCCACAATCAGTCGTGGATTCTCTTTAAGGATTCCCCCATTGTCATTCCTGGATCCACCATTTTCAGACGTAGAGACACTATCAACCAGCTTGGTAACACTCAGTCTGAGCTCTTCTTGCCCTTGGATGACGGCATGAAGAGTTTCCATGAGCTGGTTCATTCGATCACCATGGTGTCCATATCTTTGAGGAGCACGGCCTGGTTCTGCTCAATCTGTTCCATAATCCTCAACTTGTTGGATCGAGTGCGATAAGGATGTAAGGAAGTCGTCTTGTAAATTATGACAATAAGAGGTAAAGCCGTCAGATTAAGAATTCTTTCCAGAAAACCTGCAATTTATGAAATGCATGACATGTATGATGTATGAAATGATTGTCCATTCCGGTTTTCCACAACTCGATTAACATCAGTAATAATCAAGCAACATGATAATAAGAACGACCATATAAAGAAAACACCCAGGAATAGGAGAAATTCCCACGGAATTTAATACAAGAGAGTTGCAAGAATACAAGATAAGCGATTCCGTCCAACAAGCCTGGCAGTAATCGAGATAAAAATATTATAATCAGTCTGAAGGTGGGCTACCATTCTTCCTCCATCTCTATCTCACATCACTAAGGCCCAAATAAAGTGTCTTGGTAATAGCTTTAAAATCATGCTCGTTCAGAACGGCAACAAGCATGTGCTCGATAATCTTAAACAAATGAGAGTATTCTTCTGGAGTTGGAATGATATGATAGTCCTGAAAGGTGAAGCAGTGTAACTCATAGTCGTAAAACTGAAGTAGAGTCAAAGCACCACCATGTCTTTCACTGACAGCCTCTACATTAGGACGGACTAAACGGTCTTTTAAATTCTTCAAAGAAGGTCAAGAACTTGAGAGGGAAACTTGAGCAGCACTGATAAGTACAATTATCTCTCTTGTTCCTCTTGAGAACATCACTGTTGCTAGACGTTACTGACGGAAACCATAACTTTGTGAGATACCCCGGAATGGATATGCACATGTAAGGTTAGTATGTAGTTTCATTTTTCTGACATTTCTTTTTGAAAAGTAAACATGCTATGATGTACGTGCAAATGATCATGGGGTTACTACTTCCATGATACTGATTTCTGTTGTATTGTCTCTGCATAGTCTGTTAGTACCAGGATCACAGGTTTGGAACATAACCAAAAGAACCTCATGAACATCAGATTCGGAACTCAGAAAATAAATCTAAGAACCTCATGGTCACCAACAGAAATCCTGAACATAACCATTAGCACAAATAGTCACCATCTGAACATGAGTAACCATCTGAACATAGTCACCAGCTGTACCTGCGATAATAATTCCTTCCCCACTTACGGGAGAAAACCAGGTCAAGGTAAGGTCGGGTAACTCAGAATTGAGGGTACTCCTGAAAAACTATCACCGTATCACCTACGTGAAAATGATAGCCCCTCATTTGTACCTCATATGAGCGTGGACGACATGGCGGAGATAGTTAGACCTAAGTCAACTAGCCGTTCATGTTCTATTATATTCCTAGGGTCCCTATGGTATACAACTCTGGCCTGGGTATTGGACCTTTTACCTCATAGTAACACCCACCCAATAAGAAGCAGATCCAGTACAAAAGCAGTATATGGAAAACTGTAAAATGCAATGCACACATATGCTCAGGTATATACAAAATGAATGAATAAACTGAAAGCATAAAAATAAACACCCAAAGAAAGGAAACAAGAGCTAGGAGCGACTCTGGGATGGACCATCATTTGGTCGACCTATCCCTAGTGAAGTCGCCAGCTGAAACAACCGGCTGAAAATCATCAAACAATGAAGTGGCCATCGAACGTCTTTTATCCCACATGAAGGGAAAGGTAAACTTCGAGAAAACCTGAGAAGGGATAAGTCACGGTCTTACGGTCGAGAGATCGGGTAAGGGAGTATGTTACGCGAGGGGAAGGTATTAGCACCCCACACGCCCGTAGTACTCTATGGTATCCACTCTTGTTATCTATCTTATGGGTGTGTTTAATCTATGCTTACTGTTTATTATACTAATGGGAGGATGCATGCAAAATAAAAGAGAAAAGAATGTATGGAAAATAAAGTTGTACTTGCTTGGTCCCTACCCCAATGCCTACGTATCCCTTTTGAGGAATCAGAGCTATCGTAGTTTGGCTAACATGTTTTTGTTTGTTTTATGTTTTTTATGGACAATGTTAATTCCGCCTTCTTCTGCAGCTCGGCCTTTGAAGACTTATGCGTTGGCACAAAAGTAAATTAATCATGTCCTTACCTGAAAAGAGTTTTTAGAGAAAAGGTGCTTGGACGCACAAAAGGGTTTGAGTTGGTTTGTATTTTGGTTACCTTGAAAAATGGTTTAAGTGAGATTAGCATGCTTTATGATTTGCTAAAGAAAAAAAGCTTTAGTTTTAGATGCATATGCAAAAGGGGAAGAAAAGAGTCTAAGGGAGACTAGCCTATTTCTAACCTAATGTTATCATACAACGGTAGCCCTACGTCAAAGATGAAAGGGGAAATTTCTACCTAATGTTAGCATGCATGGTTTGCAACCTAAGGTCTAACTCGCATCCGAACGGAGAAAACGTATCCTAAGGGAACATGGTATGTACAAGCTAATAAAATCAAGAGAGCACACCTAAAGAGATCCTATCTAGGTTAGCATGCCAAAGAAAGTCTAACAAAACTATCCTAAAGGGAACATGCAATGAGAGCGAAGTCGTGATCTTAATTTCTAAATTGAGTGACTCATCGATCAACAAGAAATAAAGGAAAGCGATAAAATCCTATAGGGAGTATGCACTGAGAGCGAAGTCGTGATCTCAATTCCTAAATTGAGTGACTCATCGATCAACAACCAGAGAAACAAACACAAGCACGATACATATAGCAAATGAAGTGCGGAATTCCTGCTACAGGTATTTAAACAGCGACTTCGAGCGCACGCTCTTTATTTCATACTTCTCATGGTATCTAGAAAAGCGGTAAATAAGTATAATAAAGTGAGAAGAAGTATGAAGGCAGTAGAGGCAACTACTAAAGCGAGCAAGTCGTCAAGAGCAGACGAAAGCACTGGAGAAGCAGGGAGTACGCGTCGAGCAATCTTCACCAAGAAACAAACAAAGTCAAAATCGATATCCAACTAAGATAAAAACAAACGTGTGTTGCGAATGCAAAGCGTAATCTTAAGTTCTTGTGCAAGACATTATAAAGTATCGCATGTATCAGGACAACATATAATATGATATGAATTTCTCAGGACGATGAGAAATAAAGCATGTCGCATCGTAAGTGAGCGTAAGCCGTATGCTTCGATCATATAACTAGTTGTTATGTTACATGATTGAAAGCATAAAAATGCATCTTTCACAATGAACAAACGCGTCAAAATATAACATGGCAAAGCGACACGAAAATGCGGATAAAAACTAAAAGAGAAAAGTAATTTTTATTAGTTTTTTTATGTAAGAAAAATTCCAAGAAAATTAAAGAATTAATTCCTAAAAAAATTCTATTATCTTCCATTATTTTTATTATTAATGTTTTTGCATTATTTTTGTTTTTTATATTTTTACCGTGTGGAGAAAAATCGGCCAAATGGAAACAACTAGTGAAATTAAAAGAAAAATTATAAAGGAACTCAAGGGGTAAGAATTGAAGTCAGGAGGTGATGCAGGAGTAGGGCGCTAGGCCCATCTAGAGTGAATCCAAGAAGTTGTTCTATTTTTGTTCTTATTATCAAACTTTTCCAAAAAAAAAATACAATGGGCTCCAGACAAAGTTCCCGTACTGGCCCGGCAAGTACGGTCCATGAAATTGTTTTATTTTTGTTTTATCAGATTTTCAATATTCAGTTTTGATAATAAAAAAAAAGAAAATTAAAAAATAAAATGGTGATACGGTGTCGTTAGTGAGCTAGAGTCAAGCTTGTGGTCGTCAGACTTCTCAAACAGCATTCTCCCTCATCTCTCAAAGCGTTTGCGATTTCCGATCCCGCCGCGCCGAAGACTTAAACGCAATCCAATCACTGTCAATCAAAGCACTCCGCTTCCTTCCCTTGTTCTTCCGCTCTACTTCTCAGAACCCTTCAGGCTAACCTCATAAGCAAAAACCTAGGCTTTTAGGGTAACAATTAAACAAAGAGGATACGTGATCGCGAGGAATTAATTTAGGGGAAAGATTCTGCAAGCTCCAGGCTTCGCTAATTCATCAAGAAATAAGAGAGAAAAAAGATGTACTAGCAGAAACTTGTGAACCTACCTACGGAGTTGAGGCTCACTCCGGTGGTTGTTGAGTATTTTGAAGATGAAAATAAAGAGAGAAGACCAGAGAGGAGAATCTGTTTGCTCAGGAATGGTTCGATTTTATGCTTGCTTCCTCTTCTACCTCATTCGATTCTTTCTTCTTTTGCGTTCTTTTGGAATTTCTGAATTTGCTTTGCCCTTGTGAAATATTGCCGTTACTATGCGATGATATGAAGAAGATGAAGACAATTGATGCGATGAAGGTGAAGAGGATGGCGGTAGCTTGATATTGAGGAGATAGATTGAAGAAAATTGATGAAGAAGCTTGAGGATCCCGGTTACAGTCAGTTGAGGATTGAAGAATTTCCAAAAACCGTTATGGAGGGAGAAAATCCAAGGTGAGTTTTTCTGATTTATCTTTCCTGTGTAAACTGAGTCATGAAATTCCCCCCTTTCCCCCTTTTCTATTTTTTCAAATCTGTTATCTCTCTCTCTCTCTCTTTTCTGTTATCTGCTTTTGAGATTTTGTTGGAAGTTAGAGGTTGTTAAGATGGTTAGTTAGGGATTCTGTTTTGGAGATTTTTCTGTTACGGACAATTAGGTTTTTGGTTAATTTGTTGAGAGGTTAGAAACTGTTAGGGAAAACAGTTAGGGGTTTTTGAAGGAGTTATTATGTTTTGATAGTTGGTTGGATTAGTTATAGTTAACTAGGAGGTTAGGGGGAGTTAGGAACAGTTAGAAAACCTATTAGGAAAATGGCTATAGGCTTCTGCTGGAAATTTGGTTGAATATTCGAGTCTGCAACACCCCAAATGCACGTACAATGTCCTTCTGACATACCTCCTGATATTTTGCAAATAACTTATCTGGTTCACTTTGAGGAAGTCTAATTGACTTGACGAAAGTAAGATAAGAAAGGTATATACCGTCAGCAAGATAGTATGCCATATTATACGGACGTTGATTCACAAAGAAGTTCACTCTTGGAGTATTTCCATTTTCAACATCATCGAACACAGGTGAACGGTTTAGAATGTTTCTATCATTCAATGTGCCCGACATCCAAAAAAGGCATGCCAAATCCATAGATCATAAGTTGCAACTGCTTCAAGAATAACAGTGGTGGTTCTGTTATCTCCCTGAGTAAATTGAACTTCCCATGATGTAGGATATTTTTTTCATTATCAGTGCATGCAATCAATACTCTCAATCATCCTCGGGAACCCCCGCATTTCACTAACATGCAGTATTCTTTGTAGGTCATCTTGAGTTAGGGCTCTGAGATACACAAGTTTATACAACTGTATGATTCCTTTACATAATCTACGCAAGCACTCCAATGATGTAGTACCTCCTATTTAGATAGGTCCCTAATGATCTGAAGGAACACATGTTTCTACATCCGAAATCGCTGACGAAACATTGCATCATCATATGTAGGTTGGTCTGCAAAGTAGTCGTCAATTAGTCTTTGGTTTGCCACTGCATGATCTCTGTTGAGATGTTTTCTTTTGACATGATGTGTATATCCTCCCTCTATTTGGTTTCGTCACTCCCTGAATCGGTTGACGATATACCTCTCTTTGATTTCATACTGCCTTTTGTAAGCTTCGATATCAAAAGGAAATTATGAAGGATCCATTGATATTTTTTTAGTAATATGAGATTTTTGGCATTGATACATCAATGGAAGAATGAGCCCCCATTTATAAGAAATTGAGTGGTTGAAATGGAAGAATGTGACAAAATACAAACAAATAATATGACAAATTACAAACAAATAATGTGACAAACTACAAATAAATAATGTGACAAAATACAAACTACAAACAAAATAATGTGACAAACGACAAACAAATAATGTGACAAAATACAAACTACAAACAAAATAGTGTGATAAACTACAAACAAATAATGTGACAAAATACAAAGGTAAAATACCCATTTTGGTCCCTTAATTATAGGTCATAGTTCACTTTGGTCTCTTATCTTTTTTCGTTTCGAATTAGTCTCTTAATTTTCAAAACGACGCAAACAAGTCTCTTCCATCTACTCCATTAATCAAAGTTTGTTATGGATTTTAACTAAATATCTTTTTTCACTTTCGATTTTTGTTCACCGAAATAGTACCACCACCAGAACTAACAGACGGTTCTTTCACTTTAGAAAAACCATTATCTCCACCTAACTCCTTTTCTTTTCCATTCCTATCGCTTTCTTTCATCCATGCCATCTTAACCACTTTCTTAAACAGTAATAAGAAACTTGAGCTAATCAAAATCAAGAGAAACTAAAAACCCTAACATTGAGAATTAACGACACAAGAAAGAATGAAAAACGAATTACACAGAAAATAAATTAGGGTTTTGAACTTACAAGAGGGTTCTTCAAGGGCAAGTATAGGGCATGGGAGTTGAGTTACAAGTGATAACGCAAAATTATATCGTATTTTTTACTTGACTCACATGGATTTTAGTTTAGTTTTCTTTCATTTATGTCTTGTTATGCCGGTATTATTATCCTATTTTAGGTACCTCGAGTAGAAATGGCTACAAAGGAGATTTGAGTAAAAAAGGAAAAGAAATGAAGTAAAAAAATCACAGGGAGGATCAAATGAACAATGCTCATTACAGTAATCAACAATTTCCCCCCAATATGAATCACTTTTTTGGTTTCTCCCAACAACACTGTTTGTTCCATATTTAATCCACCCACTAATTAGAATCAAAATTTTATCAGTAGTCCATTTGGGACTTTCCCAACGTAGAGGAGTTGAATCCTCTGCATTTGGAGTGGCTCATTGACCACTACTCATGGCACCAAGAGCCATTTGTGTAGAAAATTCAGGAAATTCATTAAGTCCAACATTCAGAACATTTTTATTTTCCATTGGAGTAGAAGAATAATCAGGGGTGATTGAGATGAATATGACATCATTGATCTATAATATGGACGATAATTTGGATTAGATGACGATATTATGAAATTTGAAGGAAATCTATAGTTTGATATATTTTGGGGACCTTGTTGGTTGGAAGATTGATTTTGAAATATATAGTTGTTGGGATTTTGGTAGTTGAAAGGATAGTTAATAGAATTTTAAGTGTTAAAAGGGTTATTGTTGGAATCCACTTCACTAAGATGTTTAGAACTACAAACAAGAGTTATGAAAGGCTAAATAGAAAAATTAGAGAGAAAAAATATGATTTTTTTTTGTGTTCAAATCTAATGAATCATGTCTTTACCTATAGAGTAAAAAAATACACTTAAATATAAGTAGTCAATAATAAATTGTGAATTCTTTATTTTTTTTTACTTTTACCGTTGAAATAATATTTGAAAATAGTCAGACATACTCTATACTAGTATCTTTGTACTTGAAAACGGTCCAATGAACGTTGTCTTTGATCGAGTAGTTGAACATAGGGTTGTCTCTCGTAGCCCACAAAATGAATATAGACAAACCAAATCTTAAAATCTACTACAATATTGTCTTATTGACAAACAATTAGCCTACATTACCCCTTAATAAAACACAGATATTTAAATACTAAACCCTCTATAATAACTCATTAACCTCTGGGTGGTGGTACCATAGCAGAATGGTGCACATGGTTCTGCAAAATACAGTATTTATTAACCTTACTAATGGACAATCTATGTCACTCCATTCACTTCCTGCTCCACATGTTTCTACTCCTACCCCAACACCAAAAGTTTTATGGTCTTTGATAAACTTCCAAAGTTAATTAAATTTTGATAAACCTGATACTAATCACTTGTGTTTGAATATTAATTAAAATTTTAAAATATTATTATTAGTACACAATTGAATGAGAAAAATGATTTCTTATTGGAGCATTAAGTATAAGAATGCATTGCAATTTGCTGGATCTTACTATGCATCATGGGATTTAGGCAGCAGAAACTTATCCCATAATCACTTCTTTCTATGTTAAAATCCCAACACTTTTTTTAGACAGTACGCTGTAATGTATCTTAGTTTTGTGAATGATTTGCCAGATTATGGTTTTCAGTTTAGCTTATAGGATCAACAACGAATAAAATGGGTACCATCTATTGTATACGACAGTTTGAGAAATACTCGTTTTATATTATTAAATGCATGGTTAAATATATATACTCCACCCTCTCAATACAAGTATTTGTATTCATATATCGGTTATTTGCACTTTAAATATAAGCAAAAACAATATATTATTATATTTATACGCTACTTATGTTAATAAATTAAAAAAAGCTAATAAAAAAACATTTTGTGAGTTAAATCAAAATATTATATTGACTCACATAGTATTAACACTATGCCAAAAATAAGTTTTAGCAGCACATAAAAGAAAGTGCTTTTGGAAAAAAGCGCTGCTGTAGGTTTTAAAAAAAATTCGCTTAAAAAAGCGATTTCAAAGGGTGCCTTAAGAAAGCGCTTTTCAAAAGCGCTTCTAAAGGTCACCCTTAGAAAGCGCTTTTTGGGAAGCGCTGCTAAAGCTGGCCTTTCAGAGGGTACCTTAAGAAAGCGCTTTTCAAAAGTGCTGCTAAAGGTCAGCCTTAGAAAGCGCTTTTCCAAAGCGCTGCTAAAGCTGGCCTTTAGAAAGCGCTTTTAAAAGCGCTGTTATAGGATATGCTACGAAAGCGCTTTTTGATGTAAAAGCGCTGTTATAGATGACTTTTAGAAAGCGCTTTTAAAAACGCTTTCGTAGGTAATTTTATAATAAATATCAAAACACAATTTCAATTATTTCCACTATAAAAATAAACCCTAAATCACATTCTTAATCAACATTCAACCATGTTTCGATTCAGCAACAACCTAATCGGACTCCTCAACTTCCTAACCCTGCTCCTCTCAATCCCCATCCTCGTGATGGGCGTATGGCTCCACAAACAATCCACCACCGAATGCGAACGCTTCCTCGAGAAGCCAATCATCGCCCTCGGCGTTTTCCTCTTGGTGGTTTCTCCCATGGAATTAATCGGTGCTTGTTGCAGAGTTTCGTGGCTTCTCTAGTTCTACCTCCTCGTCATGTTCTTACTCATTGTTCTTCTTTTCGCTTTCACCATCTTTGCCTTTGTTGTTACTAATAAAGGGGCGGGTGAAGCGGTCTCCAATCGCGGGTATAAGGAGTATAAGCTTGGGGATTATTCGAATTGGTTGCAGAATAAGGTTACGGATGGGGGTAATTGGAAAAGGATTAGAAGCTGTTTGGTGTCCGGGAAGGTTTGTGAGGATTTTCAAGCCAAGTTTGGGAAAGATAGTGTTGAACAATTTCATGCTCAGAAGTTGTTTGCTCTTCAGGTTAGGGGTTTTATCTTTTTTTTATTGAATTGAATTGGATTTCTGTTCTTGATGATTGTTGATTTTCTGGGCTGGGATCAAAATTTTAGCTTGCATGTGATTTTATATTTAGGGTTTTGTAGTTTGAATTTGTGTTCATGATGTGAGTTTTATAGAAATAATGAGCTCTAAAGCATGGACTCCGAAGGATAATTGACACTGACTCGTTAACACCGATAACAATAAAAAAAATTAAATGTAATCATAAATATCGGTGTCGGATATTCAATCACCGACACATTCACCGACAGACCTTTTTCAGAGAAACTTTATGTCTAGAAATTATGATAATGAATAACAAAGTGATTAGGAAGTTTCTGAATATGTGAGCATGCAGAGATTTCACGTTATAATAGTACTGTAATGCATTCATGTGTTTGTTTTAGGATTAAATAAATTAGATTTAGTTTATAAGGTAGTGTTACTTTATACTTTTGCCTGAGTATTCAATTTCAAGGTATCTTTCTGAAAAGTGGATTTTTGAACTGGGATTTCTGAAGAGTTATGGTTTCTTTCTGAAAAGTGTAGACTTTTTCTTATTTTTTTAACTGGGATTGCTTTTCTTTTGAAAAGGGTTGTGTTCTTTATGGAAACAGATTTAAAATGCATCTTTTGTTGAACATTTTTGCATCCTTTTTTGTTACTAGTTTTTTCCCCTTACTGGATTCTAGTGCTATTGGGTTAAAAGTTGATTACCTTTTTAATGTGCACTTTTTTTTCCAATGACTAAGAAGTACTGGTTCTTTGTAGCTTTTCCAAACTTTAATATATTTTGCTTCACATTATTGGTGTTATCTAGTGATCAATATTTTCTTTTCTTTCTTCACAGACATTTATATATAAGAATCTTCTTCATGAGGATTTTCAGCTCGGGTACGATGGTCTAAATCAAACAACATTAATTGGATCAAAATGCAGGTATATTAATTTCCACTATATTGCTTATAATATTTATGCTATTTGATAAAACAATACAACTATATATTCTTATTTGTTTTTCTATGTAGTGTCCTCAACAGCAAAACGATATAGATTGCGGATACTTCGTTATGCGGTTTATCAAAGAAATCCTTCAACTGAATCAAATAGAGATTCCAGTCACGGTATGGATTTATAACTTAGGATTTGTTTTATTATTTCTCGGATATTTCATATAATTTTTTACTTTTAACTAAATCATGCATATTATGTTTTGTTATGTAGTACTTCGATGAATACAAATGTGCATATTACACGAAACTTCAGTTGGAAGAAATCAAAGAGGAATTGTGTCAATATTTTATTGAGCAGAGAATCATATAAGGTATGAATACATTATTATGTGAAAAGTGTTATGAATACGTTACATGTGTACATGGAATACCATATTGACTGTGTTATTATGTTCAAACCTCGCAGGACCAGGACCTTAATACATAATTGACTGTGTTTCTTTCATACATTAGGACTGATTTAGTTGTTGTTAGGGTTGATTTTGTAAGACTTATTTTGAGTTACAATGCTGATAACAATGGTTTTTATATATTTTGAGGTACAAAAATGGTGTATATATTTTGGATTACAATGGTATACAATGCATTACCGCGGTTTATGAATTACAGGTTATGACAACTGGTTTATATAAATAATATGCTGCAAACAATGCAGGTATATGAATTATATAAATTATACCTCTAAAAAAAATACCCTATGAAAGCGCTTTTTCAAGAAAAACGCTGCCTTAGGTAACCTATGAAAGCGCTTTTTCACAAAAATGCGATGTCTAAGGTAAACATATGACAGCATTTTTCCAGGCAAAAGCGCTGCTAAAATACCACCTATGAAAGCGCTTTTCCAGAAAAAAGCGTTGCTAAAAGCCTACCTAAGACAACGCTTTTCCAAAAAAAAGCGCTGCTAAAAGAAAACTTATGAGAGCGCTTTTCCAGAAAAAGCGCTGCCTTAGGTAGACCTATGAAAGCGCTTCTTCATAAAAAAGCGCTGCCAAAAGCCTACTTAAGAGAGCGCTTTTTAGAAAAAGTGTTGTATTAGGTAGACCTACGAAAGCGCTTTTCATTAAACAAAAAGCGCTGCTAAAACCTATAGCAGCGCCATCTTAGAAAACGCTTTTAAGCGCTTTTAAAGGCCAAAAAAAGCGCTTTCGTAAGTCTTTTTCGGCGTAGTGTAACGAGGTTCTCATTTATGTGTGTTGGGATTATTTGTTTTATAAGAGAGAGGCAACAACTAAGATGGTAAGGTCTGTTACATGCTAAATTAGGTTAGAATTTTAAATCATAAGGTTGATGAAAATAGAGCAATTGAATATGGAGAGAGAGAGAGAGAATTAAAAAAAGGTATAATGAGGGTGAGAATGTTTATTAATATAGATTGAGATATCTCTTAGATATTATATAAATTATATTTAATTGGGATACAAGAAACAACAAACAGAAAATAATAGAAAAAACAGTCTACCTGTAATCGATCACACAAAATCTATAATTGGTTATAGCAATTTTTACAATTAAAATTCAACACAGTGGTAACTGGTTACCGAAACGTAGTAATCGGTTACACCGTTCTAACAACTAAAAATACCACACCCTGTAACCGGTTACAAAAATTCAGTAACCGGTTACAACACTTGAATTACTGATTTTTCCACAACACACCACCTTAATTAAAGTGATCCTAGTCTTCTATGTCCATGTTCTTCTTTAGGGATGTCAATGGGGCGGGGCGGGGCCGGGGGGACACTTCCCCATCTTTTTCCCCGCCATCAAATTCATTCCCCGTCCCCGTCCCCGATCTCCGTCACGGGGGAATTTCTATCCCCATCCCCGTTCCCC
Organism: Vicia faba; assembly: GCA_948472305.1. Lineage (NCBI taxonomy): Eukaryota > Viridiplantae > Streptophyta > Magnoliopsida > Fabales > Fabaceae > Vicia > Vicia faba. The sequence goes on along the minus strand of OX451736.1, from coordinate 1,227,422,437 downwards.
GCGGATCCCCGTTCCCCGCAGGGATCCCCATAGATCCTACATTTATTCATTAATATTTTATTTTTTTAAAATGTTTATATTTTCTATAAAAATAAAAAGCACAAAGAATTCACATATTTATTATGTTATTAAAAAATACTAGTATTTGACATTTATTATTTTTTATTAAAAATACTAATGGAACACAAAATAATAATATTTTTTTTATAAATTTCTATAAAATGCTATAAAATTCAACAAAATGAACTATAATACTTTTTAAAGTAACAATATGCCTAAACAACTAAAAAAATCCAACAACATAATTATGCTTAAAAAACTATACTTCATCAAAACTAATAAGGGATAATTATAAAATTTAGCATCATGAGTATGCTTGAAAAGCTAAAAAATACTTCATAATAAGTCAACTAAAAGCAAAAGTCAACATATCTCTATTTGCTCAATTGATAACACACGTAAAGTAGAAATATCAAAATACTTAAAACAAAGTTACATATAAATAAACTAAAATATTAAGCAAAATATCCAAACAAGTAATGATCAATCATGTCTCTCTTTCCAACTTCTCCTTGCAAGGTCTTCTTCCTCATTCCACAATTAGATATGACTTTCTTTTTCCTACGAAAAGTAAACAATCAATAATTATATTTACTTAAAAAAATACTTTAAAAACTAAAAGGTAATCAACACTAATATGTAAATTACCTTATTATCATCATCATCATCATCATCCATATCTTCATCCACACATTCGAATTGAGTCAACGTTTTTGAATAACCTAAGAAACAAATAGCTAAATTAAAATTTAAAAATCCTTTTCAATTAATCTTGTAAAAGATAAAAATATATTACCTTTTATATCTTTTCGGATCCAATCTTGAGTGCACATCAAAGCCTCTAAAGTGTCTTCCTTCAACCTACTACGTTGTTGACTTAAAACACGACCACTAGTACTAAAGGCGGACTCTGAAGCAACGATAGAGATAGGAATTGCTAAAAAGTCCCTTGCAATCTTTTGCAAAGTTGGAAATTTCAAACCATTTTGTTTCCACCATCCTAAGATGTCAAAATTTTCCTTTTTTTGTTTATCAAGCAAGACACCATCTTCCAAGTAGGAAGTAAAATATGACTTGACATTTGTAGTTGAAGTATTTTCCATCACATATTCCGAATAAGCCTTCTCCCAATCTTGACTTGTGACATCAATGTCATCTACCAATGTTGATGCACCAACTTCACTACTTGTAGGAACCATATCATTATTTGGTTGATATTCTTCAACTAAATCTTCACACATTTGTATTACCTTTTCCAATTCTTTGGGAGCATTATTCCCATACATAAGTGGGAAGAAGTAATTCAACAAAGTTATTTTATATCTAGGATCCAAAACAGCCCCTATTGCCATCACCCCATTAATCAAACTCCAATATTTGTCAAACTTCACTATCATACTTCTTGCCATACTTTGTATAGTATCACTAGAAGAATCTTCCCACTTTCTTAAAGCTAATCTTATTTGACAAACTTTGGGAAAATAAATGTTTGATGTTGGATACTTAGTACCCGAGAACAACTCAGTGACACTAAAAAATAATTTCAACTTGTCACAAATTTCTCTTGCCATTTTCCAATCTTCTTCACTTGGTGCACACTTATATTGGGAATCACGGCGTTGTTTTAAACGTTTAAAAACTTGTTCGTAAGGCAATGCAGAAGCAAGCATTAAATAAGTAGAGTTCCATCTTGTTCTACAATCTTGTGCAAGCTTCTTTTCATAAGTCATGTTCAATTGATTACAAGTTTCTTTAAATTTCTCCTCCCTCTTTGGTGTTGCTACCCAAAAACCGACACTTTCCCTAATCTTTTCAATTGAACTAGAAATTGTTTGCATGCCATCTTTCACTATCAAGTTTAATATGTGGGTGCAACAACGCATATGAAACAATTTCCCTTTTAAAATAAAAGAAGAAGGTGACATCTTATCAATCAAATGGTCAATCAGAGCATCATTGGTGCTACAATTATCAACGGTTAATGTTGACAATTTTCTATCAATATTCCAATCCATCAAACAATCTACCAAAAAATCATAAATGACCTCAGCAGTATGTGGCGTAGGGACATAAATGAACCTAAAAATAAATTATAATAAATATCACATAAAATAACTATATTATAATAATAACGTAAATGGAAGGGAGAAGTTACTTGATGATCCGATTCTGCAAAATCCAATTTTCATCAATGTAATGAGCTGTAACAGACATATATCCTTTGTTTTGGTTGCTAGCAGTCCACATATCAGTAGTTATTGCAATGCGGCTTTTATTCTTTGCAAGTATTTTCATTTGCTTTGACTTCTCACTTTCATACAACTTCATTATATCATTCTTCATGGTGTTGCGAGAAACTATCTTGAACAAAGGTTGAAGAGAATGGCTATAATTTCTAAAACCAATATGGTTAACCATCATGATGGGATATTCATGCAATATAATCATCTTCGCGAGTTCATTCCTAGAAACATCTTGATTAAATGTATAATTTCCAACCACAAATGATTCATGTCTGTTTCCGGATTTTTTTTCTGTCACTTTAAGCATGGCTTGTTTTGGACCTCTCTCTGTGCGTTTTGGACATATGCTAATATGATCAAATAAATGTTTAGTACCATTTTTTGTATCACCACCAATTTTCTTATCACAAGATTTGCATATAGCCTTCCAAATGCCTCCTATTTTTTGCCTTTTAAAATAGGGCCAAGCATATGATTTTAATCCCCTTTTGTTAGGACTTGTAGTGGGTTCAACGGGAGCTTCAGGATCTTGATTTTCTATATTTATTTCATTTGGAGTAGATTGAACTTCCTGTGTGAGTGAAACTCCACTACTTTCTATAGGAACTTCATTCCCTTCCAAAGCAACATTAGGACTATTAGATGATTGAACTTCACCAACCATTCTTTTACCAAAAACCTGGCACACACAAACACAAATTTTAAAAGGCTACATGGAAGTAGAACAAAAATAATAAATATATGAAAAAATAATAAATAAATGAAATAGTAAATACATGAAATTCACACAAAAAATAATTAATAAGAAAAATCTTATATTTCTAAATATATGATGCATTACACATATTTCTAAATATGCCTTATTTACTGTAACTTTTCAATTAGAAATAATAACATATATTAATTAATTATATACATTGAGAATACATTTATTTACCTATATACATGATATATTTACTCGTGTAAAAAGTTATATGTTATTATTTCACTTAATGGCTTTGGTTTTATAATTAGAAATATAAGATTTTTTTTTTTTTTATGGGTGATAGCATGATATATTATTGTTTATATGTTATTATTTCATTAATAATTAGAAATATAAGATATTTGGTTTTTTTTATGGGTGATACCGTGATAGCATGATATATTGATTCATTTAAAAAGTAATATTTTTTTGTTTAATATAGAAAATTAAATTATAGTGTGATATATTAATAAAAAATAGGAAAAGTATATTTTAATATTTTTTAAGGAAAAACTGACGACATTATTTTAATTACAAATGCATAGTATAGATAAAAAATGAACACAAAAATATTTAAAAGGAGATAAAAATGAGTAATTTTTTGATTATTTTATATTTTTTTAATATGCAAATGATTTGATAACTCTAAAATTTCTAAACAATTTAATTTAAATTTAATCAAAATAATCAACTTTTCCTATAAGCAATTACATGAACAGGTTTATGAGAATCAAGGAGAAACAATCTATTTTTTTCTATAAACAATAATATAAACAGATTTATGAGAATCAAAGAGAAATAATCTATTTTTTCCTATAAATAATTGTTAAATTGTAATTCATAGGTGTCAAAAGAAGATTTGATTTGTTTAGATTTAAATAGATTTGAATTTAAATCTAGATTAGATTTGATTTAGTAAAGAGATATTTTGGGCTTGGGTTTAGCTTAGGGAGCAAGCTAACCTAAATCTATAAATAAGAGGGAGTAACCCTTATTTTTGTATTCAAGTCATTGAACTCATTCACAGTATTTTGCAGTTGCAAAGTGAATTAATAAAGTTTCCACAGTTTGTGGGCAGAGAGAAACTCTGCAGAAATAATTCTATTGTCTTTTCTTAGTTTGTTTCATAACTAATCATCAGTGGTGGTCGAAATTCATCATAGAGTATTGGTGGATTTCCAATATCTGGTATCAAGAGCTTGTGTTTCGATTCAAGGGAAATATCAATCAAGAACGATTGAAGAATTCACGATGACAAGTTATGGGAATGCAAACTATCCAGCAACGCTGCCAATTCTGAAAGTTGACAACTATGAGAATTGGTGCAAGCAGATGAAAGTCCTATTAAGGTGTCAAGGCCTTTGGGACCTTGTAAAAGATGGAGTCGAAGCGCTTGGCGAAAACGCTTCAGAAGAAGAAAAGAAGAAATATACAGAATCTGAGAAGCAGAGTTATAAAGCATTGTTTATAATTCATCAATGTGTCAGCCCAGACAACTTCGAAAAGATTAGTGATTCAGAATCTGCAAAAGAAGCTTGGGAGATCCTGGAGAAATCTTTTGGAGGCGCTGAGAAGGTGAAAGAAGTGAGGTTACAAACTCACAAAAGGACCTATGAACTGCTTCAGATGGAAGATAGTGAAAACATATCTGATTTCTTCACTAGAGTTACAAAACTAGTGAATCAAATCAAGACATGTGGAGAAACATTAACAACAAGAGCTGTTGTTTCGAAGATCTTGAGATCCTTAGCTCCTAAGTTCGACCACATAGTGGTGGCGATCGAAGAGGGGAAATACTTGTCGAAATTGACAAAGGAAAAGCTTCAAGGGACGCTCGAATCTCATGAACAAAGAATGAACGAAAGAGCTGCAGGAAAATCGAAGAGTGATGTAGCCTTGCAGGCACATTCAGCAAAAGAAACCAAAGGCAAAGGAAAGTATTTCGACAGAAGTAGAGGTGGCTACAACAAATCGAATGGTAGAGGAAACCAAATCGAAGGAGACGTGTCGAATCAAAGAAGACCACACCACGGCAACCAAAGAGGTGGTGTTGCAAACAGAGGAAGAGGTGGTGGTCGAAAACCTGATAAGAGTCACATTCAATGTTACAATTGTCAGAAGTATGGTCACTATTCAAGTGATTGTCCAGAAAAACGAAAGAATCAAGAAAGTGATGCAAAGCTGGCAAAACATGAAGAAGAAGAAGAGATGATGCTGATGGTCACAACAAGAGATGAAGACAGATTCAAGGACCAATGGTACTTGGATTCAGGATGTTCATCACATATGTCTGGAAGGAAAGACTGGTTCGTCAATATAAAACCCTCAACGAAGAATATGGTAAAATTTGCAAATGACAACACCCTAGCAGCTGAAGGTATTGGTGATGTTATGATCATGAGGAAAGATGGCAAGAAGTCAGTAATTTCGAATGTATTGTACATACCAGGCATGAAGAGCAATTTGCTCAGTATAGGGCAGTTGGTCGAAAAGAATTATAAAGTATCAATCGAAGATAAGTTGATGAGAGTTGTTGATGCAAATGGGAGAGTAATCTTGAAGGCTCCTATGTCTCAGAATCGAACCTTCAAGATTGAACTAAATGTGATGGAGCACAAGTGCCTTTCGACTGCAGCTAGCAGAGATGAATGGATATGGCATTATAGACTAGGTCATCTCAACTTCAGAGACATCAGAGATTTGAAGAGAAGAAATATGGTTTCAGGATTGCCTGAAATTTACATTCCAAACGAAGTATGTGAAGAATGTGTGCAAGCGAAGCAACACAAGAACAGCTTTAGCAAGGATGCAGGAAGCAGATCGAAGGCTAATCTCGAAGTCATATACTCTGATGTATGTGGACCAATCCAGGTGGATTCGATGGGAGGTAACAAATACTTTGTTACATTCATAGATGATTTCAGTCGAAAGCTATGGACTTACCTGATCAAGAAGAAAAGTGAAGTGTTCGAAGTATTTATCAAGTTCAAGTCCATGGTCGAAAGACAAAGTGGTCGAAAGCTCAAAGTTTTGAGAACTGATGGTGGAGGAGAATATGTGTCGAAAGATTTTGACAAATTATGTGAAAAAGAAGGGATTGTGCATGAGGTGGTGCCACCCTATACTCCACAGCAAAATGGAATTGCAGAAAGGAAAAATCGAACCATAATGAACATGGTGAGAAGTATGTTGAAAGGCAAGAATTTACCCAAAGAATTCTGGGGAGAAGCTGTTTCGACTGCAACATACATTTTGAACAGAAGTCCTACAAAGAAGCTAGAAGGAATTACTCCAGAAGAATGTTGGTCTGGTGTGAAGCCTAGCTTAAGTCATCTGAAAGTATTTGGATCTATTGCACATAGACATGTGCCAGATCAGTTGAGAAAGAAACTTGATGACAAGTCAAGTCAAATGATCTTAGTTGGATATCATTCGACAGGAGGCTACAAATTGTTCGATCCAGAGAACAAGAAGATTGTGATCAGCAGGGACGTGATCATAGATGAGTTCAAAGAATGGGATTGGACTACAAATGTCAAGAAAGATTCAGTGGGAATCTTATTCGAAGAGCCAGAAACTCAAGTCGAAAGAGAAGTTCGACAAGAGGAGCCAGCAAATACACCCAGTACAAGCAGACCTCAAAGAACAAGACGCATGCCTGCAAGATTGCAAGATTGTGTGATTACATCAGATGATGTAATAGATGATGAAGGTGAGCTGGTACATTATGCTTTCTATGCAGATGTCGAACCTGTTAATGCAGCTGAAGCATTAAAGGATTCGAAGTGGGTGAAAGCAATGAACGAAGAAGTAAAGTCTATCGAAGACAACAACACTTGGTCACTTGTTGAATTGCCTCAAGGCAAGAAGGCAATTGATGTCAAGTGGGTATACAAAGTGAAGACTAATTCGAAAGGTGAAGTAACTCGACACAAAGCAAGACTTGTGGCGAAAGGATTTCTACAGAAATAAGGAATAGACTTCGACGAAGTTTTTGCACCTGTTGCTAGGATCGAAACAATCAGGTTGGTTGTTGGTCTAGCAGAAATCAACAGTTGGCACATATGTCAGATGGACGTGAAGTGTGCATTCCTAAATGGACCCTTAGATGAAGAAGTTTATGTTAAACAACCAGTTGGGTTTGTGAAACATGACGAAGAAAGAAAGGTGTACAGGCTACATAAAGCCCTGTATGGTTTGAAACAAGCTCCAAGGGCTTGGAATAAGAAAATTGATAGTTTTCTAAGGGAGAAGGAATTTGTGAAGTGCATAACTGAACATGGAGTATATGTAAGAAGAAGCAAGAGTAAATTGCTTATACTATGTCTCTATGTAGATGATTTGTTGATAACATGTAGCTGCAAGAGTGAGATCGAAGACTTCAAAGTTGATCTTAGCAAGGAATTCGAAATGTCTGATTTGGGTGAGATTTCATATTTCCTTGGTATCGAATTCTACAAAAGCAGTAGAGGTTTGATGATGCGTCAAAGAAGATATGCAGGGGAAATTCTCAAGAGGTTTGAGATGGAAGAATGCAACTCAACTTCGACACCTGCAGAACCAAGACTACAACTGTCGAAAGATGCAGATGAAGATGATGTTGATCCAACCCAATACAGAAGACTTATTAGATCATTGAGATACCTTTGTCATACAAGGCCTGACTTAGCATACAGTGTAGGTATGGTAAGTAGATTCATGCAGAAGCCAAAGGTATCACATCTAGCAGCTGTGAAGAGGATACTAAGGTATCTCAAAGGAACTTTCGATTATGGCATTCTGTTTCCTGCAGTTGATAAAGGAAAAGAATGCAAGTTAGTGGGATACACTGATTCGAGTTGGTGTAGTGATGCTGAAGATCGAAAGTCAACAGCAGGATATGTGTTTATGCTAGGTGGTGCAACAATTGCTTGGAGTTCGAGAAAAGAACCAGTAGTAGCATTATCATCATGCGAAGCAGAATACATAGCTGCTTCTCTTTGTGCATGCCAAGCAACCTGGATGGTGAACTTGGTCGAAGAGATAACAGGGAAAAATCATGGAGCAATTACCATGAAGATAGACAACATGTCAGCTATCAACCTGGCGAAGAACCCAATAGCACATGGTCGAAGTAAGCACATCGAAATGAGGTTCCATTATCTTCGAGAGCAGGTAGCAGATGGGAAGATGAATTTGGAACACTGCAGAACTGAGAATCAGATTGCAGACATCATGACGAAGGGAGTGCAAGTCGAAGTATTCAGAAAGCTAAGGGCCATGATGAACATAGACAGTTTAGACACAATGAATTAGGTGGTGTGTTAAATTGTAATTCATAGGTGTCAAAAGAAGATTTGATTTGTTTAGATTTAAATAGATTTGAATTTAAATCTAGATTAGATTTGATTTAGTAAAGAGATATTTTGGGCTTGGGTTTAGCTTAGGGAGCAAGCTAACCTAAATCTATAAATAAGAGGGAGTAACCCTTATTTTTGTATTCAAGTCATTGAACTCATTCACAGTATTTTGCAGTTGTAAAGTGAATTAATAAAGTTTCCACAGTTTGTGGGCAGAGAGAAACTCTGCAGAAATAATTCTATTGTCTTTTCTTAGTTTGTTTCATAACTAATCATCAGTGGTGGTCGAAATTCATCATAGAGTATTGGTGGATTTCCAACAATAATTACATGAACAAATTTATGAAAATCAAACCTTATTGATGAAATTGTAAGAGCTGTGAATAATGGAAGCACACCAAATAGAGAAGATGGAATTGGAAGAGGAAGATGAATGGAGATTTGACTGGAGAAGAAAAAAAGGAGTCTAACGTGTGAGACTCTAAATGTCTGGCAGAAGAAAATGAAACGCTTCAACTTTTTTAGGGTCTAATATTTACATTTCTCTCTCTTAATAAATACATGAATATTTATTTATTTATTTTTATAAATAAACATAAAGGAAATGACTAAAAAACCTAATCTAAAATATATATATTAAATTAACTATATTAAAATAATAGGCGGGGCGGGGTCCCCGCGGGGCGGGGGGTGTATTCCCCATCCCCATCCCCGAAATGCTCTCGGGGGAATTTTTCTCCCCATCCCCGCCCCCACGGGGGAAAATTCCCCATCTTTGGGGCCCCGAACGGGGCGTTCCCCGCGGGGATCCCCATTAACAGGTCCAAACTGACATCCTTATTCTTCTTCAATCTCTTGAAAACTTCAAGTGTGACTCTTTTGGTCTGCAAACTGGTCACTTGGTCTTCACTTCTACAATATATCAATCTCAATCTTCCTTCACTAATAAGTTCTCTCAAGTATTAAAATCTCATTTCAATATGTTTTCTCCTCTCATGTGCAATTGAGTTCTTAACAAGGTTTATAGCTGAAACATTATCAACCATGAGTGTTACAGTGTCACCCTCTTTGTTTCCGAACTCCTTCAACAGATTCATTAACCACACGGCTCGACACGCACACAATAAAGCGACAATATACTCGACCTCACAAGAAGAGAGTGATATTATTGGTTTCTTCTTCGAACACCATGAGTTTGGTATTTTACCAAACATATAGATGTATCCAGCTGTAGACTTTCTATCATCTTTATCTCCGCACTAATTAGAATTAGTAAAACCAAGAAAAATCCATTTTTTGCCTGTGTCCATTACGGGAAAAATAATTACGCGGCCAATAGATCTTTTGATGTATCAATCCTCTTGATTGCTATCAAGTTAGACACCTTTGGTCTCCTCCATGAGTCTACTCATAATATCGACACTAAACATCAAATTTGGTGGTGTACTGCACATGTAACGCAAGGATCCAATTAGCCTCATATACTCAGTTGAATTAACATCTTGCTCATCATCATTCTTCGGAAATTGTAGCCTTGGTTCAGCCAGAGTAATGGCAGCATTACAATACTACATTTCAAACTTCTTCAAAATCTCAAGCGCATACCTTCTTTGGTACATGAGCAGTCCCTTCTTGGACTTGTAGAACTCAATGCCAAGAAAGTATGTCTTGAGGCCAAGTTTGGTTATCTCAAACTCCTTCATAAGCTCACTCTTAAAATTAAAAATGCACTTTTCGTCATTGCACGTAATGAACAAATCGTCTACGTATAGACAAAGGATCATCACCCCTTCACTTGTATCCTTTTTCACATACACAACATGTTTGGATACACACTTCTTGAAGTCAATCTACTTTTAAAAACCATATATCATTTTGTTACAAGCACTTGGAGCTTGTTTCAAACTATACAACACTTTCTTTAACTTGTTCAACTTTGACTCTTGATTTTTCACTACAAAATCAGGGGGTGTTCTATATAAACTTCCTCTTCAAGCGGTCAGTTTAAGAATGCAGATTTAACATCCATTTGGTAGATGAATAAATTGTTGTTATTTGTAATACTAATAACTAGTCGAATGGTTTCAATTCTAGCCACCGGTGTAAATACCTCTTGAAAATTTATGTCTTTTCTTTGCAAAAATCTCTTTGTAACTAATTGAGTCTTATGCTTGATTATTTCACTCTTGAGATTTGCCTTCACTTTGTACACCCATATTTCACCAATTGGCTTATTTACTTTTGATAGATAAACCAACTCCCAAGTCTAGGTCTTCTCAATAGATTTCAGCTCCTTCTTCAGAGCATAAATTTATTTTGGATCACTTAAGTTCTCTTTCATTTTAACAGACTCTGATTCGGTCATAAGTACAAAATGGAAGAAATCGCCATCATCATTGACTTTGTTATCTCAGAACAACTCACAATCTTAGAGTCTTTGGAGGCCATCTTCTTTACCTTGTTGATCTTATAACATTCTCGTGCGTTTGGTCTTCAACGGGGTTGTTTCTACACTATCAAGCACTGCATAAACTATTTCTTCATTACTGTAACCGATTATAGCTTTCTGGTAATCGATTATAGGCTACTTCAGCTCCTTGATTTCGTAAAAATGATGTATGGCTGATCACAATTCTTATATTTACTACATTATACAACTTATAACCTCTGGTAGAGTCATACCCTACAACTTGTAACCTTGGGTAGAGTGATGTGCTATCGAACCAAAAAATCTCAAGTGATTCAGATTCAGTTTAAATCCAAACCATGCTTGTTTCCCCTATGTTATCTTCTCAAGCTTCATTGTTGGACACTTATTCAACAAATATGCATCTATGGACATTGTTTCTCCCCAAAACTCTTCCGATAAGTTCTTCCTCTTAAACATACTTCTCACTGTGTTCATAATCGACTGATTCTTCCTTTCGGCAACACCGTTTTACTACAGTCTATAGAATGGTACTACCTCATGTACTATCTCTTCTTGATCACAAAACTTCCCAAAGTCATTTGAAACATATTCTCCTCAACCATCGGTTTTCAGAACTTTGAGCTTGTGGTCGTTTTGCCTCTCAACCATCTACTTGAAATTCTTAAACTCTTCAAATACCTCATCCTTTCTCATGATTAGCTATGTCCATAGCTTTATACCATGATCATAGATGAATGTAACAAAATATCTATTTTCACCAATCAAATCAACTTGCATTGGTCCATACTCATCCGAATACACCACCTCAAGGTGACAATTAGTTTTACAACCCGCATCTTTGTTGTATTTACCCTTATGCTGCTTCGCTTGTACACATTCTTCACAAATTTCATATGGTATATTGATCAATGGCAACCCTGTTGTCATTCTGTTCTTTTGCAAGGGACTGAGATCTCTAAAGTTGAGATGCCCAAGCCTATAATGTCATATTCACTCTTCTCGACTAGCAATTGTACCAAGACCTATGCTACATAACCTTGAAAGTTTTATTGGCAGTCATAGGAGCTTTAGGATCAAAACCTCATTTGCATTCATAATGTGTAGCGTCTTGTATTCCATATGAATTTTTGTAACTCTTATTAAGTTATTGGCCAATACTTAGAAGGTTAGACTTAATTCCCACTAGTAGAAAATATGTTTTTTAAGTCGGTTAAAAACAACTTGTTAAGTCGGGTCCGAGTCTGACCTAAGAATTCTTAAGTCGACTTAATAAGGCTAGGCTTTAAGAAAGCTCTTATGCCTTTATACCCGACCTAATAATTTCTTTTCTTAAATCGGATAGAATTGACCCACCTAAAAAGTTGATTTATTTGTGGACTTTTTTCCCTGTTTTCCTTTATGAGGATTTGTGAGGGATGATGGCACTGGATATTGGAGAGATCTTGTTTGAAAAATGGAACTGTGCAGTAATTTCACAATGAATCTTTAGTAACAGTTGTTCCGACATCCCTCTAAGTCTCTGCGCTGCACCTTCACTATCAATGGCATCAAGCCTCTTCCCTGAAGAAACAAATAAATGACAATTACTATTCAATCTCAGGGAGAAAATCTTCACTTCTTCACAGTATATATATTGTAAGAAGTAAAAATATTTTAAAGAAAATCACTTATGTTACATGATAATTCTACATTACTACTGTTTTCAAATTAAATATTTTAGAATAAATAATTACACAACACTAAAATTAAATAGATAAACAAATGAGAAAAGAAAAGAACTAGATACTTGGTCAGTACCATTTATCTCAACTATTTCATCTCCTTGATGAATACCGGCATGAGAAGCTGGACTGTTTTCTATGCATGACAAAACAACAACCTGTGATGTTAATTTAAATGTTTTTGTCTAACATCATTCAATACAACTCAGAACTTTGGCATAAATTGAATACTTTTGGCATGCTGTATAAAATTCAATATGGTTCTAATATATTTGGTCTTTTTATAATAGTTTGTTCATACACAAGATAGTGTGAACATTTCTATTTGGTTTATTTAAGCCTAATTATATTGAATGCACATTTCTATTTGGTTTATTTAAGCCTAATTGTATTGAATGCACATTTCTATTTGGTTAAATTTCCAAATTCATTATACTGCCTGAACTGCAGAACAAAAGTTTCAGAATTATAGTGTTGTTAGATACAATAAATATGCATTCAAGGTACCGTTTGGTTGAGTAGCCTCACCCACATTGCAAATCCTAGATCTATAGATGGTGGTTCACTCAAAATCAAAACAACTGAATACAAAACCAAAGAGGAATATTTCATCTAGGGTAATTTAGATATGAACATGATATGTCACCACAGAGGGTAAAATATTGACAATGCCAAAAGATAATGAACTGCACCTGAAGCTGATGAATAACTTCTCCTTGACAAAACCTGTGATTTCATTTTGAAATGCAAGGTTTATAGGAAATCCCATTTTAAAGCAAGACAAATATAGGGTTTTAGACAACTAACCTCTTGAATTTCCTTGTTCCGGTTGTTTTTTGGTCTACTTGTGTGGGAAGAATGTGTTTGGAATTGGGGAGGAATTAAATTATTGTTTTTATAAATAATATATGTTTCACTTTATGTTTTTAATTCATGATTAGTCCAGCGGCAATTCTATAACTTTTAGTAACTGAAGGTCTTCGGTTCGACTCCACCATTAGGCAAATTTTAGTTTTTATTAGTTTATTTAGCAAAAAATATACATAGCAGGTATCGAACACAGGATATGTTACTTAATGAAAATATTTCTTAAATCAATTAATTAACACACGTGACTTAAGAAATTTAATGTAAATTATATTTTTTTTTGTATTTAATTTTTGTTAAGTCGGTTTTAGAAGCACCCGACCTAACTAAGTTACAAATATTTACGTATTTGCCACCGCGTAACTTCTTAAGTTAGGTGGCATATGAACCGACTTAACAACTTTTACTAAAAAGGTATTTTTGTACTAGTATTCGGGACTATGCAACACATCTTTTATCAAAAAAGTGTGTATCACTCCTTCTCTCGATCGATACATCATTGATCCCTTCCACCGCTAAAGTAGTGTCATCTGCGAACTTCACTTTGTATCTTCATGGCACGATTGATTGTAACAAACCAGTCTTTCCTCCCTACCATTTGCGTTGAACACCCAGAGTCCAAATACCATTGATCGATACATTGCACTACTTTTTTCAAAATCGCCGTTGCATTTTATTCTGCACATAATCGGTTATAACATTTACGTAACCGGTTATAACATAGTTCTGCAATGTTTCCAAAATTGTTGTTGTTATTGTCTCAGAGCCCGTTACTGTTGCATTTTCCCTCTGTGATCATGACCAAGAGTGTGTTCTCCTCGTCAAACACTTGTCTTGCAACCTTGGCTTCATCCAGTTAAGGTTCCTTCTTGTTCTCAATGAACTCTTGTTCAAAATGACCAAACTTTTGACAAAAAGAAAAGCATTGCATCTTTATCTTGTTAATCCTTTTCCTTTCACCTCTAAAGTTTCCTTGACAAACATTCTTGTTGCGGCTGCTCTCACCCTTTTGACAAGTCGAATTATTTGAACTTTGAGATTCTCTTCCACCAAAGTTATGAAAATTCTGTCTACTCTTTCATGGGGCATTTTCCCTTTGATTTCTTGTCTTTCATTACAAGAAAGAGTCTGTTTAGCTAGGAGCTAAATCCCTCACAAATGCAAAAAAAAAAAAAAACTCACAAAACAAAACATTGCGAGGGGACAGGTCCTCTAGCTAAATAGGTCGTCACAAATTATTTGCAAGGGGACTGTCACCTCGTTGATTTTCTTAGAGCTTATCCCCTCACATACTAGGTGGCATAATGTGTTAGTATTTTTCTAGGGGTTAAACCCCTCACAATTTTGTAAATTTTTATTTAAAAAAATACTACAATATTTCAATAATTACCCCTCAACATATATGAAAAATGACACAAAATAGCTTACAACAACCATTAACATCTACAAATCTAAAATAGAAATAAAGAGAAATAGTAAAAACAACCACACAAAACCATTGCTGCAACATTTAACAAAACAACTACATAAAACACAACATCAACAATATCATAGAACAACAACCATCAAAATAGAAAAAGGAAAAGAGTAAAAAAATAAAATAAGTTAGAAGAAGTATATCCTAAACAGATCTTAAACACCCTTCAGTCGTGTTGCCATCGTCGGTAGCGTCTTCCTCCATTTTTCCATATTCCTTAATTTCTTATTCATATCATTGTGTTTTAGAATGAGAAAGAGAAATAAAAAGTAAGCGGAAGAGATATGGGAGAACGAGAAAGTGAGATAGAGAAAGTTGAGAAAGAGAAAGAGAAAGTGAGAAAGAAAAATAGAAAGTGAGATAAAGCGTGAGAACACGTTTTCTGCTTTTCAAATTTAGAAAATAATTTGCTAGGGGTTTCCCCTCGCAATTGAAAAGAAATAGTGACTAAAACTAATTTGCTAGGGGCTGCCACTGGAAAATGAAAAGCAATAACGACAAAAAATTATTTGCTAGGGGTTGTCCCTGGAAAATGCTTGTAATATTTTTTTTATGTTTTTTGAATTGCAAGGGGATTAACCTCAAGAAACATATTAATTTACTGAGAAGATTTACCTATGTCAAATACCCCTAGCTAAACAAAATTTGTGTTGTAGTGTTTCTCATTGAAACGAGCTTGCAAAGTAATCTCCGCCTTTTCCTTATCAAAAATTTTCTCCTCCATCCTTTGTTTACGTCCTTCAAGAGATCTTTGAAGATTCTCATTGCTCATGGTCACAAGGTCCTTCGATTCTTCAATCACTACAACAATGTTATTGAATCTTGTAGTCAAAGAATGTAAGATTTTCGCAATAACATATTGTTCTGTAACAATTTTTCCACATGCTTTTACTTGGTTCACCAATCGAGTAATTCTCGTCATGAAATTGTTGATGGCCTATGATAAGTGCAACTTGTAGTTATTTGTGTTTATAAGTTTTGTTGCACTTATCGATACTTTTTGTTAATATCCTTTGAATAAACCCCATTTTGTTTGTAAATACGTTTAATTTGTATATAATTGTGTTTTTGTGTAATTATTATATAGTTTGATAATTTTTATGTCTTTTGTAGGTATTTGTTGCATGTTTGGAGCATTGAGCAATAAAGTGTCCAAGACACGACTTCAAATACGCGTTTTTGGAAGAAAATAAGCCAAGGACCTGCTTAGCGCATGTTGTAGCGCGCTACCAGAAGTTTTGAGCAAAATGGCAGAGGCTGTTTTTCTGAGCTCGCTTAGCCAGCCAATCCAGCTTAGCCCACTTAACGGGGCCATCCCTCTTAGTGAGATTATGTCAGTTTAGTGTGTATTATAGGTGTTAGCTTGCTTAACGGGGTTAGCCCACTTAGCGGAGTCTGTTGTTTTCAATTTTGTATAAATAGATTCTTTCATAGTTTTATGGTATGTTTTGGAGAATTTTTGCTCCCAATTTATCACCAATCATTATTTGGTAGAGAGAGTTATAAAACAACAATGGGGCTTGCATATGGATGATCCGAAGGAAGATTTCTCATCAACCGGAGTTGACAACCCATGAGATGTTTAGTTTTCCTTCATTTCTTCTCTATGTCTTTCTCTTTTTGTTGGGTTTTTTTGTACTTTTACTCTGAACATATGTATATTTATCACTCATGGCGTTGTATAAAACTTGCTTTATAATTCAATCTTTGATGCTTTCCTTGATCTTTTTGCATTTATGTTTGAATTTTTGTTGTTTTAGAGATAGACCTCACAAGTCTTGATTAGGGAAGGAAATCTATTAGTTTCTATATTCTAGAGATATATTTAGTGCTAATAATCATTTGGGTATCGAAACCTAATGCTTTTGTTTTGTTGTTTCATGCGAGACATCGTCGATGCGAGAGTACGGTTGTTCTCACAAGTTTGCGTTAGACATAACCTTTGTTGTGGCACGTCTCATGGGTGTTGCAGAAATGGACACTGATGTGAGAGATACGTGATGATTTTAACGAGTATTGTAGGTTGAGTACAATTGATCGATAGGTTTACGTTTGTCACGTTTGTCTCGTGAATGAATTTATTTTCTTGTTAATAGTTTTACGTTTCATACTTAAAACCCATTTAACCCAAGCTCAGAAACGCTGAAACTGTTGAATGAAATTCTTTCCCTAGCACTAATCCCTGTGAAGATGATAAATTTCCCTGAAAAATACTTCCAAATCTTCTGTTCCTTACCGTTATACTGCATTTCGAACAAAATGGCGTTGTTGTCGGGGATTTGTGTTTTGATATTGAAATGCATCACAATACTTTCTATGGTTTTGAGCTTTGCATATATTTGTTTATATTGTATAGAACTTTGTAAATGAACTTATCCATTTTATACTTATGCTTTGTATATATGTTCACTTCATACTTATGTATATGCTTACATACTTGCATATTTGTCTTGTTTTCCACACTTGTTTATGTATTTATTTTTGTCGTGTTCAAGTGTGTGTGTGTGTATGTATATGTGTTGTCCATCATGTGTTCAAGTGTTGTTGTAAATTTTCTTATTTTTGTAACGTTTGTTACATTTGTTCAAGTGTTTGGTTAGGACACTTGTTTTTGGGTTGCTCGTTGAAGAAAAACATTGGGTGACTAGAGGAAGTTACTAGCTAAGCACAATAAAGGCGTCAAGCTAACGATGTAAAACAAGCGCTTGTTGAGAGGCACCCCAACGGTTGTGAATTCTGTGTAGTTTTGTTTTTGAGGTTGTGTAGGTGTTAGTGGAGGTTGGCATGAAAATTCAGAGGATGCTCTCATTTTTCTGTATTTACCTGTTGCCGCTTAGCATGCTATGTTTTTCTACTACCGCTTAGCACGCTCTATGCCTCTTAGCGCGCTTAGCTGTGTTGCACCAGTGAATTCTTTGTTTCACTTGGCCTCCTTTTTCCCACTTCCACCAAGGCTTTTTGGATTAGTAAGTAATAGTATTATTTTCTAATAATTTGTGTTTGTTGTTTGGATTCAAATTTTGGTCTAAAAGCTTGGGGAAGTTTGAGGTGATTTTCCAAGTTTTATTGTTTCAACAAAGCATTTGTGTGATAATGATAGTAATCAAAGTTAGTATCATGCAAGGTACTCGTTTATCGCTTTCTTTAGCATAACATGTTTAGAAAACTTATAATTTTTATAATTACCATGTCATTCATTCTTTTTCATTATTTGCTTTTGATTGAATCACTTTAGTTCATACCCCAAATGTGAGGAAGATTTTTATTGTTCATATATGCAGGAGACCAACATTCTTGTTTGAACTAGATTTTATTATGTTAATCTTTTATTTATGTTAATTGTACGAAAGCATGAAAAGGATCAAGGAACTTTGTTTCATTTTGAGCACAACTAGTTGGCCAAATAGTCAATTTACCTTGTGAGTGAATGAACATTTGTTAAACCCCTTAGAGCCTTTTGTCATTATCCATGTTGTAGTTGAACTCTAATCTTGTCTATGAGTATTTAGTTCACTTATTTTTTAATAGATTTTGATCTTTGTTTTCTTGAACCCTCAACCATGAGTTTTTGTTTGAATTTTTTACACTGCCTTAGAAAGTAAGGAGTATTCACACTTTGATGTTTGGTTGAATTCAAGTTAGGGAGAAAAATGATTATCTGTTTATTTGTTGGTTTCTATGAGGTTGAGGAAAATAAAAAGAAAAGAAATAAAAAATATGGAAAAGAAAATAAAAATAAATAAAAAAAAGAGAAAAGTTTTGAAAAAAGAAAGAAAAAAAGTATCAAATAATTATGCTAATAAGTTGTGTGATTGGTATGCCAAACTGGGATAAGAGAAGAAGTATGATTGAAATTTTGGTGCTTGATACTTTGTGGATTGATCACTCACTTAAGATTAGGCAAGTTTTTTTTTTAATTACCTTTAGAAATTGCCCATTGTTTGTTAATCAAGCCACATTACAACCTTGAAAAGTCCTTGTGATTCTTGCTTTTGTGTTTTCAATATGAATTTTTGGATGAATCCATAATTTAGTCTTTTGTTTGCAAGATTGTTGAATGAGTGTCAAGTCCCTCATTTTTGTGTGTTTTTATCCCTTGATGAATTTTTGACTAGGTGTGATTTATGATTGAGCATATTTTATTTTAGAATGTTTAGTATGATTTTTGTACTTAGGGTTTGTTTCGTTTTCGTGTTGTCATTGCAGTGTAGTGGTAAGTTTTGTCTTGTTTGTATATTTTTGTATTTGAGCCATACATTTGTTTTTGTTTTTTGAAACTGATTGATCTGTGATTCTTTGGTTGATTACTTTTGTTTCTTTAAGTTTTTTGACTTTGTTTAAGGACAAACAATATTGTAAGTTGGAGAGAGTTTGATAAGTGCAAATTATAGTTATTTTCGTATATAAGTTTTATTACACTTATCAATACTTTTTGTTTGAATAAACTCCACTTTATTTGTAAATACGTTTAATTTGTGTATAATTATGGTTTTGTGTAATTATAGTTTCGTTTGATAGCTGTTATGTCTTTTGTAGGTATTTGTTGTATGTTTGGAGCATTAAGAAACAAAGTGTCAAAGGCACGACTTCAAATACGCATTTTTGGAAGAAAATAAGCCTGGAGCCCTCTTAGCGCATGTTGTAGTGCACTACCATAAGTTTTGAGTAAAATGGCAGAGACTGTTTTTCTGAGCCCGCTTAGCGAGATTATGGCAGTTTAGTGTATATTTTAGGTGTTAGTCCGCTTAATGGGGTATGCAGTTTTCAATTTTATATAAATAGATTCTTTCATAGTTTTAGGGTATGTTTTTGGGAATTTTTGCTCCCAATTCATCACCAATAATTCTTTAGTAGAGAGAGCTAGAAAAGAATAATGGAGCTTGCTTATGGATGATCCAGAGGCGGAGTTCTCATCAATCAGAGCTGACAACCCGTGAGATGTTTGGTTTTCCTTCATTTCTTCTCTATGTCTTTCTCTTTTTGTTGGGTTTGTTTGTACTCTTACTCTGAACATATGTATATTTATCGCTCATGAAGTTGTATAAAACTTGCTTTACAATTCAATCTTGATGCTTTCTTTGATCTTTTTGCATTTATTATGTTTGGATTTGTGTTGTTTTAGAGATAGACCTTACAAATCTTGATTAGGGAAGGAAATCTATTAGTTTCTAGTTTCTAGATTCTAGATATAGATTTAGAGCTAATAATCACTTGGGTATTGAAGCTTAATGCTTTTGTGTTGTTGTTTCGTGCGAGACATCGCTGACGCGGGAATACGGTTGTTCTCGCAACTTTGTGTTAGACACAACCTTTATTGTGGTACGTCTCGTAGGTGTTGCAGAAATGGACACTATTCTGAGAGATACGTTATGATTTTTATGAGTATTGTAGGTTGAGTACAACTGATCGATAGATTTAAGTTTGTGACGAGTAGTTTAAATTCATGCCTGATAAGTTTCTCCTCTTTAAAGAATGAATTTATTTTCTTGTTAATAGTTTTACGTTTCATACTTAAATCCCATTTAACCTAAACTCAAAAATGCTGAAACTGTTGAATGGCATTCTTTCCCTTGCGCTGATCGCTGTGGAGACGATAAATTTCCCGAAAAAATACTTCCAAATCTTTTGTTCTTTACCGTTATACTGATGTTCGAACAACCTATTTCTTCTCCATTTGAGTTAACTCAAGTTGATGTTTGTGAGTTTGTAACCTAACAACCTTCACATGGTCATCCCTTGTGTATGTCTTCTCCAAGATTTCCCACGCTTGCTTAGATGATTCGCAATCACCAACTTTCTTGAAATTATTCGTATCAACTCATTGGTGGATTAAAAACAACACCTTGAAATCTTCCTTTTTTTTCTTCCTTATGCGTTGCTTGTTGTGCATCCGTTGCACCTTTGATAAAAGGACTCACACCGTTCTTGATCACTTCAAAAAAAATTTGGTATCCAAACAATACATTCATTTACCTGCACCATTTGTTATAATTCTTTTCTTCGAGGATGGGTAGGTTTGCAGGAAATATTTTATTGAAGACAAGATTCATGTTGCGCACTAGGTTTTTGATGGATCAAACAAGTATCTTGATGCCAAATGTTAGAACTTGGAACCACAAGGTTGGTGAAAATGGAGTAATTGAGTGTGGAGAGGGAGAGAGAGAGAGACAGAGAGAGAGAGAGAGAGAGAGAGAGAGAGAGAGAGAGAGAGAGAGAGAGAGAGAGAGAGAGAGAGAGAGAGAGAGAGATAGAGAATTATAGAGAGCATAATTAAGGGTGAGAATGTTCATTAGTATTGATTGAGATACCCCTTGGATATCTATACAAATATAGTTGATTGGGATACAACAAACAAAAAACATAAAATAACAGAAAAAAATTGTTTTCCTGTAACTGGTTACACAAAACTTGCAGCTGATTACAATTGTTTCTACAATTAAAATTTAACACGGTGCTAACCGGTAACCAAAACGTTGTAGTCACTTACACCTATTTTAACAACTAAAAATACTACATCCTATAATCGGTTATAAGAACGTAGTAACCAGTTATAACACTTGAATTACTGATTTGTCCACAACAATTTCATATATGAAGCAAAATACACCCGATAGCCATCCAGTGTTGTGTTGGTCAAGAAAGCTTCGGGAAAATGGAGATTGTGTGTGGATTATACTGATCTGTACAAGGCACACCCTATGGACTTTAATCCACTCCCGAGTATACAAGATTTGGTCGACAACTTAGTCAGATACAAGCTATTGTCTTTTATGGATGCATACTCTGGCATGATCAAATACCCATTCACGATCTGGACAGAGGGAATATCGCTTTCAGGACTGGAAATGAAAACTATACCAAAACAACGTAATGTCCTTTGGTTTGAAGAATGAGGGAGCAACATGTCAAAGGATAATGAACAAGGCTTTCAAGGAGGAAATAAGTGAAACATTGGATGTGTGCATAGATGAAATAATTGTCAATTCAAACAAATAAGAGGTATATGAACAACACCTCACTCAGGTTTCCGAAGAGTTCGACAATACAATATGAGACTCATTCCAAAAAAAAATGCACCTTCACTGTGAGAGCCGACAATTTTATGGGTTTTTATTTGACATAAAGATGCATAGAAGTAAATCCAGACAAGTGTGAGGTTGTCATTATAATGACCAACCTACAACAATGAAGGAAATCATGAAGTTGAACGGGATGTTGATAACTTTGAATATATTCATTTCAAAGTCAACACATCGTACCCTCCGAAATTTCCCCTAACTCTTGGTGGGTTTAAACGAGCGCGAGTATTAACGTGGAAAACATGATTTTGTTTCCAATTTTTAGACTTTAAGAGTGCACAACTAGTCGAATCCACTCAATTTCACTTTTTTTAGTGAGACTAACCAAAATTTTCTCCCGTCCCGTCCCATTTTTGCTATCTTTTTTTATATTGAACTAAATACAATGAACATGTTAATTTGCCACGCCTATTTAGATATACTATTTAAAAAAATTCAAATATATTAAAAAGTAAAATATTACTTTCTGTACCAGAGTGACCTAATTGATCAATTCATATAAATTTTAGAAGTTGTATAAATATTATATATGTTGGTGCACAAAGGAGAGATGAAAGACAAAAAATATATATTAAATGACAGCAAAAAAACAAGGAGTAATGAATACATTGACCTAACTACTACTAGACTATTTATATACAATATTATGGTATAATAAAATACTAAAATACCCTCTAACAGACTTAGTCAACAAGATATTCCTAAAATATAAATTATTTCCAACACCATCCCTTATTTATATTTACACAAAACTGACAACACCAATTCCATTCCTCAAACGAAGAAATTGATCAGTCTTGATAGCATTTGTTAGAACGTCCACCACCTGCTTCTGGGTACTACAATGCACAACTTCTAATATTCTATTCTGAACCTGATTCCTCATAAAGTGATACTTGGTCTCAATATGCTTGCTTCTCCCATGTAGCACTGGGTTCTTGGCAAGATTGATTGAAGAATTGTTATCAATCATTAACTTGAGAGGCTTATTTACCTCGATCTTCAGATCCTGCAGCAAGTTCAGAATCCACACAACTTGGCATGCAGTCAGAGCGCATACAATATATTCAGCTTCACGGATTGATAGCGCAACAACAGGTTGCTTCTTGGAACACCAAGAAATAGGACCTCCCATAAATTTTAATAAGTACCCAGAAGTACTTCTTCTGTCAACTCTGTCTCCACACCAATCAAAGTCTAAATGACTCAGAAGTTCTGATTCGATCTTTCTTCCAGAAATAAATAACACTCCATACTTCAGAATTCTCTTCACATACCTTAGAATCCTGACAACAGCTTGATAATGAAACCACTTTGGTTTACTTATAAATCTATTAAACATTCCAACTGCATAGCAAATATCAGGTATGGTATTACACAAATACCTCAGAGAACCAACCAACTGTTTAAAGGTTGTAGCATCCACATCCTTTCCATCAGAATCAGAGTCCAACTTTTGATTCGTATCAGCAGGTGTCATAGCAGTTTTGCAATTCTCCAGCTTAAATCTCTTCAGAAGCTCAAGTTCATACTTCATTTGATGCAAAATGATTCCTTTCTCAGAGTACATAAACTTCATCTCTAGAAAGTAACTCATTTTCCCGAGATCTGTCATCTCAAACTCATTCATCAGAATCTTCTTGAACTTAAATATCTCTTGTTCAGAACTTCTTGTTAGCAATATGTCATTAACATACAAACATACCAGAATCATATTGCCTTCTGAAGTGTTTTGAACATAAACACCATATTCCATCTCACACTTCTGAAACCCTTGTTCCTTGAAAAATGAATCAATCTTCAGATTCCAGGCTCTGTGCGCTTGCTTCAATCCATACAAGGCTTTGTGTAATCTTAACACCATCCCTTCCTAATTCTTTTTCTTAAATCTAGAAGGTTATGACACGTATACCTCTTCTTGTAATGGACCATTCAGAAATACAGATTTTACATCTAAATGCATCAGAGGCCAATTCATGTTAGCAACTATTGCAATTATAGTCTGATTGTTTCATGTCTCGCTACAGGTGCAAACAATTCAGAGTAATCCAGCCCAGGCTTCTGTAGAAAACCTCTTGCTACTAATCTTTCTTTGTATTTACCAGTTGATCCATCTGGCTTTAGCTTCTGCTTGAAAACCCATTTGACGCTGATGGCTTTGTTGCCGTTTCGAAGTTCTGTCAGCTTCCAAGTCTTTTTTTTTCTCTATAGCATCAAGTTCTTCTTTCATGGCCTGCAACGAGACTTGCTACTTAAGATCCTCTACCGTACTCACGGGTTCAGAGTCTACTAACATTGCATAATGAATAACTTCTCCTTCAGAGTCTACTTTATTGTCTTGCAGCATGTCAAACTCTGCAAATCTTCTTGGGATTCTTCCGACTCTTTGTTGCCTCTGAACTTGAACTTCAGAACCTCGAACACCAGAACATTCCCCTTCAGAAGCTCTTGCTTCAGAAATTGGACTTTCTCTAGAACCGTGACTGTCTTCAGAGTCTTAAAAATTCCCAGAGTTTGAATCACCATCAAAGTAAGAGTCAGAATCATCTTCACCTTCTAAATCTACTTCAGAGTCAGAGTCATCATCGAACTCGTCTTCAGAGTCAAAATCTTTACCAGCTTCAGAAACATGTGTTTCTGACTTTTCTTCAGAAGTTCTCTCATCAGAGTTAGAATGAGACTTTTCTCAAATCTAGACTTCTAATTCCTTTACAATGACGTCTCTGCTGAACTCAACTTTGTTAGTTTCGGGACAATAAAGTTTGTACGAACCTGTATTGTGGTACCCCACCAGTAATGTTACTTTACTTCTATCATCCAACTTCTATCTTCTGGCTTCTGCGACATGTTTGTAACATACATAACCAAACACCTTCATATGACTAACACTTTGCTTTTTTCCAGTCCACTTCTAAATAGGAACTATTTTCTTCAACTTCTTCATTAGACATATTTTGAGCACATAACATGCAGTGGAAACAACTTCTCCCCATAAAGTATGAGGAAACTTCTTCTCTTTCAGCATGCTTCTCACCATATCAAGCAAAGTAAGATTTCTTCTTTCAGCAAGACCATTGTGTTGAGGAGTATAGGGAGCAGTAATCTCATGTTTAATTTCATTCTCCTCACAGAACCTTATGAATTCTATTGAGTTATACTCACCACCACCATCAGTTCTAAGAATATTCATAGTCTGGCCACTCTGATTCTCAACCTTCAGTCTGAACTTCTTGAATTCAGCAAACACCTCGTGTTTGAACTTTATGAGAGATACCCATGTTACTGGTGAACTCATCAACAAATGACACCAAGTATTTATTCCCTCCAATCGATGCTAATGGAAATGGACCACACACATCAGAATGCACTACTCTCAAGGCATACTTTGCTCTTGGAGCTACTTTTGACGCAAATGGCAATCATGGTTGCTTCCCTTCCTTGCACACCTTGCATGACTTCTTAGACTTCTTAATTGCAGGAATTCCATGTACCAACTTCTTTGATTTTAGATGCCCTAAGCTTCTGAAATTCAGATGACCAAATCTTATGTGTCACAACTCACTCTCCTTGACAACACTTGTTGCACTAAGACATTCAGAGTATGCAGTTCTAACATTCACCTTGAATGTTCTGTTCCTTCCCTGTTCTGACTCTATAATCAGTTTCTGATTACAGCCATACAACTTCAAAAGATTGTCCTTCATGGTGACTGAAAAACCTTTCTCAACCAGTTATCTCATACTCATCAGATTGCTTTTCATGTCAGGTACATACCACACATTCTGGATCACTGCTGCTTTCCCATTGTGTAGAATGACTCTGACATTTCTCATACCTTCTGCATTGAGGTATTTATCATCAACACATCTGATCTTTATACTCTTCCCAGAGTCAAAATCAACCAACCATTTCTTGTTTCCAATAAGATGGTTTGAACACCCTATGTCCATATACCATCATTTTGATGAATTCATATCATCAGAATCAGAAGCCAACAATAGCATAGGTTCATCATCAGACTCTCCTCTGGCTATATTTTCTTCTTCTTACTTCCTTTCTTTGTTTGACCAGCAATTTTTGGCATAGTGACCAAAGTTCTTGCAAGAGTAACACTGAATATTCTTCTTGTCATACTTCTCCTTTCCCTTCTGGATATTCTTCTGCCTATCAGAGGTTGAGGCTTTTGATCTCTGACCACCATCAGTTTTCTTTCTGACTTCTGACCAAGTCTGCTTCTGATATTTCTTACCAGAAGTTGCTTTCAGAGCCTGCTGCTTTACTTCCCTCTCAGAAGTTCTCTCAGTCATACGCAACTCATGCGCCTCTAGACTACTTTACAGCTCTTCAACTCTCATGGTGCTCAGATCTTTGGAATGTTCAATTGCTACCACAATGTAATCAAACTGAGAAGTTAAAGATCTCAATACCTTCTCCATGATTACTTGTTCAAAAAGGGTTTCTCCACAAGCTTCCATCTTATTAGTGATCAAAATCACTCTAAAGATGTACTTAGAAATCTTCTCGTTGTCCTTCATGTTGAGATTCTCATATTGCTTTCTTAGGGACTGCAGCTTCACCTTCTTCACCGATGCATCACCACCGTAACATCTGATCAGTGTGTCCCACACAACCTTTGTTGTTTTAGAGTCAATAATCTTCTCAAACACATTCACATCCACACACTGATGGATGTAGAATAATACTTTCTAATTTTTCTTCCTTATCGCCTTCTGTGTTGTCTTTTGTGTCTCTCTCGCATCTACTGCTAATGAAGCATAGCCATCGGTGACAAGATCTAACACATCTTGAGAACTGAACAACACACGTATCTATATCTTCCAACGATTCCAATTTTTGTCCATCAAACACTGAAAGCTTGGAACTGATATCGTCATTTCCGTTCATCTTCAACCTTGTGCAGTTCACTCAAAATTCACTAACACAGTGTTTCCCAAATTCCACAGAATCAGAAAAAATGTGATTCTCAATCACACAACACCTCACTGTTCACTCATGTTTCCCCGTGAATTTCAAACCAGAACTCTGATACAAATTGTTGGTGCACAAAGGAGAGATGAAAGACAAAAGGAATATATTAAATGACTATTACAAAATAATGAGTAATGAATACATTGACCTACTTACTACTAAACTATTTATACACAATATTAGAATATAATAAAATACTAAAATACACTCTAACAGACTTAGTCAATAAAACATTCATAAAATAGAAATTATTTCCAACAATATATATATATATATATATATATATATATATATATATATATATATATATATATATATATATATATATATATATATATATATATATATATATATATATATATATATATATATATATATATATATATATATATATATATATATATATATATATATATATATATATATATATATATATATATATATATATATATATATATATATATATATATATATATATATATATATATACCACAATGTTATGATTACAATATTTATTAATATTATTTGATTATAAATATACCACAATGTTATCAAGGGCATTTGTCTAAATAATAAAAAGTAATTTTGTATAAACAATTATGTAATTTTTATTTTCACAAGCGTTTGATTTATTTCAATACTTTAGAAGAATTATTTAGACAATGTGGTTGGGAATGTAATCCTCCTTGGTTTGATGATAGTATAGTGCAAATGAATGATAACTTGAAACAAAGCACGTCTTGGCACATTCTAAAGAGCTTCTTCTTCTGTAATTTTGTGGCTCAAGGCAACATAGAAGACGATGTTCATTTGACTTGTGTTGTATTCTAGTCGATGTTGGTATATACACTCACTCACCACCATACCAACGGCAAAGTATTTATTTACAATATCGATGTAAACTTTATTGAAAAAGTTAAAATGCACGGTTGGTTACATACTAGAATTTGTATTTAAAATGTAAGTACATGTACATTGAATTAATTAAAGTAGTATAGAGTCAAGGGCGTATGGAATGCACGTGATTGGATTTGGACAGGCCTGCCTGCGTGCCTCCTGAACCACATGTCGCCTTTAATATACTCTACACGCGGATGCCACTCACACCAAATTTATGTTTATCATTTCTAAAAGGATTTGTTTTATATTTATTGTCATTTTAAATTTTTTTAATTCATACTGATTAATGTTTTTGTTAATAGTAATATCTATACTCGTGTAAAATTTAATTATAGTCAAGATTAAAATAAATAAATAAATAATATTAAATTGGACTCAAGTTTAGTTCCTCTTCGACATATTTACAGTGATCAACCCAATTGAAGTGGACTGAACTTATTAAAAATATATATATTACAAAATATATATTTATTTTTTGGTTGCTAAATTTATAATTTTGATTTATTTATAAAAAAATTAACTAGAATTACCATATATTGATCAACTATTTATGTGAATATAAAATTTAGCTGCAAGTGCACAACTTATCGTGTAATTTTAAAAGATATCAAACCACATAGATCAATGGTCAAATCTATCGTTACTAATTGTTACGGTGTTTATATAAGTGATAAATAAATTGGCAAACAATGTCAGAACATGGATTTCATTACTCAACTCAAGAGTATTCTTATTTGTTTCTAAATAGGATTTCCAGTAGGATAATATTTTCTATTTGGAAAAAAATCAATTTAACGGGAACTGTCGCTCTCGCATATTCAGAATCGAATTTATCCTTTATTTTATACCCGCCATTATCACTTATGGAATGTGCTTCTCGCGTTAAAGTAATAAACCTATTTTTAAGAAATTAAATTTCTTTCTTTATTGAAAAGTGATTTTTGATTGGAAATATTAATTTAAAAAGGGTTCACTTAAGAACCGAATTCTAAACCTATAAACGTGCGCGTTCGTAAACAGCTTTAAAACCAACTTGCTAGAAATCTTAAATTTTCCTAATTAATTAATAAAAGGATTTTCGCGGAATTTATTAATTAGTAACTTAACAATTTAAATCATTTATACCGGACGACTTTCGATCTTATCCGGTGTTTTCACTGCCTCACTTTCGTAGAGACGGGTTAAATTAAGCCTTAGTAAAATTGTTTAAAAACCAAAACATCCCCAAAGGTAATTCTATAAAGGTAATAAAAATACGTTTGATTAAAGTCCTCACATTCCAACACAAAATAAATTAAATTGACATAATAACGTAAGAGACAATTAATTCGATAATTGAATAAAACATGGCAAGCGTAATGAAAAGTGGGAAAGTAGAAGAAGTAGATGAAGAACTTGAATTAAATAAAGCAATGAATCTAAATAACGAAATATAATAAAAACCTGCTCCAAAGAGACTTTTGTATGGTACAGAGGAACACTTCGAACAAAAGTTGATAATCTTCAAAGCGATAAAGTGCGAAAATAAAACTTATACAGGGTTGCTCAAAACTAAGTACAGACTCAACCGAACTATGCAATAACCCTTCGGTGTAAAGAGTTAAAGCCCACAAGATTGACAATACATGGCTTAAGTCTAGCACTAAGCTTGGATACCTCAAATGATGGAACTAAGGACCTTTTTAAAGAAAATCGGAAAACATAAAATCACAAAATTGCCAACGAAACGTGGGCGAGATTTTTGGAGTGATTTTCGACACTTGGGGAGCAAGCCAGACACATTTCCAACCGTTCCATATTTTTGACCTATGGCGACTGCCACAAGCCATGGCGACCGCCATGCTACCAGAATGACCAAGACTTGGTCTTTTGACCTAGAGCACGTGGACCACCCATTGCCACCATGTGGTGAACGCCATAGGGGTCGCCATAAGTGTAGAAAAACTCATTTTTCTCAGTTTTCACCTTTTTCGCTTTATTTCTCCACTTGTGACCCGTTTAGGACCAAAAAACCTGAAATGCAGACAAAAAAACATAAAAGAGGAAAATGCAATGTAAAACAATACTAAATCATGCATAAATCAACCCAAATTAACAGTGTATTCTCATGTCATCAAACTCTCACACACTTGAACCTTTGCTTGTCCTCAAGCAAAACCTGTGTATTCAAAGAAAAACAATGATTTTGATATTAATTATTCTAGGTTATGGACTCTGCTTCAGACATGGTTACATCAATAGGTACTAACTCAAAAATTAAGGATATCGTAGTAACACATCTCGCTTTTTACGGTTATAAGTCTCTCTCCTTTACAAACCGATTCGTATCATATTATTATACTTAGACCAAACTTACTCACCTCTTTTTTCATCTCTTTTTCATTCAGGCGTAATCACATTAAGCTCGTTATCCGTACACACTTATAGCAGGGCAACCAATCAGTGACTCTAATCCTTTTCAACATGGGGTTCTAGTACCTCTTTGTAGCGGTAGAAATATTGAGACTAAGCCACTGGATTAACTTGAATCGCACAGATCAAATAAAAATCGCCACCACGCTTTATTGTTTCCAAAGGAATGGGAAAAGAGAGAATAACCCAAAAATAAGGGGAGAGAATCTAAGTTTGGGGATTAGTTATGCAAAGGGAAGGTATTAGTACCCTAAGCATCTATGGTACTATGCAGGAACCTCTTTGAAAATCTGTGTATTTTGGCTATAAAAGTTGTATACAAAAATAGATTGTGGGGATGAGAAAAAGAAGTATTTTTTATAATTTTTGCACCCGCCGTGGTTACGAACCTTTAGTGCCTACGTACCACCTTCCGTGCAATAGGGGATCAGGGTACTCATATTTCACCTTTAAAAATATTAAAACACAAGTGTGTTGGTTAACTTTAAGAGACGAGACATCATCGTCTTATCCGAGTGGAAGAACATACTTACTACCCACGATTATGAGAAAGGAGAATTTGCGTCATCTCAAAGTGAAGGATATAGCTTGGATTTAAAATCAACAAAGCCTCACTCAACACCCAAGTGGAAAATATCTCACTTTACTATATATCGTAGAAGTATAGTAGCTTGCATCACTACAAGGATTGACAAAAGTCTAATCTTTTGAGAAAATTTTAAAGTAAAAAGCCAAAGTGGCAAAATGGTTTGAATGAGATTGATTGACTTTTAGTCTTATCACAAAAAAAATCTCAAAGTATCATTAAGTTGTTTATGGTTTGATTAAGAAAGTATTTTTTGAAAATGCATGGACCTAAGTCCAAGTTTATTGTGAAAGCGTTTTAAGTTTAGCAAACAAGAATAGTTTTGAAAAGGAGGGAGAAGATTTTTGAAATTAAAGAAGATGAGAGGAGATGAAGGGACTATCCTAAAACATAAGGTAAAAGCTAGTGAAAAAACCGTCTAACCAACAAGAAGTAAATACTTCACACAATGAGTCAACATAGAATTTTCATCCTTTAGATTGAAACCAAACAAGAAAGGATATTAAACCTCTTAAGAACACCAACTTCAAATGCATTAAGTCTTCCAAAAAAATTGGCAGAGTAACGGTTGTGTACAAATGAATTCTCAATCATAGACAAAGTATATAATCAGAATAACCTGCACACAAATAAAACAAACAACCCAATATCTCAGGGTAAACCCCAAGAACTCTAGACAAAATAAAAATAGAAGTCACAAGGTCTCAAGGTAGGTCAAGATCTCTAATCCTAAGTCCAAGAAGTCCATAACTCAAAAATGCCAAGGATAGTAACCAAATAGTCCAAGTAGCATTAAAGTTTTTTATGGTTCAAGTTGATTATTAGATATCTTCAAAAAGAAAATGAAAAGCTCAAGTGAGCAAAACAAAATGACATAAAGATAAATACTCAAGTGAGAAAAATAAAAATGACATAAAGATAAATACTCAAGTTAGCAAAGATGAAAATAACATGAAATGAAAATGCTAAAATAAATATGCTTAAAGCATAAAGTAAAAGCATAAAATAAAGTCAATTGTTAGAAATTAGAGGTTAGTTGGATGGCCATCTTGAAACTTGCATTCGAAAACTCATTAGAATATTGATAAAATCAAAGCCTCTCAACAACAAGTTTCATTTGCTTTTTGTCGAGTATATCACTCATTTCAAAATCTCAAAGCAACAATGAATGATCAACGATGTTTAAATGATTCACTTAGTTCCAAACTTTATGAAGATTCATTAGAGGATTGATAAGACCAAAGCCTCCTAACAATGGACCTCAAGGTTATTGGATCAAAGGTTTCAAATTAAACATACTTGGGATTGCAAACATAGGTTTGGGCCACGAATAATCATTTCTCGAATCGAGAGAAAATTTAGCGATATGTTAAGCAATCGTAAGTGGACTTATATAGAAGTCACATATATTTTGAGGCCGGTCAATAGCAATATATGTACCATATATTTAGAGAGATGATATATAAATCACCCTCTAACAACATATAGTACAAGTAAGAAAGGGATAAGATGGAGAGGGAGGGAAAATATTTAAATTAAAGATTTTAATCATACTATCATTAAAATCATTCATCCATTTTGGTGGGGTTAAACTCAACACCCAAGATCCAATGATGTTAATAAAGTTCATGATTAAAAATCACATGGCCAGAATATATTCAAAAAATAAATTGTAATTAATAAACAAAAAAAAAGATTTTTAAATTGTTTTTTAAAATGAAAATAAAAGGTAAAATAGTAAACTATGTTCAAAGTATCAAAGAAAAATTAAAATAGATCATAGAAAAGTTAGAAGTGATCTCAAATAGTTTTATAAGTTTTTTGATAATTTTTTAAAATAGAAAAGTATTTTTAAACTAATTAAAACCACTCAAATAAGTGGGAAAAAAAGATCAAAAATAGTAAAAGTCAAAATAAAATTCTAGAAAAATTTCAGAAAGACAGAAATAAAGAAAATGATATTGATAAAAAAATTTAGAATTTTAAAATGCCAAGAAGTATTTTTAAAACAATTAAAATAAGGAAAATAATACAAAAAATTATGAAAAATATCAAACATTAAAATAAAAATATGAAAAAATATTCACAAAGTCAAATAATTCAAAGTGTTTTTAAGAATTTTTTCTGATTTGTTTAGTCAGAAATAATTTTTTTATGAATTTTTGAAGTTTAAATAAATTAAGATATAAAAATCAGAAAATAAAAACAAACAAAAAATATATAGACCATTGATCAATGTCAAAACGCATTAATCAAATCCAAGGTATCTGACGCGTTGTGTATATCATGGTCATTAATGAATAAACCACTAGATCAAATATTTAAAACAAATTTGAAAAATGCGTGGCAAATTCTCATTGGTTGAAGACGCTGTTTACCTTTGTTTTTGGTAAACAACCGCTGATCCTCCAAAAAGGAAAGTTCTTTTTGGTTTACTTACGAGATCGATCAAATTAATCCCAGAACATATGCTAATTTTTATGTAAGACAGATAATCGAGAAGAACGCACGTTCGACCCAGAGAAAAGATGTTTGAGATTTAGGAAACGTAGACAGAAATGTAGAAATGCAGGTAAAGAAGCAAGAAAGATAACTTTGCAAGATAAGATTAAAGCAATGTAAAAGACTTTCATTAATAAAAAGAGGTGTTTCCAACGTACATTTCTCAGTTTTATCCTTTCTCACGCAGCGGTTACTTGGAAAATATTTGAGTGACTAGTACAATAGGTTGAACATCCTTAAAAACTACACAAGTTTCCTAATTTATACTAAAAAATAAGTAACCGTCGAGGGATCATTCTGTGCTAAGATGAAGACAAGTGTCTTCTGCATGTCCCTCGACCTATGGCTTTCAGCCACATTACTTCTTCTTAGCCGCTGGCGAAACTGCCTTTCCCTCCAATAATTCAAAATTCAAATATCCCTCGTATCATGTGTCAAAGCGAGGATACTTTCTCTCAGTC
The DNA here is from genome assembly GCA_948472305.1 of Vicia faba. Taxonomy (NCBI): domain Eukaryota; kingdom Viridiplantae; phylum Streptophyta; class Magnoliopsida; order Fabales; family Fabaceae; genus Vicia; species Vicia faba. Next base: position 1,227,388,625 of record OX451736.1, on the reverse strand, counting down.
GAAGGACATAAGCCCTCTTCAGTCGAAAAGACCTGAAAGTAAGCCCTGGTAGAAGGCTCAAACATAACTTAGATATTTTTCCTAAGTTGTTTCATACGTCGAACATTCTTCTTGGCTTGGTTTATTCCAGTTTTTTGGTCTAAAAGACCAAATATAGTAAGTGTCGAATTTGGGAGCCAACAAATTGCCCCCCAAGAATGTCTATTTCGACACTCAAAGAAATATCCATTCTTTGATCTTTCCATTCGACACCTGTCTTTCTAGTTGTCCACAAGGTCCTGACGTGTGCTTTTCGTCTTCCAACAGCTGCTGCTCTTGAGAAAACCATCATTACTCTTTCTCCAAGATGTCTTTTCTAACTGCCGTTACCACGCTTGCCATGATGACCATATTCCTAGAACCTAGGTAAGCATGTCAAAACGTTTCCCAACGTTTGCACGGTAACCGCTTCATACTTCGCCACGTGCCCCACTATCTTCAAAGCATTAAATGGTCTTGATGAGAAATATCCCTCTCTGAAGGCTATAAATACTTCTGAGCCTTTTCATTTGGAACTTTTCACTACTTCAAGCATTTCCAAATCTCCTGCTTTCAAACACCTTGTACTGTTAACTTCGTTTTCTTCAAATCTTCAACAATGGCTTTCCTTTCCAATGCACCAAACAATCCTCAACCTAAGAACGCTGATGATATCCAAAACCCACCAGAGGTCTTTTCTACTAACCCTTCTCCTTCCTCGATTGATCGGTACGTTGCTAAACCCATAACGAGGGAATGACGAGAAGCATATGATTCTCAGCTCCTCATTCCCATTAGGTACAATGGAGACATGTATGCTATGTCTGGTCCTTTGTCTTCGTGCGTCGAAAATCCCTTGAAGAATCTCGCCTTCTTCCTTACTCAGCCAAGGCTCAGACCCATAGGTTGCGCGAAGAAGCCTAGGGCTGACCCTGAAGATGCTACTCCGTCCAATCAACAACACGCTCAGACTACAGAGGATATCAACCTCCAATTCATGAACAAAGGGAACAGAATATTTCGATCAAGCCCTAACCTCTCCTCAGAGTATTCAGACTGGTTGAATAAGATGGAGAAGACGCAAGCTTCCGTCTGGAAGGAAATGGGCATTTATGACTTGGTGATGCTGTCGAAGACATGATTGCCTTACTGCCCCCTCATGCTAGTATCTTCACTGTATTTCTGGGATAGCACACATTTTACCTTTCATCTTCCCTGTGGGATGATGACCCCCACTCTATTTGACATAGCTGCAATCACCGGTCTTCGACCGACTGGCGACTATTTCGACCCTGAGGACTTATCTGAGGATGTTATTGGGTTTGTAGCTACAAAACCCACCTACACCACCTTTATCAACCATTTCCATGATAAAGCCTCTAGCATTGTGTCGGAGGTAGAGCATATATACTTCTTGGCTATGTGGTTGTCTCGTTTCGTTTTTTGCACTAAGTCACTTCAGGTGACTAAGAAGATGCTCACACTTGCGACGCAGCTTCACCATGGTTATCCCCTTTGTTTGGCCGAATTAATTTTGGCCAATCTATATGAGTCCATCAGTAATGGTGTGACTCAACTTAAGGTTATAGGGGACAGGGGGAGCATGCTGCTATCTGGCCCTTTTTGGCTTCTCCAGCTTTGGCTCAATGCCACCTTTGAATCTTTTCTTCCTCAGAAGAATAAGATTAACGAAGAGGCCCCGGAAATCCTGAACAGGAGGGTCGAAGGCACCAGGCTTGCACTACTGACTCCTACTGATGAAGGCCAACAGTTTCAGAAGGCTTTCACAAGCTTCGTGATGATGTTTGCGGAGCGGAAACGCTTTATTTCGACCATGGCTCCTTTTACCAGTCGAAAAGTTGGTCTAGAATGGTTCACCAAACCATTTCCTTCGAATGAGGAGGAAGACTTGACTGATGAATACGTGGGCATGTGGGAATCGTTTCTTCGCCCTAGGATCATGCCATTGAGATTCAAGAGCTCCAAAAATCAATTGAGCTTGATCGCTTATCAACCAAACCTCGTCTCTCAACAATTTGGTATTGTTCAGTCACTTCTCTCACCCATTTATCCTCGATAGAAGCTGCTATTATTTTACAATGCAGACTACTCAGAAGATGCTGCTACCAAGCATATTGGTAGGTACACCGATCGAACTATACTGACTCTGTTCGACTTTAACCTTAATTTTTTGAGTTCTGTTAATTTTGAGGGGTGATGGAAACAGTATTATGATGAAGAGTTCTTCGATGAAAAGGACTTCACCCACCACCTTCGTGAGGCGTTTAAGCTGGTTCTCGATAGGATCAAGAAATGTATTACTTCTTTTCTTTCTCTTCACTTCAGATTTGTCATTCGACGCTCGATTAACTTTAGTTTTCTTGTCTTTTGTTTAGCTGTCAAGAGAACCACTTCGAATAAAGTTGCTTAGAGAACAAAAGGGGGAGATTCTACTGTCAACCCCTCTCCTAAGGTATTCACTTTCTTCCATACCCTTATTTTCTATGATTGTCTGACATGGGTACTGATTCCTTTGGCTTGTCTTTTTGGGTATTCAGAAAACTACCCCCAAAAAATGGAAGGTCCAGGAGATCAATATCTCTAGCGACGAAGAAGAGGATTCTCCTCTTGTTCCTCTGCAGAGACGAAGGTTAAAGAAACCAGTTCCTGCCATTGATTCTCGTCCCAAAATTAGGATTAATACTTCAGCTGGGAGGCCTCCTCCTGTAGTTATCAAAGAGCCTACTGAACAAGAAGTAATTTCCAGGCTAAACAACCCTAGCGAGAGTGATAACTCCAGTCCCGGTGCTGAAATTCCAGTCCAGGTATTTGCTTCGACAGACCATCATTTACTTCTCGACTCCCCTTTATGAGAATCCTAAAAGAAATAAAATTTCTTTATTTTCCAAGACACTGCTGGCACTTCCAAACGAGTCCCTACTCCTGTCGAAGGCTCTGTCACCCTCTTGAATAGTGAATGAGAGCCTACTTATAGGCCTTCTTCAGCGAAAGGCTCTTTCATGAGTTCAGCTGACGAAGTAAATCAAGCTTCCGAACCTCAGCATGAAACTATAGAGGAAGCTGATGAAGAAGGCCTTGTAGGAAATCATGAAGAGACTAGGGCTCCGTTGGTCGACGTGCAAGAGGATGAAGAGGAAAGGATCCTTGTTGTTGAGACTGTGACAACAAGGGAGAATGAAGGGATCCCATGAGCTGATGGCGAAGAGGGTTCTGCTGAAAGAAACCAGAATCCTACAGGTACTGAGGAAATTCTAGAGCAGGTGGCCAACGTGGTTGTTACTGCCAACGAAAGTGTCCCTTCGACGGGATCTAGAACTAAGGAGGATTTGGCCTTGCTGAAACAGAAAAATCCTTTAGGCTATCTGACTGCAATTCTAGAAGGTCGAGAAAGTTCCTCTGATCATAGTGCCTCAACTGCATCTGGAAGATCTACTTCGACCTCTCCTCTCAACGAGGCTCTTCAGAAAGTTAAAGCACAAATCTTCAAAAGAGATTTGATGTTAACCTTAGAGGGGGAACCAGCGGCTCCTTCTTTTCTGAAGACTACCCTAAGGGCTGTCGATCTCCTCGTTGCTTCTCCGGACGTGGCCAGCGTTATCTTAGACTTAATCTCCATTATTGACCAATTATCAGCTGATTATAACCGTCAAAGGACTCTTAATCGTGAGATTGAAGAAGACAATGGTCAAGTGGCTGCTGCCTGGCATGCTGCTATCGAATCAGATTCTAAGGTAAAGGATTTGTCGAAGGCCCAGGAGGCTAGACAAAAAGAGGTCGAAGAGATAGATCAAGACACTGCTCAATTGAGGGTGCAGATTGCAGAGTTGGAAGCTAAAATTGCTGCCAACGACAAAAAGAAGGAGGAACTTCTTGCTGTTAACACTGAATCAGAGAGCCAAGAGGAACTGGCTGAAGGGTTAAGGCACGCTGGTCGAGCCCAATCTCTTGATGCTAAGCTCGAGACCCTACATCAATTGAAGGCTCTATATGATCGACGCCTAGAATTACAAAGAATTAAGTATCTTCAGATTAAGGCCAATCTCCCCTTTTGAATCCTATTTCTTTCATGTATGTAATCACTTGTTTGTAATAATTTCAGAGCCATTTTGGCACTTTTGATGAAAATTTAAGTTTCCATTTTGGCATTCTCTATTCAACAATGACTATATATTACTTATTTTTACCTCTTGAAGCATAGGTCTATACGCTTTTAGGTATTTACCATTCACCTTCAAAAGTCTTTGATCTTCGCTTAACTCTTCAATCTCATAGGCTCCACCAGAGAAAGCCTGGATAATCCTGAGAGGTCCTTCCCACTTAGGAGACCATTTTCCCAAATTTCTATCTTTTCGATCCATCGGAAGAATTACTTTCCAAACTAGATCCTCAGGCTGAAATGTCTTAGATTTCACTCTACGATTATAGGATTTCTCCACTCGCTTCTTCTGCAGTCTCAAAAGATCCAGAGCTTTCAACCTTTCTTCGTCTAAGTCAACTAGTTCGTCTAACATCATATTCCAATAGACGTTAGAAGGGATATCATGATGTATCTGAATTCTTATCGCCTGCAGGTGGATTTCCACTGGCAACACTGCATCATGACCATAGGTTAGGTGAAATGGTGTTGTTCCCGTGGCTTCTTTCGGACAAGTTCGACATGCCCATAGAACTTGATCTAGCGTCTTGTGCCAGTTTCTGGGTTTCTTTCCCACGTGTTTCTTTATTAAACTGATCACTACTTTATTCGCTGCTTCGACCTGGCCATTAGCTTGTGCATAATAAGGTGTAGACGTTAACAGTTTAAACCCCATTTCCGCAGCAAAGTCTTGCATCTTTCGACCAGTAAAGATTGACCCTTGGTCTGTAGTTATTGTTTCGGGAATTCCAAATCTATATATGATGTACTTTTGAATGAATTCAATGACATTATCTTGATCTACATTGACTAAAGGGATTGCTTCAATCCACTTATTAAAATAATCAATGCCCACCAATATATTTTTCTGGCTTTTAGAAGATGCTGGTCGAATTTCTCCAATAAGATCCAAAGCCCATCCTCTAAAAGGCTAAGGCTTCACAATCGAGTGAAGTTCGCTTGCTGGCACATGTTGAATACCTGTATGTTTTTGACATTCTTGACATCCTTTTGCAAACTCAACACAATCTTTTAACATAATGGGCCAATATAATCCTTGTCGAAACAATAACCATTTCATCTTTTGGCCTACTTGGTGTGCTCCACATGCCCCAGTATGTGTGGTGGAAAGAGCTATGTATGCTTCTGTTTCACTTAGGCATTTCAGAAGCACACCTTCAGGTGTTTTCTTGAATAATTCATTTCCCATCAACACATAACTCAATGCTCTATACTTTATCTTTCGTTCTGTCGAAGCCGTTGGATTTTGTAAATAATCCACTACAGGCTTTCTCTAATCTTGTTCTGTTAGATTGTCTATGAACGAAATTTCAAAATTTTCTTGATCAGTGCATCCCAATGTTGTGGTCCTTAAATCCAATGAATATAACTTAGTGGAAGTTACTCTCCCTCTAACTTCAATTGCTTGTTGTAGCCTGTCTTTTGAAACTTTATACTCGGAGGCAATCTGTGCTAAGTCGTCAGCTACTTGATTTTCCAATCTGGGTATGTGTCGAATGTTAACTACTTCGAAGTTCTTCAACAATCGTCTGGGTATTACGAAATACATGATAAGATTTTCTTTTATGCATTTGTATTCTTTCGTAATTTTTTTAGGACTAACTCTGAGTCTCCCATTATTTCGACCTGAGTTGCCCCCAATTCCAACAGGATTTCAAGGCCTGCGATTAACGCTTCGTATTCAACCTCATTATTAGAGCAATCCCCATCTATTTTGTACTTAAATGTTGTTGGAATTTTTTTTGGAGAAATAATAAGGACTCCGACTCCAGTTCCATCTTTATAACTAGAACCATCAAAGTACAGTTTCCAAGGTTCGATCTCCAAATAATTCAGTGATCCTTCTTGTATTGAATGATCGACTATAAAGTCTGCTACCACTTGACCTTTCATAGCCTTTAGAGGCATAAAATTTAATGAGTACTCAGTTAATGCGAGTGCCCATTTGCCAATTCTACTGTGCAAAATGGGTTTCGACAACATATATTTGAAAACATCAAAATGAGACGAAACATAAACATTAACTGGCTTTATATATTGCTTAAGTTTTGTACATGAAAAATATAGACATAAACATAGTTTTTCAACCTCGTTATATCTAGTTTCTGCATCGTTTAAAACTCTACTGAGGTAGTATATGAGCCTTTCGACACCATGCTCATCCTCTTGAGCCAGCATGCTCCCTAAAGTTTTATCAGACGCAACTATGTACAGTCTCATATTTCTACTTCGACAAGGAGGCATCAAAATAGGTGGTTTAGTGAGGTACTCTTTGATTTTGTCGAAGGCTTCTTGATGTTCTTGCCTCCATTCAAATCCTCCTTTGTTGAGTCGAAGTAGTGGCGAAAAGGCTTGCGTTTTCCCGCTGAGGTTGGATATAAATCTCCTTAGGAAATTTATCTTCCCAAGTAAGGATTGCAATTCCTTTTTGTTAGTTGGTGCTTTGGCTTGCAGGATAGCTTTGGTCTTGATTTGGTTTATCTCAATGCCCTTTTTATGGACCACAAAACCTAAGAAATCCCCCGCTTTTACACTAAAAGCACATTTTAGAGGATTCATCTTCAGGCCGTAGCGTCTCATCCTCTCGAAGGATTGTCGAAGATGATCCATGTGAGTCTTCCCTGGCGCTCGTATGAACTTTCATATTAGCAGCCTTTCGACTTCTGTTTTTATTTTTGATAAAATCTCTGGTGCAAACCGTCTTGGAGTCTGCTTAACGAGCTTCTTTCCAGGCTTTATTGGCAACTACAGTTCTACCAAACTTCTGTCGAGACCAGGCATCTCTTCATAATCCCATGCAAAGCAATCCTTGAACTCTGTTAGTAATTGGATCATTTCGACCCTGAGCCATGGACCCATTTTCGTGCTTATGTACATTGGCTTTTTTACAGGACCTTCGCCTAGATTTACCTCTTCTAGAGGATCTTGCGCTAACATTTTAACATTGTTTGCCAGCGGGTCCTTTTCGAAACCCAGAGGTTCATCGTTATAGATGGCATCTAACCTCTGATCTCGAAGGTCTTTCGTTCCTAAGTCGGGAGGCTCTGGGTCGAAATCTTTCCCAGGTCCTGTCTTAGAAAGGACTTCTTCATTGGCTTTGAAAGCCATATACTTAACTTCAGCCTCCAAGGCCGCTATCATTCTACTTTCGTCCACATACGCCGAAATCTTTTGGAGAGTTTGTGACTCAGTCATCATCACCAAACTCACTTCCCCAGCCTGTTGGCCGTATATCATCAACTCCTCCAAAGTCGATGTTGGATAATTCTTCTCTATCCCACTGAAAGCCGTAGTCGGAGTGTAGGTATAGGGAGCAGAAGGCGTTAGGAGTTGGGGTTAAATCAAACTCAGGTGGATTACATGGCCCTATATGAGTCAAATTTCTGTCGAAACTATTCTTTCCGACACTGTTGATTTCACCTAAGTAATAACTCTGGTCTGCTTCAATATTTCCACAATACCGTCGGGGCGCCATATTGTGACCCTTTGGTGCATCGAAGATGGCACTGCTCCAATACTATGTATCCACTCTCAACCTAAGAGCAAATTGTAGTTGGGTTTTGCTGAAATCACCATGAACATGGTGGGTCGGAGGATTGATCCTACTTTGAGGTCTAGCTGTATGACACCCATTGTGGTGCCAATGCCCCCTTCATAGTTGGACAAGACCATGTTATGTGGCTTTATGTCAGCATCTCCCTTTCCTATCTTTTCCAGCATGAATTGTGGGATGATATTGATGGTCGCCCCACAATCAACCAGGATTTTATTTATAGTTATCTCCCCTATCTTTGCTCTTCTGAACAGGGGTTTCAGATGGCTCTTCATTGCCTCTGTTGGTGGCTCAAAAAATGCGTTTTTTTCTTCTACGCAGCCATTGTTCATTACATAGTAACATACTAGCTTGTGTCTAGCCATTTCTTGTTCAACCATTAGGTCAGTTTCTTCAACTTCGACCTCACGGTTGTATTCTTTAGGTAACACGAATATGACATTCACCATGATGTCTAAACTGTCACCAGAATCGGAGTCGTCTTCACCATTCGACCCATATTCCTCCGTCCAAGGCATAGGATTTCTCTCTAGAGGCTTCCTTTGTTTCCTTTGCACATTAGTTCTAACCTCTGGATGAGGTCCATCTGCCTCTTTTTTGGCCTTTCGCCGTCTTTGGAATCTTCTCCATTGCGAACGAGACATAGGATTTTTTCCTTTGTAATTACTCGACACATGGGTCATTTTATTCGATGCAGAAGCATGGTACTCCTTTCTGTAATCTAAAGAAGAACCTCTTGGCACGTCGAACGCCTTCCACCTCTCTTCATTTAGCCTTTTTCTTCCCATGGTGTTTAGCCAAGTATCTGTAGGTACATTAGTCGGAGGCCAAAAAGTTGGTGGCCTCCTTACCTGACTCATGGGTCCTTGTTGATGCCCTCTTCTGGGGTCGAATCTAATTTCTGAACCCATTTTTTGTTTGGCATTGGTGCCCTATTTTTCTTTCACAATCCGCATAGCTTGTATGTGTTCTGTGCCTTTCTTGTCGAAAATAGAGCTATATCTAGGGCATAGCATTACTTCCGACTTCTTCTTCTGGCACCTATGCAGAAAATCTTCCAGATCTTCATTCTCCTTTGGAAATTCTGTTTTGTTTACTTCTTCTTGTCGAATGGCTTCCTTTGAGGCTTTGGTGCCAGAGATTTCAACCATGTTGACCTGCATGTTACTTTTGGCAACAAGGTTCATTTTCTGCATTTTGGCCTCTAGATTCTCTGTCGAACCTTTTACAGCAGCCAAATAAGAACCTGTGGTGGTTCTTTTGCTGGAGCTCTCAGCAACTCCTTTTCTTTTATGTGGGTCTTCAGTAACCTGTTAGTTTAGTTTCAGGCTTTCAGAAGCCTTCTTGTTTGACCCTTGGGCAACTTCCTTTTTCAAATCCAGGCCTTCAGTGGCCTTTCTCACCCCTTCAATAGTTTTTCTGGAGATGTTTCTAGTAAAACTTCCAAAGATGGGTTTAGTGATGAAATCTTCAGAAACTTCCACCATGTGAATGCCAACTGGTTCAGCATAATGTGCCTCCATCTGCAGTGGGTTTGTGTCGATTTTCATTGCTGGCTTATCAGCAAATTTCAGCCTTCCTTCCTTTAGCGCTTGTTGAACGAGATCCCTGAAAAGGAAACATTGTGAGGTTTTATGTCCCAAAAAATTATGGTATTTACAAAAACCTCTTTTCTTTCTCTGTTCTAAAGGAGGAAATTTTGCCCCTGGGGGCACTATCATCTGTCCATCTTTAACTAATAGATCAAATATTTCGTCACATTTGGATATATCGAAACTATAAGTTTTCTTAGGAAATTTGTCGCTGTTTTTCTCAGGCTCTACAGGATTTTTCCCATTTGATGGCACTAACAATTTACAAGAATATGGTGGTCCTTGTTTCAATTCTGCTAAATCTATTTCGCCTTCTTCGACATCTATAGGATCACTAGATATCTCTGGATCGTTATCATCCATTTCGACATAAGCTACCCTTTCTCGTCGATGAGTTTTGGCAGCTTTAGCTTTCTCAGCTTTAAGGCGTTCTACTTGTCAAACTCTATCATCCAGTTGGGCCATATCTCTTAGGTACTATATATCTAACTTTTTCCTAATCGAATAATCCAGGCCCCCCGCTGCTATTTCGACTAATTCATGCTCAGGCACTTGGGTAAAGCATCTGGCTTTGAGTAATCGAAACCTATTTAAATATTCATCAATTGGCTCTGTAAACCTTCTCTTCACACTAGCCAATTCTTTTAGACTTATCTTAGTTTGGCCCATGTAGAATTGTTCATGGAACAATATTTCCAATTGGTTCCAGTTGTGGATCGAATTGGCTGGGAGAGTGGTGAACCAAGTGAAAGCATTCTTTGTTAGGGAACTTGGGAAATATTTGATTCTAAAGTTTTTGTTGTTCGCTATTTCCCCGACCTCTATCAAATATCTAGCCACATGTTCGACAGTGGACTCTGTCGTATCCCCTGAAAATTTAGTAAACTTTGGAACCTTCCCCCTAGGTGGTAAGTCTGTTTGCATAATATATTCTGACAATGGGGATGTGAAGTTTGGTCTGTGAAAACCAACGTTCATCCCGTTTTGAATCATAATCCTTTCAATCATGGCAGTTAGATTATTGTCCGTCCCACAGTTATGGTGTCGAACTTGCTGTATTAATTCGTCAGCGTTTTGGTTTCTATTAGCCATAATAACTCCTTGATCGATTTCTCTAGGGTTTCTTGGTATTTCAACCCTTGGTTGTTCTATTTCTGTTCTAGGAATCTGGGGGTTTGGATTAACGGTCAAATCCTCTTCCATGGTTACCCCTTGATTTGCTCTTATTGGTATTCTCTGGGGTTGTCGAACAAACTGGGGTACCCCAAATAATTCAGCCATGCGCGTCATTTGCGCTGTCATTTGTCGATTCGACTGAGTAGCAGTGTGAATGAGGGGATTTAGCACTGTACTTAGAGTTTGTGCTAACATTTGTACCATATCATGATTACTTTCGTCCATCTGTTGCCTCAAAATCGCTGTCGAAACATTTGTGAGGCTAGGTATTGTATGAGATGACCCTCCTAAGAATTGGTTTCTACTGGCTCCAGACCCCTGTAATGGCGATGTTGTATTCACCAAAGGTTCTGAAAAAGTGGAAGCAACATTCATAAGGCTAGCCATTTCAGTAATTGGCATGCCATATGGCTGCTCTCGACCCATCCAGTTTGTCGAAAATCCTGGGGGCACAAATGATCGAGATCCTAGGCTTACCCTTGGTGGAGGCGTTCCTAATGGACCTCTTGGACCTACATACGAAAGTAAGGGTCCAGTTTGATTTGTGGTTAGCATTGTTATTGATCCAACAGAAGTTGGGATATTCCCTTCGACAACAATAGTAACCACTGTTCCTGTGACTGGTGGAGGTATTTCTCCATGATTTGGCTCGTTAGCCATACTACTCTCGCTATTTTTCCTCCTAACATTATACTCGTTGGTTACTCTACCACTTCTTAATAACATGCAACGTTATAACTGTACAGGAAAAACACAATAACATAAACAAGATTTTTTAATAAAAATTAGCAACGTCCCACTGGGCGTGCCAATTTGTTTACCTTTGTTTTTGGTAAACAACCGCTGATCCTCCAAAAAGGAAAGTTCTTTTTGGTTTACTTACGGGATCGATCAGATTAATCTCAGAACATATGCTAATTTTTATGTAAGATAGATAATCGGGAAGAACGCACGTTCGACCCAGAGAAAAGATGTTTGAGATTTGTGAAACGTAGACAGAAATGTAGAAATGCAGGTAAAGAAGCAAGAAAGATAACTTTTCAAGATAATATTAAAGCAATGTAAAAGACTTTCATTAATAAAAAGAGGTGTTTCCAACGTACATTTCTCAGTTTTATCCTTTCTCACGCAGCGGTTACTTGGACAATATTTGAGTGACTAGTACAATAGGTTGAACACCTTTAAAACTACACAAGTTTCCTAATTTATACTAAAAAATAAGTAACCGTCGAGGGATCATTCTGCGCTAAGATGAAGACAAGTGTCTTCTGCATGTCCCTCGACCTATGGCTTTCAGCCATGTTGCTTCTTCTTAGCCGCTGACGAAACTGCCTTTCCCTCCAATAATTCAAAATTTAAATATCCCTCATATCATGTGTCAAAGCGAGGATACTTTCTCTCAGTCGAAGGACATAAGTCCTTTTCAGTCGAAAAGACCTGAAAGTAGGCCCTGGTCGAAGGCTCAAACATAACTTAGATCTTTTTCCTAAGTTGTTTCATACGTCGGACATTCTTCTTGGCTTGGTTTATTCCAGTGTTTTGGTCTAAAAGACCAAATATAATAAGTGTCGAATTTGGGAGCCAACAGACGCCAGCGTGGTCATCTTCAACCTCCAGCCAACCTCAAAACCAGGTTCCTTAAACTATAAAATTAGAGGTTCAAACTAATATCATTCTCTTCGTCTCATCAAGACGAAGACAATTGTACCCTCGTGAAAAATTTATATAAGCTGTAGCTCAGTCGATTTGAAGAAAACCAAAAGAAAAAAGTTGAATAGGGATTTAAAAATTCATGATCAAAACTCACTTCCGGTTGAAAACAAATGATGCGACGAGTATCAGAGTGATGAGAGCTTTATTGTAGCAACAAATTTTGAAATAATTGATGAAAGAATCTACCTATTGAAGTTCAAATTCAGAGCTCTGAAACTTGATTTGGCTAGCATAATTTAGGATGCTTTAGGGCTTGGTTCTTCTTCTGTTAGCTTCAATGAAATTCAAGGATGAAGAATTAGCAAAGAAAATGGATTGAAGAAGGTTGTAAAACCAAATTCGAAGTTGCAGAATTGTGAGTTATGGAGAGAGTTTAACATGGTGGTTTTGGTTGTATAAGCTTGAGAAAATGAGTGAGATATAACCCTCTATTTATAGGGAAGAAAATGGGATGCTCAAGTGTATGGAATGATGAAGTTTGGAGGGAATTCATGTGAAGTTGCAAGCATGAAAAGTGTGACTCGTATTTTACTCAAAACTCAACCAAAACTTGCGTTTCAAGGTGCTAATCACTTCTGGAAGATTGTTAAACATGATTAGAAGTAAAAACGCGCAAAAATTTAGTGATTAGAAGCTGAATTGTGCATTTCAATTTTTGACTTGGAGGAAAAAGTCAGTTTCAAGGTACTCACTTTGAATCAATAGTATTCACAACTCAAGGAGTCTTAGGGCATGATTATTGAAGAAATTGAAAGATAAGGTCACAAATTTTACAATGTGCATAGAATGGGATCAATTGGATACTTGAGCTAGGAGTTGTGATGGGTCAAAGTTGAGAAAAAGATGCTGACTTTTTGTACTTAGAAAAATTCTAAGTTTTTCTCAAAAAATGTCCTATAATGTTTTGACTCCAAACAAGGCCTTCCTACAAAATTAAGCTTTGATTAATGATACTAGCTTTAAGTAGACTTCCCAAAGAGCATTTTGAAACTTGAATCACTCAAAAATACCAAGTATTGAAAAAGTTATGGTCTTGCAAAATTGGTGAGAATTCTTGAGATGACCTATAATCTCTTGCATTCTTAGGGCATCTTCCATCCATTTTCAAGCTTTGCACATAAAATAAGAGTTTAAATTCACATCCTTAAGATCATTGTGGAAAAGGAATGGGCTCAAGGAGATACAAATTGACCAAGTTATGATCTATTGAAGTCACATAAGAGAATTTGATGGCATATCTAGAGGACATGTAATCTTTCTCCATCATTAGGCATCTTCCACATAAATTTCTCTTGAAATTTTTTAAGTGATTGGTTTATAACTCTTTAAAGAGAAGAATGTCTTTAGAATCACTAAAAAATACCAAAAGATGATCAAGATATAACCCTTATAAGTTCAAAACCCTAGCTCCTAGAGCACCAAAATGACTTGGAAAACCCCTTCAATTTTGACAATTTTCATTGCATAATAACTCTTTCCATGTGAATAGAAGTTGTCGTGGATGATAATAAGAAACCATAGAAACAAAAACCAACTCCAAATATTAAGAATTGAGAGAGTTATGCACTTGTGATCAAGAAATCAAGAATTTGTCCAATTAGGTCAAACTTCTTCAATCAACTCTTGCATCTTTTGATTTTCTTTGACAAATTGAGGCATGATAAATCATAGTAGACCTTGTCATGATATTACTTCAAAGCATCTTCAATGATGAAGCTTGAATATCAATGAAACTTTTTTGAAGAAGGCATCTAAGTGTAGCGGTAGAAATGTTAAGACTAAGCCATTGGATTGACTAGACTTATACAAATCAAAATAAAAATCGCCACCGCGCTTTATTGTTTCTAAAGGAACGGGAAAAGAGCGAATAACCCGAAAAGGGGGAAAGATTATAGGTAAGGGGTTGGTTATGTAAAGGGAAGGTATTAGCACCCTAAACATCTATGGTACTCCGTAGGAGCCTCTTTGTAAAATCTGTATATTTTGGCTATAAAATGTTGTATGTAAAATAGATGGTGGGGATGAGAAAAGAAATATATTTTTATGATTTTTGCACCCGTCGCGGTTGCGAACCTTTAGTTCCTACGTACCATCTTCTGTGCAATAGGGGATCAGGGTACACGTAGTTCCTCTTTTAAAATTTTAAAACACAAGTGTGTTGGTTGATTTTTATGAGATAAGACATCATCGTCATTGTCCGTATGGAAAACATACTTACTATCCACAGTCATGAGAAAGGAGAATTTGCATCATCTCAAAGTGGAGGATATGGCTTGTATTTTAAAATCAACAATGCCTCACTCAACACCCAAGTGGAAAATATCTCACTTCATTACATAGTGTAGAAGTATAGTTGTTTGCATCACTACAAGGATTGACAAGAGTCCAATCTTTTGAGAAAAAAAGTTTTAAAGTGAAAAGCCAAAGTGGCAAAATGGTTTGAAATGAGATTGATTGAATTTTAGTCTTCTCACAAAAAAGGATGTCAAAGTATTATTAAGTTGATTGAAGTTTATTTATGAAAATATTTTGAAAATGCATGGACATAAGTCCAAGTTTATTATGAAAATGGTTCAAGTTTTAAAAACAAGAAGAATTTTCAAAAAGAGGGAGAAGATTTTTGAAATTAAAGAAGATGGGAGGAGAAGAAGAGACTATCCTAAAGCATAAGGTAAAAGCTAGGGAAAAGAACCGTCTAACCAACAAGGAGCCAATACTTGACATTATGAGTCAAGATATAATTCCCATTCTTTGAATTGGAACCAAGCAAGCAAAGATACTAGACCTCTTGAGAGAACTAAACTTCAAGTGTATTATGTCTTCACAAAAATTGGGCAGAGTAACGGCTGTATACGGGTGAATTCTAGATTACAAACAAAGAGTGTAATTACAATAACCTGCACACAAAACAAACAAACAACCCAATGTCTCAAGGTAAACCTCAAGAACTCCATACAAAATATCAATTAAGGTTACAAGATCTCCAACATAGGCCAAAGTTTCTAATCCTAAGTCCAAGAAGTCCAACACTCCACAATGCCAAGGATAGTAACCAAATAGTCCAAGTATCATTCAAGTTCTTTATAGTTCATGTTGATTATTAGGTATCTTCAAAAAGAAAGGGAAAGCTCAAGTGAGCAAAATAAAAATGACATAAAAGTAACTGCTTAAGGGAGCAAAATAAAAATGATATGAGATGTAATGCTTAAAGTAAATGGTACATAAAGCATAAAAATAAAAGCATAATAGTACAATCAGTTTAATAATTAAGTGTTAGTTGGATGACCATATTGAAACTTGCATTTGGAACTCATTAGAGGATTGGTAGAACCAAAGTCTCCACACAACAAGTTGCATTTGCTTTTTGTCAAGTATGTCATCCATTTGGAATTCTCACAAGTACCATTTAATGATCAACGATGTTTAAATGATCCGCGTTGACCAAAAGTGTTGTAGATCCATTAGAGGATTGGTAGAATCAAAGCCTCTACACAATGAATCTCAAGGTTATTGGATTAAAGAGCTCAAATTAACATACTTGGGCTTGCAAACATAGGTTTGGGCCTCGAATGATCATTTACTCAAATCGGGACAAATTTTAGCGCTATGTTAAGCAATCATAAGTGGACTTATATAGAAGTCACACCTATTTTGAGGCCGGTCAATAACAATCTATGCACCATTTGTTTTGAGACATGATATTGAGATCATGCTCTAATAACACTTAGTGCAATAAGAAAGATTTAGAAAGATTTTAATATATACATTTAGAAAGATTTTAAAATGTTTTTAAAATAAAAATAAAAGAGAAAAATATCAACTAGTTCAAATTAATCAAGAAATAAAAAGTAAGACCATAGAAAAATCAGAAATGGACTCAAATATTTTTATAAATTTTTTGATAATTTTTTAAAAGTCAGAAACTATTTTAAAATTAAAAGAAATGAGTGAAATAAACCAAAAAATGATAAAAAATAGAAAAATCAGAAATAAAAAATAAACGAGGTCACCAATATTTGTCACAATATCATTAGATCATCCCATAATTTTTTCAGAATTTAAAAATGCATCAAAGTATTTTTAAACATTTAAAACTATTCAAATAAAGTGAAAATTTATAAAAAAATATCAAAACACAAAATAAAATTGTGAAAAAATAAAAATCAGAAAAAGAAAAATCAAAAGTATTTTCCATAATTTTTCATATTTTTTGGACTTAAAATGAATTTTTTATGATTTTTTGAAGTTTAAAACAATTAAATACAAAAATCAGAAATAAAAATTAAAGTAAAAAATATGTGGACCATTGGATGAGAGTCAAAATGCGTCAGTAATCAAATCCAAGGGATCTGGCGCACTGTGCATATCATGGTCATTAGTGAATAAAGCATGGAATCATTAATAAATCAGATTTTTGAAAAGACAGATGGTGTGCCTTCATTGGTTGGAAGATGACACGTTGGTCATCTTCAACCTCTAGCCAGTCCCAAAACCAGGTCATTCAAACTGTAAAATTAGAGCATGATACCTATGCCTTTCACTTCGTCTCTTCTAGACGAAGAAAACTACACCTTCGCGACAAATTTATATAAACTATAACTCAAGCAATTTGGAAGGAAAGTTTTGAAAAGGGATTTGAAAATTCATGGTCAAAATGTGTTTCCAGTTAAAAGCAAGTGTTGTGACTAGAACCAGGGCAATGAGAGCTTCACAATGATATAAAAGTTTTGAAGAATTGATGGAGAAATTTACCTATTGAAGTTGAGTTGTAGAGCTCTGAATTTGGACTTCTATGGATCAATATAGGGCACGATTCTTGAAGGTAATTGTATGGTTAGCTTCAGGGAAGATCAAGGAAGGTGAATTGATGGAAAAATTGGATTGAAAAGGGGTTGAACACTGATTTCGAAGTTGCAGAAAAGTGAGCTATGGAATGAGTTTTGGCAGGGTGATTTTGGCTGTTCAAGCTTGAGAAAATGAATGGAGAATGACCCTCTATTTATAGGAGAATGAATGGAATCCTTAAGCGTGTTAAATGATGCAAATTGAAGGGAAATTATGTGAAGTTGCAAACAAGAAAAGTGTGACTTCTATGTTGATCAAAACTCATCCAAAACACACATTTTGCTATGCTAATCACTTCTGGAAGTTCACTAAACATGTTTAGAATCAAAAACGCATGGAAACAATGTGTTTAGAAGCTAAATCAAGGATTTCAACTTCTGGCTTTTGAAGAAACTTCAGTTTCAAGTTACCAAATTCAAATCAATGGCATTCTCAACTCAAGGGGTCTTAGGGCATGATTCTTGATGCTTTAGAAAGATGAGGTTACAATCTTTGCAATGGAAAAAGAATGGGACAAAATGGTTGCTTGAGGTGAAAGTTTCATTGAGTCAAAGTTGGGAAAAAGAAGTTGACTTTTCATACTTAGAAAATTTCTAAGTTTTTCTTCAAAAATGACTTATAATGTTTTGTATCCAAACATGGTATTCCACTTGGAATTTATTCTTTACCAAAAAAAATGGCATGAAGTAGACCTCTTAAATGACATTTTAAGACTTGAACCATTCAAAATCTCCAAAAATTGAGAGAGTTATGAATTGTTGAAGTTGGCAAAAAATCATAAAATGACCTATAATATTTTGCATCCTTAAGGTATTCTCCATCCATTTTATCACTTTGAACATAAAAGAAGGAACAAATTTCACATCCTCAAGATCATTATGGAAAAAGAGTGGGCTCAAGGTGATAAAAATTGACCAAGTTATGATCATTTGAAGTTACACATAGAAAATTAGGGGTTCATCTAGAGGACTTGTATTCTTTCTTCATCATCAAGTTTATTCCACATGAAAAATCCTTGAAACTTTTGAAGTGATTTGTTAATAACTCTTTGAAGAGAAGTATGTCTTTGGAATCACTCAAAAATACCAAAAGATGAGCAAACTTCTTTGAACAAACTTCTTGCACCAATACCCTTGCTTTGTAAATAGAAGTTATTCAGGATGATAATAAGAACTCATAGCCACTAAAACCACTTCTATATCTTGATATTTGAGAGAAATATGCACTTGTGATCAATGGGAACAAGACCTTGTCCAACCATGACAACTTCTTCCATCAACCCCTTATTCTTTTGAATCAATTTGATAACTTTGAAATGTGATGAACCAAAATAAACCTCGCCACGCCATTTCTTCCAAAAAAACTTCAATGGTGAGGTTTGTATTTCTCAAACTTTATTGACTAGGGCATGGAAATAAACTCATGAACCCATGGATCAACTTGCCAAGCCACATTGTCTTCACCTACATTATTAACAAGTAAGACAAACCAACATTGCATTTTAAAAGGAAAATCAAACAAAACACAAGTCAAGGTGCTTTGTGATTCCTCAAACAGAAAATATAGAGATAGGGAGGAAATACAAAAGCCCTAATGTGATATTGTTGTGATTTAATCATGATATGATGAAGGGATCTTAGGGTAAAAAATTGGGGTACAACAGGAAGTAAACTCATGAACCTATAAATCAAAATGATGAAATGTGTTGTGCCCTTACCTATAATATCATCAATTAGAGAAAACATTCATTGTATTTATTAGTTAAAAATTAATCAATACAAAACATAGATGATCACAATATATAAATCAAGGTGCTTGGTGATTCCTCATGAGCAAACCTAAAGATAGGGAGAAGAATCAAACCCTAGTGTGACCTTGTTGTGATTGAGTTGATATGAGATGATAGAGGAATCTTAGGGGGGAAAATAGGGGTACAACAACTTCCCTTATTTAAGTGTCTTCTATTGGGAGATACGAAGGTTAACATCCTCGTGTTGACGCGATTGAAGATACTTAAATACAAAACAAACCCTATTTTTGGCCCTAAGAGGCCATGGAATGCTTATGATTGTGCACGCAAATAAACAGATCCAAAGGTGACACGAGACACCACTGGGGAAACAGAAAATATAAGATCAATAGACCAGGAAAATAAATCACTAGTGAACAGAAGACTCGACTCTATTGGGGTAAAGCCCAAAGAGGTTACAAAGTAACATCAACTTAAAAATTGAGGAGAGAAAATAAAGGATAATAGTGATCGACAGATAACCGCAAACTATCCATTCATTAAGAAGATAGCAAAAAAGGTAATGTCGATCCACAGGGGGAAAGAAGTGGTAGGATAATACCAACAAACATCAATATTAGGGTAAGCCATAAATGACCAGCATCAGTACTTGTGACTGGAAATAAACAAACTTCTTCAGAGAAAAGTGAATCTCAACGAAGAACTATCTCCCATAATGACGAGACTACCATTCATCGGAGTAACAAATCTCAATAACGAACTATCTCCCATAATGACGAGACTACCATCCATTGGAGTAACAAATCTCAACAACGAACTATCTCCCATATTGACGAGGCTACCATCCATTGGAGTAACAAATCTCAACAACGAACTATCTGCCAAAATGACGAGACTACCATCCATTGGAGTAACAAATCTCAACAACGAACTATCTCTCATAATGACGAAACTACCATCCATTGGAGTAACAAATCTCAACAACGAACTATCTCTCGTGATGACGAGACTACCACCCATTGGAGTAACAAATCTCAACAACAAACTATCTCCCATAATAACGAGACTACCATCCATTGGAGTAACAAATCTCAACAATGAACTATCTCTCATAATGACGAGACTACCATCCATTGGAGTAACAAATCTCAACAACAAACTATCTCCCATAATGACGAGGCTACCATCCATTGGAGTAACAAATCTCGACAACAAACTATCTCCCATAATGACGAGACTACCATCTATTGGAGTAATAAATCTCCACAACAAACTATCTCCCATAGTGACGAGACTGCCATCCAGTGGAGTAAAAAATCTCAACAACGAACTATCTCCCATAATGATGAGACTACCATCCATTGGATTACAAATCTCAACAACGAACTATCTCCCTTAATGACGAGACTACCATCTATTGGAGTAACAAATCTCAGCAACGAACTATCTCCCATAATGACGAGACTACCATCCATTGGAGTAAAAATCATAAATCTTCTCTGGGAACTAACAGACTTACTGAGGAAGTACAAGTTGCTCAAATAAAGAGACATGTCACTTGCTATTATGGGAGGGAGTTATAATAATGACTTCCCTGGGAAATTCCAATATTCTTGCTGAGGAGATAAAATCTTCACGTGCAAAATAAATGCACATTCTCAAACCAGGGCTCAAAGCCCGCAGAAATCTAAATAATGATGTTGTCGGGAACCATATATCCAAACCAGAAATAAACTAGAGTGAAACAGTCAACCAAGATAGAACTTGATGAGAAATAAACTCAAAAGGGAAAATGGATCTAACCAGACAATGAGCTGAATAGGAAGGCTGAAGCAAAATTCTTCCACAAGGGATAACTCAGTGGGGAAATCGAAAGAATATACACTTTCTGCTTAAGGTTGACACTATATTGGAGAGAGGGTAATATAACTCTACAAAATAGGGTAATATGCCAACAAAATATTATAATAAATGCAAATGAGCAATGAATTTTAATTCAGATATGCATGATGTATGTATGAATATTATTATGTATATGCTGACAAAACAGACATACAATACTAGGGATAACCAGACAAAACCAGTTTGGGTAAAGTCAACACTCGGCTAAATCACATCTAGGAGGAAAAATTTATAAGAAAGTAAGCACCAATTGAGGAAACAAATTCCTATTCCACCGCTTAACTTCAATGGGAAGACACATAATCCGAAAGTAATCAAATTAAAATAATAAATCAGTACAAATACAGGGATATAACATCCTCCTCCAGGCTTCACCGGGGAACATCACATAGACTTCAATGGGGAAAATGTCTCAATGTCTAGATTTCCACTGGAGATTACAATACTGACTTTATTAGGGAAAATGAAAATGGCATCATCGAGATATCAACTGGGGATCTTGTGCTAACTTCATTGGGGAGGGAAACACAACATCATTGAGGGGAGCCCAAAATATATTCTTCAATACCAAGAGTGAAGATTACACAAACCTCCTTGGGGAGAAATTATGAAACCACGTAGGGATAACAAATTTCAGAGAGAAACATTATCTCAGCTTTACTTGGGGATTTAAGAAGTCAAACAATACCACAAGAAATCAAAATTATAGGGATTTTAAATCAAACCCAACACTTGGCGGGAGAAAACCCAAAAAGTTGACAATTGTTTCAATACTTAGAAAAGATACTGCCCTTGTCTAGTTGCCAAACAACAACAATAATGCCAACACTGCAAAAGGGAGATGTTTTGAAAATGATCCCACCTCATCATACAAAGAGAAAAAGAGCTTCCATCATATGAGCGAAGACCTTACTGGGGAATCTAGGATAGAGGCTTCAGACCATGCAAACCCAAAATTAAAATGAACCAAGACTTGACTGGGGAAATGGGATCACAAACTCAACATTGCACCATACATCAATTGGTATCATCTCCAACTATCTGAGAAACATAAGAAGGTCATACGTATACCAGCAAAAGTGACCTAGGAGAACCTTCCTGGGGAGTACATACTTCCAAAATTTCAGAGTCCGTTCATCTTTGGAATCACCATTTTTGTTTTTCTTGATTCACAAAATCTAAAGTAAAAAGTAATTCATAAATTCTTTTCAAAAAAACAATTTTGTTATTTAATCTTTTTGTTTTGAAAATTACTATCAATAATAAATGGAGTCTTTGTAAGCAGAATAAAAATGAGGATTGCAAAGAATTGGATAAAAGCTCAAACTTTATTAATAGAATGGTAGTTTGCGAATGGCGAGACCCCAAAGATGATTACAAAGTTTGGAAAATGGTAATATATTGGAAGATACATTGAAATATAATGACCACTATTCTCCCTAACAACTTTGAGTTCCTGAGCAGCGACTTCTGTTGAAGTATGGTGAGAGTCCAAGAAGATTGTTGCTTCAATGATCAAGTCTTGTCTGACGCAGTTACTTGCCAATAAATCCCTAACTTTTTCCTAAGTTTCCCTTGCGGGTTTTTAAACTAGCGGGGAGAATCTATTTTGTTTATGTCTCTAATTTTTGCCTAGACCGCCCTTTTGGGTTTTCAGTCTACCGAGACACACTTTTTTTCCTAAGCCACTCTTTCGGGTTTTCAACTTAGCGAGCTATTCTTTTATTTCTTTAGGCGAAGTATTTCTTGACTACATCAACATTCATAGGACGCGGGAACTCTTCGCCATCCATAGTTTTAAGAATCAATGCACCGCTAGAGAAGACTTTCTTGAAAACATATAGGCCTTCAAAATTGGGAGTCCACTTGCCCCTAGAATCAGCGTTAAAAGACATGATCTTCCTGAGCATGAGGTCGCCTTCTCCAAATTCACAAGGCTTGACCTTCTTATCAAAATATTTCTTCATTCTCTTCTGGTATAACTGACCATGACACAAGGCCGTCATTCTCTTTTATTCGATCAAATTCAACTGGTCAAACATGTTATGGACCCATTCAACCTCTGACAACTTAGTTTCCATTATCACACGTAAAGAGGAAATCTCAACCTCAACGGGGAGCACTTCTTCCATTCCATACACAAGAGATAACGGGGTTGCCCCTGTTGAAGTGCAGACATATGTACGATACCCATGCAAAGCAAAAGGGAGCATCTCATGCCAATCTTTATAGGTAATAACCATCATTTAAATGATCTTCTTGATGTTTTTATTAGAAGCTTCAACAGTCTCATTCATCTTTGGCCTGTAAGGAGATGAATTGTGATGGACAATCTTGAATTCTTCACAAAGTTCTGTCATCATCTTGTTATTCAGATTCAAGCTGTTGTCGGTGATAATCCTGCTGGGCACACCATACTGACATATAAGATTGTTCTTGATAAAACGTATTACCACCTGCTTAGTAACATTGGCATATGAAGCTGCTTTCACCCATTTGGTAAAGTAGTCTATCGCTACCAAGATAAAATGATGTCCATTCGGTGCCTTGGGTTCAATCATTCTAATCATGTCAATACCCCACATAGAGAAAGGCCACGGGGAAGAAATAACATTGAGAAGCGTCAGAGACACATGAATTTTTCAGCATAAATCTGGCATTTGTGGCACTTCTTTGCAAATTTGTAATAGTCAGTTTCCATTGTCAGCCAATAGTAACCTTCCCTAAGCATCTTATTTTCCATTGAATGTCCATTAGCATGAGCGCCAAAGGAACCTTCATGGATCTCATACATAAACATGTCTGCTTCGTGTCTATCCACGCATCTGAGCAAGACCATGTCATGATTTCTTTTGTATAACATATCTTCATTGATGAAGAAGCTGCCCGTCAACCTTCTCAATGTCTTTCTATCTTTGTTTGATGCACCAAACGGGTATTCCTGAGTCTAGAGAAAATGATTGATATCATAATACCAAGGTTTTTCGTCTGACGTTTCCTCTGTTGCAAACACATGAGCTGGCCTATCTAGACGTCGTATTGTGATTCGAGGCACATCGATCCAAGTATTCACTTGATACATAGAAGCCATAGTGGCCAAAGCGTTCGGCATCTGATTCTCATCTATGGGAATATGATAGAATTCAACTTTATTAAAGAATGGTAATAATCTTATAGCATAGTATTTGTAGGGAATCAAACCAGGGTGACGAGTATCACATTCTCCTTTAATCTAATTTATTACCAAAGCTGAATCGCCATACACATCTAGAATTTTGATTCTGAGATCAATAGCCTCTTCGAGTCCCATGATACAAGCTTCATACTCTGCCATGTTATTGGTGCAATCAAATTCCAACCTTGTAGTAAATGGGATATGCAATCCACGGGGAGTGATAATCACAACACCAATTGCTTTCCCATAAGCATTCACAACTCCATCAAACACCATGCCCCAACGAGATTCAGAATCAAGACCTTCCTCAGGCAA
Source organism: Vicia faba (assembly GCA_948472305.1). NCBI lineage: Eukaryota > Viridiplantae > Streptophyta > Magnoliopsida > Fabales > Fabaceae > Vicia > Vicia faba. The sequence continues at coordinate 1,227,364,409 of OX451736.1, read as the reverse complement.
CAGTTTATCACAATCTTTTAATTTCAAAAACATAACATCCTCATCAGGGAAATCATATTTGACAGACTGATAATCATCAACCGGTTGGTGAGCAAGATAATCCGCCAACACACTGCTTTTTATAGCCTTCTTAGTATGGTATTCAATATCATATTCAGACAACAACATCTGCCTGTAGCGATAAAAAATGTAGCGGTGTAAATTGGAAATCGATCTATTAATTAGCTCGACTCACAAAAGCAAGAGCTGCCACCGCACTTTATTATTTCCAAGGGAAAATGGAAAAGAGAGAAATAAAACCCTTAAATATGCAATGTAAAGTAATACTTAAAAAGTAATGAAAATACAATGTGTTTTTTGAAAGAGATCGAAGGTTTGGGGGTTGGTTATACAAAGGGAAGGTACTAGCACCCAATGCATCTGCGGTACTCCACATGAACCTTTTGAAATATCTGTATTTGTTGGTTAAAATTGTTTGTTTGGTTAAAATTGTTTGTTTGGTTAAAATGAGTGTGAATGAGATTTTGAAGGGATTCACGTAATCGTATAAGATATGTTTGATGACATGAAGTTGACAAAGTTAAGACATTTCTCTTTGATTGAATCGAGCAAGCAAAACAAAATAAACATTAAAATATAAGCATTCGAGATTTCATAAGAGAATAAATCTAACAAACAGATTAATAACAAAAGGGCATCGAGATATTTAATTTATACTGACAAAGGCAATCAAATATAAATGAAAAAAGGATATGACTAATTATCTAAAGAAGTTATTTGAACTAAATTAAGAATTTAAGATTACTAGATCAATTTTAAACTAACTAATCAAAAGATATTCTAAACTAACTACAAATTCTAAAGTTATCAAACTAACTAAAAATTATTCTAAAAAACACTAAATTAATTCTAAACTCAAACTAATTAGTAGATATTAATAAGGATTATCTAATACTAGAAAAATTCATGATTAATCAATTAATTTTACTAATTAAAGTAAGCTAAGAAAATTAGTAAAATATATAAATTAAACTTGACATTAGAACAAGGGTGTAAAGCAGTATAGGGGGTGTGCTGGTAGGCAGTATTTTCGCTGGGCTAGGGATGTTGGAAGGCCCAAATTATGAGAAAAACTGACAATGAAATTTAAACAAAAATGGTCCTAACGCGGACCCGGTTTGGAAGAAAGAAAGAATGGTTTTTGAAACCCTAAAACAAGAGAAAGGCACCGAATACTGTCAACCTTGGGAAGGGAAATTATACAGATTAAACATCATTCCCAACTAAACCCTATCTTATATGCTTATCGTGAAACAAAATTAAACTCTCTCTTCTAAAATTCCTTGGCTTCATCTTCTACTCAAGTGATAAAACAACAACAAAATTAACTCTTCTCCTCAATCCCTCGAATCTCTCACGATTACCTCTGAATGTTTATTATCAACACTTTAATCTTCAATCCTTTTTGCAATCTTTCATCTCTGCCTCAAGTCTCTTCATCATCTACGCGTCAATCTTCAACACTGTATCTCCATCTTCACTGTGTCGCTCAACAACCTTGCAACCTTCAACATTGACTTCGACAAAACGTAGTCTTCGTTCTTCAATCTTCAATAATCAACAAAAAATTTGAGTTTAGCGGTGGACAGATGATGTTTGTTGAAATGGAACAATGATATAGGTTTGAAAATTAAAAGATTAAAGGTAGTAAATTGGAACGTATTTAGTGTACATAGGAAGAAGATGGAGGGCATACGACTGGAAAGAGTGGAATAGGTACTATGGCCTTTGGTTTAGAGGTAGCAGGTGTATTAAAGGGTTATGGTGGTTGATGGATGTTGGTTAAGGTTTACAGAAGTGTGGTTGTCGTGAGGGTTTGTTTCAGTCAAACAGAGAGTGCAGGCGGAGTGTGATCCAGTTCGTGTGGTTAAAGGTGATGATGTATGATAGCTGAACGGTGAAGGACAGATGGATCAGAGAGTTGCTGGCTTACGGATGGTGAAAACCGAAAGGATTTGATGATGAGAAGAGAATTGCATTATGCATTGATGGAGGAGACGAATAAAGTTATATTGGAGCCTTTGAAAGTTAACTGTAAACTGAAGGCGAGTAATGTTAATGTCTATTATCGTCTGGTTTTTTCATAGTGGGGGGAAGTTTGATCTTAGGTCTAGTGTTGTTAGCAACAATGAGGCGCTTTACTATGCCTCTGGCAGCGTAATTATATATGGTTTTGGTGCGCGGTACAAGAGCTATTGCTCGAATATAGCTAGGACTTTCTTAATTGATGCAGAACCTATTCAGAGTAAGGCTTATGAGATTCTTCTAAAAGCGCACGAGGCTGTTATTGGGTCTCTAAAGCCTATAAATAAGTTGGGTGATGCGTATCTAGCTGCAGTTTCTGTTGTGGAGAAGGATGCCCCTCACATGGTTTCCTGCTTGACAAAGTCTGCTGGGACATGCATTGGTATTGAGTTTGAAGATTCGGGTTTGGATATTAATGCGAAGAATGACCAGATAGTTAAAGAAGGCATGACATTCAATGTGTCGATAGGATTTCAGAATTTTCAGTGTGAGAATAATGGCGGTACAAGGAGTATTGGAAGGGACTGTTCGGTGTATGGAAAAGGTGAGTATTGTTTTTGAGTTTTGGAGAAGGTTGAACAAATATTAAAGCATAATCTCTCTAATTTATGTAGTTTCTAATATTTACTTCTGGTTTTTTTCTTTTTTGCGTCATTGCAGATGGATGTGAGAAGACGGCGGGTCTATATTGTCATTAATCTTATTGGAATGGATTATGAGACAAGAAACTACAACTATGAGGAAGTGCACTATCACATGGCCAAGAAACTTGCAAAGATTTCCAAAGAGAATGGTGTATCATGAGATTCATTCAAGTTTTATTATTTAGGTGCATCTCCTTCATCTTCCTCCAGAATGCTTAGATGTAAAGTAGTTACCGAAGAAATAGTTTTAAGAGAATTACCTGAGGCCACGATCTTCAAATCTGTTGTTATGATTGGTACAGAGGACCGAATTTTAAACCAATGGGCTCAATTTGCAAAGAAATACGACTTTATGTTATGGCTTTTCTTTCTACTACTTTGTGAAGCTTTAATACTCCTTTATTAAAACCAGTATTACTACTACTACACTAAGTGCATTATGAGTTGACACAAACAAATCATGTGCATTGAATGTAACAGATGCTGGTTTATACGAGAAAATTGTGCAGAAGTAATAAGGAGGAGAAATAACTATCGGAGTCTCTTCGATGGAGCTTCAAAAATAGTAAGTTATCCCTTCTTTTCTTGTTGATGTTCAAAGTTCTTTTATTCTGATTATTTGTTGTGATTCTTGATGTGTTTCTGAACAAACTTCTGTCCCCTTTTCTTTTGATGAAGGTTTGCTTATATAGAGAAAGAATAAGGCATTTATGGGGGAAAGTAGTAGAATATTTGAATTGTTTTGACAAACTATTTTGATGCATTCTTCATGCAGTTTTTCTTTAGCCATTTGTGTGTAATTTTAGTATTATTCTACTTGGTATTTCTGTGCAGGTTGGAGCAGGGCAGCAGGCTGTTAACAGACTGTTTTATAACAGTTTTTTGGCAGCATCTGGACTGTTGCAGGTTGCTGTTTTGGACAGCAAAAATACCACAAAAATTGGAATGTTATTGTGTTGAAACAGGGTTGGAAAAATGGGCAGCAGGCTGTTATTTTTTGTACTGGTTTGTAGGGGCTACAATATGATATTGGGCTCTTGACATGTTTTTTATGGGCCTTTAAGCTCTTTTGCATTGCTGAAAATTTTTCTAATCACACACTTGCTTTCTTTTTCACTAGTTGATGAAGAAAGTATGAAGATTGGAAGATGGAGCTTTGATAATGAAGGTGTTGTACCCCAAAATTTTCCCTCTCATCCTTCAGGAATTCATCCTGAACTCTCAAACTTTATCTTAAACAAATCCAAGCCCTTTATTATCATTCCTTTCCAAGTAAACAATTTACAAGAGCAAAATGGTCATTTGCAAGCTCAAAAGTCAAAACTTTTACCTTGGAAAAGTTAAATTCTAAATACTTAGAATTTTTCTAAAAAAAAGGGGGAAAAGTGTTTAAGAAGAAAGTTGCACCTCAGAGCTTCTGAACCACCCTCCAGGCAGAAACAGTCAGAAGTTGAAAATTTGGCTCAACACATAACATTCAGTCAGAAGGTGGTTCTTCAGCAGCTACACCAACTCAGTCAGAGATTGTAAAAGTGGTTCAACACGTATCTTTAAACAGAACATGGCTCTTTCAGCAGTTACACAAAAGTTCAGCCAGAGTTTGTTAGAGAAGTGTAAAGAAGGAAACAAAGCCTGAAACTCCTTAAGAACGCATTGGGATCAGAAGGTAATGGGATCAGAAGGTAATGGGATCAGCAGATTGGATAAAATACTGAAGCAGGATCACTAAGTCCAGAGTCTTTAAAGGCAGATCAAAGGAGTATACTGGAAGACTCTCAGAATTTGTTGAGGCAGCAAGAAGCCAAGGTCAGAATTTGGTTTACGTTGTTCTTTTTGAAGCAGAACTGCTGGCTCAGGTTTTAGGTAATGATGCAAAATCTCCTATTACAAGATTTTGGATTTTGATAAATCTCATCACCATTTAATGCTCATTAATGCTCACAACCACTCTTGAACATTCATCCAAGGGGTATCTCCACGTGTGTCTAGTTAAAACACCTTTGTGCAGGCTTAGGCATGGGTCTAGGCGCCACTTTTTGCCTATAGGTGTCACTTCTCCTTAATCCTCGCTTACTGTTCCAACCTAGGCTGAAAAGCTGTCCATCATCACAACTTTTCATGAACTTCCTTAAAAAAAAAGTTAACCTCTACTGCATAATATGGGCGCCATTTAACGTTCAAAAATCCACAAAGCCTTGCCTATAAATAGGACACCATTGTCCATCACAAAAGGACGTGAAAAAACATTCAGAAAAAAATTGCTAGAAGAGGAACAGAAAACTCTAGTGAAGGAAACCTTGTGAAACTCTGCCAAAATCCCCAGTGCTTCATAACTTTGAACTTCCTGCCTCCAAACTTCATTGATATTCAGTTTGCTTCCTGACTAGGGAACGCCCATACATACACATATCTTCTTCATCCACCCATCCTAAAAAGAACCTGTCCAGAACACCATCAGAGCTAACATTAGCCCCAACTCACAAATTTTCTTCCAACAGCAAGGTAAGCACCGTCTGACTTTCATCACGCTGCTAAGCATCATCAGCTTCACATGCTCAATAAACACAATGTAAATATCATGTTGTTGCTGTATGCATTCTGAGGATTTTCATCCTCTGAATGCTTAAGTAGGAAGTGAATCAGTGTAGAACCTGTTTGTGACCTTGTTGGTTCTGCCTTCTGAAACACTTTGACACCTGCTGAAATCATCCTAGGCATGCCTTCTGTTTTGTGGAAAAATAATAAAACTGCAGATGTTCTGGCTAGCACAGGAGGAAATAAAGCTCTGACTTTGACGTCAGCATTTCTGAGGCCTGTTTTGCTGTCAATAATATCAGAACTTCTGAAAATTATTGTGTTTCCAGCAGGGTCAGAACTTCTGACTTCCCCACTAACAAACTTTTGTCTTGCAGCGCATGGGGGTCAAAACTTCTGACCTTCCCACTAACAGGTTTCTGTTTTGCAGGGCACCAGAGTCAGAAGTTCTGACTCATACATTTTCACTAACAGGTTGATAATCCTGCGGCAGGCCTGGGTCAGAACTTTTGACTTCCTCTCAGCAGCGCGCTAGCCCTCTCTCTCTTTATCTTTTTCTTCCCCTTGTTATTTTATTTTCTTATCTATTTTTCTCGTTGAACCACCCCCATGTACACATGTGTATCCCCATCCCCTAAATATAGTAATAGCTTAGGATTTTACATTTCCGCGTTTTATTGCTTTCAAAATGTAAATGCTAGTAATTAGGATATGTATGGCAAGATAAAATCAATGAAATAGAAAATCCTAATTCAAGATAAAATCATGCATGCAATAAAACACACTTGCACACAAACACCCCTTAAGGTATCTCCACTCGGTTGCCTAAACAAAAGGGCCATGTTATGCATGTTGGATACTTTGGCAAAATAAAAACAAAACAAAAGATCATAGTCCCTCGATGACGTTATCTTGGTTTCCTAAATAAAATGATCAAGTCCCTCAAAATTTTGCCAAAAATACTTGACACAATTGCTATCATGGTCTATACGATAACCCGCGCCTGTCCCGTTAAACATCCTAATACAAGGTTGTTTACCAAATACAATGGTAAAACAACACTGTCAAAAAGGGTTAAAAACATATGGGAAAGATCTTTGAGTAAAATAGGGTAGACAACTCTTAGTTACTTGATCAAAAACTTGCAAAAATATCCTTGCTATTTTCAAACACACTTCACAACACAATTTCAAAACATTTCTCAAATCAAACTTTCAAACATTGAAATCTTTTCAAAAAAACAAAACACCTTTGTATACATTCAAACGAGAATCATTACAAAGGTTGCCACAACGATGGCCTCTTTTCAAAACATCTTTCAAAACCACACAAAAAGTACCATTTCAAACAATTGAAAAGCAAAAGCAAGTGATCTAAACAAGTAACTAAGAGCCCATGGATAACCATGGATGAAAAGGGTGCTTGCACCTTCCCTTTTCATAATCTACTCCCCGAACCCAAGAAAACATCTCAAAGGTCTTTCCTGTGCTTTTTGACCTTTCCTTTGGATAAAATAAAAAGTCGGTGGCGACTCTTGCTAATCTGAAACATTTGCGAACACAAACGCAAAACCTCAAGTCAGTTCTCCCACGGTATCACAGAACTGGCGACTCTGCTGGGGATTTAAAATTTAAAAGTGGAGTAACCTTAGGGTTTAGATCACCCTTGAATGCTTATCTTGTTTGCTTTGTTTGCTTTACATTTGGTTCTTTTGCTTGGGTTTTGAATCCTCCACCCGGATTTTTGGAAACATTCATAGGTAAATAGCAATACATTGTGGAAACTGTGCGGGGTATACCGACATGGTTGAAGCAATAGCTATATTAGTGCGACATATTTGTGAGTACCGGTAGCCTTTGAGTTAATCAAAGAGAATACGGGGCCGCTGAGTGATGTCATGAAACACTAATGAACTCTTAGAACCTTACTTGACCATCTTGGCCTTTTTAGGGGTAGTGAGATGAACGGCTTTGGTGCAGTCCGAAGTTGGTATATACTCGATACTACACTCATTGAGGGTTGTTTTCTTGGAATATTTTGGTCGCCAGTTAAGTGGCTAAACTGAAACAATGAACACAGAAAATAATCCAGTGATATTGAACTCCTTAGAACCCGATTACTATTTATAGGACAGGTTGAGCCAACTAAACTTCAAGAGGGTACTTACCTATGAAACTCCATGCAAGCCTGAAACTAGGATCTTGTGTGACTTGTTTGTACATATACTTGTGCATACATCATAAACATCATAAAGCATCATATGCATCCACTAACCATTTCAAGGGTTTAGATCTTCATCTTTGTTCTTGTTTTGTAGGTCATGGAATCTCTTTGCAGGAAAACCATTCAAGTCAACCTTGTGAGAATCCCTCCTCAACTCAAGGAGCTTACTTCCAAGATTCCAGAGAATTCTCTCTTCAGTGAAAGACATGGTAGACTTCTCAACTTGGTCAACTCCAACATTGAAGAAGACATGGTGAAAGTCCTCTTCCAGTTCCTTGACCCCCTACACCACTGTTTCACATTCCCTAATTACCAATTGGTACCTACTTTGGAGGAATTTTCTCAACTCCTGAGGATTCCTATTCTTCATCAACTACCCTACAACGGTATGGAAAGAGAACCAAAGCCTGCAAATGTTGCTCAAGCCTTGCACTTACAACCATCTGATATCAAGGGTCATTGGGAAACCAGAAGTGGTGTCAAGGGTTTCTTGGGAAAGTTTCTATTTGAGAAGGCACAAGACTGCTGGAATTCTTTAGATCTGTAAGCTTTTGAGGAGATTGTAGCACTTCTCATCTATGGGTTGGTCTTGTTCCCAAACCCTGATCAGCTTATAGATGTGAATGCTGTCAAGATTTTCATATCTCGGAATCCTGTACCTACATTGCTTGGGGACATCCTACACTCATTTCACACACGAACAATGAGGAAAAGAGGTGTTCTCATGTGTTTTACTCCTCTCCTAGCAAGGTGGTTTATTTCTTACTTTCCCCAAATAATTTTGAAGAATGAGCAGGGTTTAAGGTGGTCTCAACGGTTGATGACCCTCACACACTCTGATGTCCATTGGTGTTCTCGGTCCAGAGAAAATGTCATCATCATTGATCGTTGTGTATAATTCCCTAATGTCCCACTACTTGGCATTAGGGGAGGCATTACCTACAACCCCTATTTAGCTCTGAGGCAGTTTGGGTATGCCCGAAAGGATGGCTCTCATGATATGCTGATTCCTGACTTTGTTTTTGACTTTGACAATGATGCTCAAGGACTTCGACAAAGGTTTATCCGAGCTCGGAGGATACCCAACAAAGTGGATAGTAAGACACTGGGGCACAAGAATTCCATCCCTCTTGAGCCTTATCTCAAGTGGGTACGAACCCGCGCCCAGAATCTTATGATGCCTTACCCCCACATTCTCCCCGTGATCAAATAGCCTGTTATGGAAGGAGAGATTCCATACACCCTCCTACATCCAGACATGCCAACATCATTGGAAGAATTGCAAAAGAGTTGGATACAGCTCAAGGAGGAACGAAACACTTTTGAAGCCAGCTTCTATGCCAGTGAGAAGAAGGTTTTGGAGCTTACCCACCGGCTTCACGAAGAGGAAGCTCTCAACACTTACATCGCGCCGAAGAGGATGCGCAACGTATTTTTACATTAAGAAGCCTTGTAATATTTTACCCATGGGGAATTTATGTACTAACAAATTTCTTCTTATTTATATGACGTATGTTCTTTTTGTTTGCAACAAATTTGAATTTCTAAATCCTTGAATACATTACATGAATAACATATCATTCATCATATGCATAAACATGTCTTCACACCAGGTTTCCTTATCTTTCTGCTGTTTATTTCAGCGAGATGGATATAGAGCAGACGGTTAAAGATCTGCAAGCACAGAATTAGCAATTCCAACAACTCCTCATGACTTTAGCAAAGGGTCAAGAGGATCTTAAAGCACTGTTAGAAAAGGAGAAGGAACCAGAAAGGAAGAAAAAGAAAAGAATTGGTGTGGCCAATATGGGAAGAAGATTTGAGCATCAAGCTAGGAGAGTTCTGGAATTCCCCTCGACGTCTGACGAAGGGGTTGGTAAAGGAAAAGGAGTTGCAATGCCCTCCGAATCTGAAGCTGTAGAAGAAGAAGAGGAAGAGGATGAAGATTACTCCGAACAACAATACCCTCCGGCGGATGATAAGTATAAAAATCTTGAGGATCGGTTGGCAGCCATGGAGTTGCAAAGGGTACCTGGGTTAGATTTCGAAGAACTAGGGTTGGTTGCTGGAATCGTCATTCCTCCCAAGTTCAAAGTACCTACATTTTCTAAATACGACGGTTTTTCCTGTCCAAAGATGCATCTGAGATCCTACGTCAGAAAGATCCAACCTCACTCTTCCGATAAGGATCTATGGGTCCACTTTTTTCAAGATAGTTTGTCGGGTACGCAATTGGAGTGGTTCTATCAACTTGAGAGATCTGATGTTCATAACTGGGAAGATTTAGCTGCTGCTTTCTACCGAAAATACCAATACAATGCAGATTTAGCGCCTACTCGTACTCAGCTACAGAGTATGAGTATGGCCTCTAATGAGGGATTTAAGGAGTATGCCCAAAAGTGGCGGGATCTGGCTAGCAGGGTGCAGCCACCATTGTCGGATAGAGAGTTGGTTGACATGTTTTTAGGCACTTTGTCAGGTCCATTCTTCAATCACTTGATCGGGAGCTCATCTGCAGGGTTCACCGAATTAACTCTGACCGGTGAAAGGGTCGAAGCTGGCATTAAGAGTGGTAAAATTCAGAAGGATGCCTCCGCTTCCACTGCTATTAAGAAGACCTTCCCAGCCAAGAAGTAAGTTTCTGCTATTCATGCCCAGAGAAATCAAGGGAGAATAGAGCGCCGACCAACAGTAGGGGCTCTAATGATCCAGAACTCCTCAGCCGATCAACTTCGAAGCAATCAACCAAGAGCTAACCAGCAAAGGGTAGAAAGGCCACAACGACAATTCACCCGAATCAATATGACACCAGCTCAAGTCCTCCCTCATCTGTTAAAGCTGAACCTTACCAACTTGAAAGAAGCACCGAAAAACCCAAATACCTCTTCTCCCTATTATCATTCAAATGTAAAATGTGTGTACCACTCGGACAGTGTAGGGCATGATACCAACAACTGTTGGGCTCTTAAAAACAAGATCCAAGATTTGATAGATGCTAAAGAGGTAGAGTTTGATGCTCCCGAAAAACCTAATGTGATATCCGCTCCTATGCCAAAACATGGTCATAATGTCCATGCAATTGTGGAAGATCTTCATGTTACCACTGTTGATGACCTATTGACTCTGTTGCCAATAATTAAAGTAAATCTGTTGAAAGCCGGGATATTCCCAGGCTATGAAAAAGATTGTTACTTCTGTTCAACCTTGCAAACCGACTGCCCACTGTTGAAATCAGGCATCCAACGCCTGATGGATACCCAAGAGATCCTCTTTCAGAAAACTCCTGTTGCTACTATCACTCATGTTACTCCTGTTACCTTTGTTACTCCAATCAATGACATTGATATAATCTCCATTTTTGACGATCTTTCCAAGACCTGTAAAAGGCCTGTTAAGATTACACCTGATCCAAAGCTTGTACCGCTGAAGATTACCATGCCAGGGCCTATCCCATATAAGTCCAATAAGACGATACCATGGAATTACGAAGGAGAGATCTTCTACCATGGTGTCAAGCAAATCGAATCAGCCGAAGAGAATTCTGATGAAGAAACTCCTGATATAGGGAGTATTGCAAGGACAAGCAAGATAACTCGTAGCGGAAGAATCTTCTCTCCGGAGATTGCTCCTCCACGGGAAGTCTTTGGACCCTCAAGTGCTCATGTGCCTGTCAAGATAGCTGTGCGAAGTCCGGTTATTGAAGAAATTGATGCTCCCAAAGCTAGACCCTCTGTTGTTACTACCGATAAAGGTAAAGGGATCCAAGAAGCGCCTGTCAGGACGAAGGCTCAGACCTTGGTTATCCCCGAGACCACCCAAAAGGAGATGGAGGAAATCTTAAAGATAATTAAGAAGAGAGACTATGATGTCGTAGAGCAGCTGGGGCAAACCCCTTCCAAAATCTCTATGCTGGCTCTCTTACTCTGCTCTGAGGCTCATGCCAAAGCCTTGATCAAATTTTTAAAGACAGCACACGTGCCTCAAGAAACTTCTGCAGATCAGTTTCAAGAGTGCGTGGCTAGCGTTACAGCCGACAATGGTCTTGGTTTTTCTGATGCTGATTTGACCCCTAAGGGAAGAAAGCATAATGATGCACTGTATGTCTCGGTAGAGTGCAGAGGGACCACACTTGCTCATGTTCTGGTTGATACCGGTTCATCTTTGAATGTTCTACCAAAGAAAGAAATGGACAGATTGGACTGTGAGGGTTTGACCCTGAAGCCCAATAATATCATTGTTAGAGCCTTCGACGGTTCTAGGAGGATGGTTCACGGAGAAGTGGACATTCCAATCAAAGTGGGTACAGAAATTTTCAACTCTACTTTTTATGTGATGGACATCCGTCCTTCATATTCATGCTTGTTGGGGAGGCCATGGATCCACAACGCTGGGGCAATCACTTCTTCTCTACACCAAATGCTCAAGTACCCAGTTCAGGGTAAGATTATAATGGTTCATGGTGAGGAGGAGTATATGATAAGCCACCTTAACTCTTTCCGCTACATGGAGTTAGATGATGAATTCATAGAAACACCTTTCCAACACTTTGAAGAGGTTTCTCCTGAGGTCGCGGTAGCAAAGATAATGACTGATGTGCCTATCATCACCAAGCCTGTATCTTGAATGTCATCCCTTAAAGATGCGGAAGCTGTAATAAAAGAAGGAGGAAGTACAGTGTGGGGGCAACTGCCAGATTTTCCTCACAAGACAGACAAGTTCAGATTGGGTTTCACTGCCACTGGCCAGAAAGCTGTGCGTCGCTCCCAGGCTGGAGGACCACCCTTAAAAATCACTCACCATGGAGTTCATGCTTTAGAAGATGATGATGAAGAATGCAATTTTGAAGATTGGATCTTTCCAACCATTGAAGGAGGATTAAACAACTGGGAGGCGAAAGAATTCGTTCCCATTACTTTCATCAATCAGTAATTTATCTTTTGAACATTTATTGTTTGGTCTGTAATAATTAAATAATCCGTACACTCTTTTGCCTTGTGCCTTACCCGAGCATATAGGTCCATTTGTAAGGGTTTTGATTCTTCATTTTCATATGCCATTTTTAATGAATCATGAACGTTTTCATCTATAAACTGTTGTGTTCATTTTCTTTCTTTTTTACATTTTCATTTTGTTTAAGGATGGCTATCCCTTACACAGACCCCCACTCACAAAATGCAGGTACCCATCCACTCTGAATTCCATGGGTGACTATTCTGCTTTGGCCTTCAGTAACCCTGAAGATTTGGTCAATCATGCCGAGTACGAAGGTGATGAAGACTGTGAAGTGCCTGGAGAGTTAACTAGACTTTTGCAACAAGAAGAAATGGCTATTCTGCCCTATGAAGAGTTGTTAGAAACTATCAATTTAGGTACTGCCGAAGACAGAAAAGAGGTTAAAATGGGTGCCAACCTGGAGCCAAATGTCAAAGAGCGCTTAGTTCAGTTGTTGAATAAATATGTTGAGATCTTTGCCTGGTCCTATGAAGACATGCCAGGAATGGATACAGATATTATGGTTCACCGTCTCCCTACAAGAGAAGACTGTCCACCAATCAAGCAAAAAGTCCGCCGAATGAGGCCTGACATGTCCGAAAAGATCAAAGCTGAGGTGATGAAACAGTTCAATGCTGGCTTTCTGGCTGTTACCTCCTATCCAAAATGGGTTGCTAACATTGTGCCCGTGCCTAAGAAGGACGGCAAAGTCAGAATGTGTGTGGACTACAGAGACTTAAATAGGGCTAGCCCTAAAGATGATTTTCCACTACCACACATTGACATCTTGGTTGACAACATAACTCAACACAAGGTATTTTCCTTCATGGATGGATTCTCGGGATACAACCATCTCAAAATGGCCCCCAAAGACATGGAGAAGACTACTTTTGTTACGCAGTAGGGTACCTTCTGCTATAAAGTGATGCCATTCGGACTAAAGAATGTCGGGGCAACCTATCAGAAAGCCATGGTAGCTTTGTTTCATGACATGATACATCATGAAATCGAAGTCTACGTAGACGACATGATAGCCCGTTAACAAACAGAAGAAGAACACCTCGACCATCTGCAAAAGCTGTTTGTCAGGTTAAAGGAATATAAGCTCAGACTGAACCCTAGCAAGTGTACTTTCGGAGTCAAGAAATGCCTGCCCCCCGTACTGAGAAGGAGGTTAGAGGTTTCTTGGGACGCTTAAACTATATTGCAAGGTTCATCTCTCACCTAACATCCACCTGTGAGCCAATCTTCAAGCTATTGAAGAAAGATCAGGTGGTTGAATGGAACGATGATTGTCAAGTTGCTTTTGATAAGATCAAAGAGTATTTGCTGGAGCCTCCTATCTTGATGCCACCTGTCGAAGGAAGACCTTTGATCATGTATCTGACTGTTTTGGATAATTCAATGGGGTGCGTACTGGGCCAACACGACGAGTCTGGACGAAAAGAGCATGCCATTTATTACCTTAGCAAAAAGTTTACCGACTGTGAGACTCGCTACTCACTGCTCGAGAAAACTTGCTGCGCTTTGGTATGGGCTGCTCGCCGGCTAAGGCAGTATATGTTGACACATACCACTTTGCTGATTTCCAAAATGGATTCGATCAAGTACATCTTCGAGAAGCCTTCTTTATCCGGAAGAATTGCTAGATGGCAGATGATCCTGACTGAGTATGATATCCAGTACACAACCCAAAAAGCTATAAAGGGGAGTGTACTAGCTGACCATCTAGCTCATCAAGCTGTCGAAGATTATCAATCTATGAGGTTCGACTTCCCTGACGAGGACATTATGACATTGGACAACATTGAAGGTAATGGACCGTATGACGGACTTGAACAAGGATCCCGATGGACCCTACACTTTGATGGCGCTTCAAATGCACTTGGAAACGGTATTGGTGCGGTACTTATCTCTCCAGAAGGTTGCCATACACCTTTCACTGCTAGACTCTGCTTCAGCTGCACCAACAACATGGCCGAGTGTGAAGCTTGTATCTTTGGTATCAAGGCTGCAATTGACCTAGGAATCAAATCTCTGATCGTATTTGGGGACTCAACTTTGGTTATCAGTCAAATCAAAGGAGAATGGGAAACTAAACATCCTAATCTTATACCATACAAAGAACATGTCTTGACATTGTTGCCTCATTTCGAGCAGATTACCTTTGAGCACTTCCCGCGAGAAGAAAATCAGCTAGCAGATGCTCTGGCTACAATGTCTTCCATGTTTAAACTCAACTGGGATAATGAGGCTCCCCAAATCACCATCGAGCGAATGGACGAACCTGCGCACTGTCATGAGATTAATACCGAAGAAGTAGTGGAACAGCCATGGTTTCATGAAATCAAAAGGTATCTCCAGACTCGAGAATACCCTGAAGGGGTTTCAGTCAATGACAAAAAGTTCTTAAGGAGATTTGCTGCCAAGTTCTTCCTGAGCAATGGTATCTTATATAAGCGCAGCCATGATTGTGTTCTACTTTGTTGTGTGGACAAAGTTGAAGCTGAGTTGATCATGACTGAAATACATAGCGGCACATTTGGCACCCACTTAAGCGGACATACGATGGCTAAGAAGATTCTGTGGGCAGGCTACTACTGGTCTACCATGGAAGCTGACTGTCATCAATATTCCCGTACTTGTCACAAATGCCAAGTCTATGCTGACAAGGTACATATTCCTCCAGTTCCTCTCAACGTTCTAATAGCTCCTTGGCCATTCGCGATGTGGGGAATCAACATGATTTGAGAGATCAAGCCTACAGCATCCAATGGACACCGTTTCATCCTGGTAGCCATTGATTACTTTACCAAGTGGGTCGAAGCAGCTTCCTTCGCATCTGTTACAAAAAATGTGGTTGCCCGCTTCAGCAAGCAGAACCTCATATGCCGGTACGGTATCCCCGCTAGGATCATCACGGATAACGGTAAAAACCTGAATAACACTGTGATCACCGCTCTGTGCGAGCAGTTCAAGATTCAACATCACAATTGATCTCCCTATCGGCCAAAGATGAACGGTGCTGTTGAAGCTGCGAACAAAAATATCAAGAAGATCATTCAAAAGATGACAGTCACCTACAAGGACTGGCATGAGATGTTACCGTTTGCTCTGCACGGGTACCGAACCACGGCACACACTTCAACTGGGGCAACCCCCTTTTCTTTGGTATATGGCATGGAAGCTGTTTTACCTGTGGAAGTTCAGATCCCTTCCTTAAGGATCATGAAGGATGTTGGTTTGAGTGAAGACGATTGGATTCAGACCCGGCTTGATCAACTTAACTTGATTGACGAAAAGCGACTCACTGCTGTTTGCCATGGTCAGGCGTATCAAAAACGTATGATCAAGGTGTTCAACAAGAAAGTCAAAAGACAAGTATATCAAGTCAGGGACCTTGTAATCAAGCGAATCATCTTACCGCAAAGTGATCCCAGGGGAAAATGGACTCCTACTTATGAAGGACCATTTATAATCAAGAACATCTTTTCTGGTGGGGCAATGATTCTGACCACCATGGACGGTGATGACCTGCCGCACCCTGTGAACGCAGACATAGTCAAAAGATACTACGCGTAAACGACCCGACAAGTTGAAAACCCGAAAGGGACACTTGGGTAAAAAAGGGAATCCCGGTGAATCGAAAACCCGAAAGGGAGATTTAGGCAAAAATTAGGGATAAATAAAAAATCTGTACACCCGACAAGTTGAAAACCCGAAAGGGCGACTTGGGCAAAAAAGGGTTTCCCGATGGATCGAAAACCTGAAAGGGCGGTCCAGGCAAAAGTTAGGGAATTAAAGCGTATGCCTATGTCTCGTCATATCACTTTAAAGACAATCTCTTCACGGACAAGCTCTAGGCTTCTGATCAACCCAATCATCTGCGAACGAAGCGACGAATGGACAAGATACTCAGAGTTACGAAGGCTATAAGTAGAATGGAAATACCATGGAATTGTTACACATAGCCATCCTTCTTTGTATAAATTTTTTTCATTTTTTACGAAAACATTATCTTACTAGGATGACTGTCTCCTTTGTACAAAAATACTTACAAAAGTTAATACAAAGATACTTCAAAGTGCAGAAGTTTGCTTGCCTTTCCTTTCTTTTTTTACACTTATGTTTTATTTAAAAACGTCCAATGGTTTTTTAAATGAGCATATGCATTTGAATATAATCACTGCTTACAAATAAAACAAAATAAGAAAGGATAATTACTGATAGGTCAAAAGTATAAGGAAACGTCTTTAGGCTATTCCAGAAGAAATCCCCTGCAGTATGTCATTCATATCCTCAACAGAGCCAAAACCTTGAAATACACATCCCCAGCGGAGTTAAAGTTCAACATCCCCAGCGGAGTTAAAAACATATCGTCCTCAGGACTAAGGTTCTAAAACTCCCAATCCCCAGCAGAGCCAGAATACTTTGAACTTTCTTCCCCAACGGAGTCCAAAACTTCAAATCTTAAACCCCAGTGGAATACTATCCAACTTCCTCCGATTCCCCAACGGAGTTCTCCACAAAACAGGAATCCCCAGTAGATTGGCATACAACCCAAGCTCCTGATTTCCCCGGCAGGATAAGCATTCTCCTCACATAGTTATTTCCCAGCAGAACGAAGATTTCTTGTTCTCATTTCTCCAGTTGGAGCCTCCCAAATTTTAATTCCCCAGTAGGGATCATCAGAGTTTTCCTTATTCCCCAGGAAAGTCATAAAGGATTCACAATTCCCCACAAGTTACCAAGGATTTTTAATCCTCAGTAGTAGTCCAAAGGACATTCTCAGTCTCAACAATCAAAGGCTTTGAATTTCCAACAACAGTCAAGGGTTTATATTCCCCAGCATCAGTCAAAGATTTCATTATCTCCATTTATCAAGGATTTATTTCCCTCAAACAAGACGGCTACTCAGCCTACATGCGCATACATTACATTCATATATCATAAACATTGATAGAACACATTTTATTGCGTCATACATGTCATGCAACATAACTTTGTGTTTTAGCTAACATTTTACCCTTTTCAGGATAAGATTAAAAGCTATCTTTAACAAATATTCAAAGATTTCAGATACAGTATGGATACACCCCAGACACGGCGGTCATTCTATTACTCATTCAGAATGGAAAAGTCAAGATACAGTATGGATACACCCCAGACACGGAGGTCATTCTATTACTCATTCAGAATGGCAAAGTCAAGATACAGTATTGATACACCCCAGACATGGCGGTCATTCTATTACTCATTCAGATTATCAAAGTCAAGATACAGTATGGATACACCCCAGACACGGCAGTAATTCTATTACTCATTCAGATTGTCAAAGTCAAGATACAGTATGGATACACCCTAGACACGGCGGTCATTCTGCTACTCATTCAAACTTCCGCAATCAAATAAAGACTAGATACGCCTCAGACACGGAGGCTATTCTATTTCTCATTCAGGTTCAACTATCAATTTCAGATACAGTAGGGATACACCCCAGACACAATGGTCATTCTATTACTCATTCAGACTTCAACAATCAGATACATACTAGATACGCTCCAGACCCGGATGTCATTCTATTTCTCATTCAGATTCAACTATCAACTTCAAGCTCAGATACACTCCAAGACATGGAAGTCATTCTGCTTCCATTTCAGATCCCAGTTACAGTACAGATACACTCCAGACACAGAAGTCATTCTGCTACTCATACAGATCTCAACTATAGATACAGTCCAGATACGCACCAGACACGGTGGCCATTCTGTCACTCATTCAAACCTATTCCCCAGCACAGAGATACTCCAGACACGGATGCCATTCTGTCGCTTATTCAAATTTCAGATTTTGGATACAATTCAAAAACGTTCCAGACACGGGTACCTTTCTGACATTCATCCTCCTGATTTTCAACAAACAAATTTGGGATGGCATATTTAAGCCTATCTCTAGAAAGATTATACCATCTCCAAATGGCATCTTTTAAGCCCATTCCCTCAGCTACATTTTGACGAGTGCAAATTTACGGGCACTCTAGTGTCCAATCCTCTTTTACCTTCGAGTCACAAAAGGCAAGATTCGCCAATCTAACTCTTCAGGTCCAAGAAGATTGAACAGGGGAAACTGTTGTACCCCAAAATTTTCCCTCTCATCCTTCAGGAATTCATCCTGAACTCTCAGACTTTCTCTTAAACAAATCCAAGCCCTTTGTTATCATTCCTTTCCAAGTAAACAATTTACAAGAGCAAAATGGTCATTTGCAAGCTCAAAAGTCAAAACTCTTACCTTGGAAAAGTTAAATTCTAAATACTTAGAATTTTTCTAAAAAAAAGGGGGAAATGTGTTTAAGAAGAAAGTGGCACCTCAGAGCTTCTGAACCACCTCCAGGCAGAAACAATCAGAAGTTGCAAATTTGGCTCAGCACATAACATTCAGTCAGAAGGTGGTTCTTCAGCAGCTACACCAACTCAGTCATAGATTGTAAAAGTGGTTCAACACGTGATCTTTAAACAGAACATGGATCTTTCAGCAGTTACGCAAAAGTTAAGCCAGAGTTTGTTAGAGAAGTGTAAAGAAGAAAATAAAGCCTGGAACTCCTTCAGAACGCATTGGGATCAGAAGGTAATGGGATCAGCAGATTAGGTAAAATACTGAAGCAGGATCACTAAGTCCAGAGTCTTTAAAGGCAGATCAAAGGAGTATACTGGAAGACTCTCAGAATTTGCTGAGGCAGCAAGAGGCCAAGGTCAGAATTTGGTTTACGTTGTTCTTTTTGAAGTAGACTTGTTGGCTCAGGTTTTAGGTAATGATGCAAAATCTCCTATTACAAGATTTTGGATTTTGATAAATCTCATCACCATTTAATGCTCATTAATGCTCACAACCACTCCTGAACATTCATCCAAGGGGTCTCTCCACGTGTGGCTTGTTAAAACACCTTTGTGCAGGCTTAGGCATGGGTCTAGGCGCCACTTTTTGCCTATAGGTGTCACTTCTCCTTAATCCTCGCTTACTGTTCCAACCTAGGCTGAAAAGCTGTCCATCATCACAACTTTTCATGAACTTCCTTCAAAAACAAGTTAAACTCTACTGCATAATATGGGTTCCATTTAACGTTCAAAAATCCACAAAGCCTTGCCTATAAATAGGACACCATTGTCCATCACAAAAGGACGTGAAAAAACATTCAGAAAAAAATTGCTAGAAGAGGAACATAAAACTCTATTGAAGGAAACCTTGTGAAACTCTGCCAAAATCCCCAGTGCTTCATAACTTTGAACTTCCTGTCTCCAAACTTCATTGATATTCAGTTTGCTTCCTGACTAGGGAACGCCCATACATACACATATCTTCTCCATCCACCCATCCTAAAAAGAACCTGTCCAGAACACCATCACAGCTAATGTTAGCTCCAACTCACAAATTTTCTTCCAACAGCAAGGTAAGCACCTGCTGACTTTCATCACGCTGCTAAGCATCATCATCTTTGCATGCTCAATAAACACAATTTAAATATCATGTTGTTGCTGTATGCATTCTGAGGATTTTCATACCTCTGAATGCTTAAGTAGGAAGTGAATCAGTGTAGAACCTGTTTGTGACCTTGTTGGTTCTGCCTTCTGAAACACTTTGACACTTGCTGAAATCATCCTAGGCATGCCTTCTGTTTTGTGGAAAAATAATAAAACTGCAGATGTTCTGGCTAGCACGGGAGGAAATAAAGCTCTGACTTTGACGTCAGCATTTTTGAGGCCTATTTTGCTGTCAATAATATCAGAACTTCTGAAAATTATTGTGTTTCCAGCAGGTTCAGAACTTCTGACTTCCCCACTAACAAACTTTTGTCTTGCAGCGCATGGGGGTCAGAACTTCTGACCTTCCCACTAACAGGTTTCTGTTTTGCAGGGCACCAGAGTCAGAAGTTCTGACTCATACATTTTCACTAACAGGTTGATAATCCTGCGGCAGGCCTGGGTCAAAACTTCTGACTTCCTCTCAGCAGCGCGCTAGCCCTCTCTCTCTTTCTCTTTTTCTTCCCCTTGTTATTTTATTTTCTTATCTATTTTTCTCGTTGAACCACCCCCCATGTACAAATGTGTATCCCTCATCCCCTAAATATTGTAATAGCTTAGTGTGATTGGTGGGAACGAGAACTGACTGTTTTTTAAGCTGGTTTCGCGAAATGTCGCGGAAGCAAGAGTCGCCACCGTCTTTTATTTTCTCCAACATGGACAGGACAAAAGCACAGCAAAATTCCTTATGAGATTGTTTCTCGGTTCGGGAGGTAGATTTATAGAAAGGGAAGGTGTTAGCACCCTTTCTATCCGTGGTTATCCACGGGCTCTTAGGTACTTGCTCTTATGTTTTCAAAATGTTTGCTTTTCAAAATGTGAGTGGGCTTGAAAATGTTTCTTTGAAAGATTTCTGAATAACTCTTGTATCTGTCCTCAAGAGTGTTTGAAAAATTTGTTTTGAAAGCTTTTGAAAGTGTAAGGTGTGAAAAGTATTTTACTTGTTTTTGAAAAGAGCAAGTACCCATGAGTCGTCTACCTACCCTAAGGAATTAAGCTGTGTAAGTGTCCTTTAGATAGTGCTATCCCACCATTGAGAGGTAGGTAGCACCATCGTTGGAGGTGTTCGGGTCAATTCGATTGTAGGGACAGTGTGGTCACCGAAGCTATGGTAGGATACCTTATAAGTAACCCTAATTTCCTAGATCCTTTTATCCGAGGCAACCGTTTCGAGGCAACTGGATCTTTAGAAAAAGGGTGACCTCTAAGACGTCCTATACTTGATGACCACGTTTCGAAGGCAACGAGTGAGGCGTATCCTAGAAGTGGTGTGTGCTTTGTGTGTTGTATTCAGTTAATGTTTGTCTTTGTTATTTGTGAGCTACGAGTTGTTTTTATTTACACACATTCTTTCATGCGAGTTTAGCAGTTAAGGGGTGCAGAAAGTAAATTGCAGAAATATAAATCCTACGCTATTACAAGGCGCGGGTCTATACATCGCCAAAAAATACAAAGACCCGTTTTTTGGTAAATAAGTACGGAAAGTAAATAAAAACAGTAAAAATCCTAATTACTATTACATCCGGAGGCAGTTACATAATAATCAGAAATAAGTAATTAAAACTGAAATGCCCGCGAAAGAAAGAATCGGGAATGTCTTAAGGGTGTTGACCCTTTTAGGAAAAGAAATTGAATTTTTTGGTCTTTTTTTGTAATTAAAATGAAATTAAAACTAATTTATGACTAATTAATTAATTTAATTAAAAGAAAATATTTTTGTTTTTTTATGTTTTTTATGGAATAAAATAAAAATAAAAAGAAACAAAATTAAAAGTTAACCTAAATCTAAGTTATTTTAGTTATTTAAGAAAAGGAATTAAAATTGCCTAATTAAACTATTTTAGTTAATAATATTTATTTACAAAAATAAAATAATAATAATAATAATGTTAATTCTATTTTTTTTTATCTTATTATGAAAATATGTTAATTGATTAATTGTTAATAAGAAAATAAAATAAAGCAAGTAAATAAAAAAGAAAATGTCAAAACAAAAATAAAAAGAAGAGTAAAAACCCAAGGGGTGTGTGGGCTGAAATGGAGGTTTATTGAAGCAGTTCAGGCCCACTGAAATCTAAGCCACGTTTGACTTTCATGATTGCCTGCAACACGCTTGACTCCAGAGTATGGTGTGCTAGCCTTTTGGACCTTTAGATCTGCATCCATGGACACTTGGCTTGTTGGGATATGAGGTTTATGGTGTTCCTCTTTTGAGAATCTGCACATGAAAGCAATTGAAAAAATAGTATGGAAATTATAGGGGGACCTGGGAATCAAACCCAGGTCCCATGGATGCTTGGCCACGTCTCCAGCCACTGAAGCACTCATGCGCGTTTGTTAGTAACATGGAAAAGAAATATAATATAAAAAAACGCGTTTATATGCTAAAAGGCAAAAAGGCACGCGCAGGATTTGAATGCACCTATGCCTTGCTGCCACGCAGTCATCTTCTTCGTTCTGAAAAAAAAATCACAAGTAAATAGTGGGGGTTTTAAACCCCCACAAAACATCAATGTCAAAAATAGCGATTAGCTATATGGTCAATATAAAAATGGCGCGATGGGTCCATCTTATTCGTCTCATCCAGCTGAATTCGTCCATGCCTGTTTGGGGTTCCAATTTTACAGTATATAAAAACCCCTAATTCGAAGCTCTGAAAAACCTAGAAATTGTCAATGGCACTTTGCATTTTACAGCCTTATAATCAAATTAAAGTACACAAAATGCTTTGTAACAATGTTAGCAGTGCATAACCATGATTAAAATGAATTAAAAAGGCGTAAAAATGGAGTTTCAATTTTCAAATGATGGACAAACCGTGAGGGGGGGGGGGGGGGTGATGAGCGATTCTTTGAGGTTCTGCGCTTGATTCTGATTGCCAAAGGTTGCTGGTGATACAAAGAGTGTATTGGAATCAAAATGGAAGCTTGAATTGTACTGTAAGGTCGTTTTCAATTTGTCACATTTTCTTTGAAAATTGGAAATTGCTTATGCCGTTTTAGAATGCTCTAGGTCGTGTATGTTGTAAGGAATGCTTGCACCTCTGTATATGAATGAGTATCAATCAAAATAAAGAGCCTTGAAGCCTTGCCATTATGGTTTGGATTTTTGCCATGAACACCATTTAAACAACTTGCCATTCTTGTCAAAATTTGAATTTCTTGCTTAGAATAGGCCTTGCACGAATTTGGAAGGTGAATGATGGTGTATCAAAGCAATTCAACACAAAATATATCCCTTAATTAATTTTCTTGATTTTCATTTGAATTTTAAAGATTTAAAATGAATTAAATCAAATAAAATTAAATAAAAATGGGAAAATTAATTTTTAATCTTGAAATAAATTGTGGGACACGTGGGAGGCATGGCCAAGCTGAAACAAGTGGAAAAAGTGGGCCCCTTTTGTCAAAAATGAAGTTTCAAGGATAATTGACTTTGGCCATTTCACAAAAATTTCCCAACTTCTCCAATGCATATCTTGCTCAATTTTGAAGCTATGAACATGTTCTTGGACATTTTGGAAAGGTCTTGAAGTCCTCTATCCAACGTCTTTGGTCCCATGTCATTTTGATTTACCAATCTCAAGTTATGGTCTTTGACTTAAAGTGCCTTTTTGTTGACTTTTGAAAATGACCTATAATGTTGAAATTGATAACTTTTTGTGAGAGCATTTCTTGGACTTGGAGTGTGAAGATGAATTGTAGGAAATGTCCTCCCCTTCAAGATGAGCATTGGATGGGATTTTTCTGATGAACCATGAAAAAGTTATGCCTTGGTCAAGTTACAGTTGACTTTTCAGCTGTCCAAAAATAGAAACTTTTGCATCTTGATGATTTTTGAGCCATTCTTGTGAAATCATGGTCAAGATTTGACCAAATGATGATTTTGGCTTCAAAATAAGATGTTGACCAATTTTTTTGACTTTTGACTGCCAAATGACCATTTTGCCCCTGCAGTTGACTGTGGAGCAATTAGGGTTTTTGACTGTGCAACTTGACCTTGTGAGCCTTGAAACTTGACATGTAGGTGCTTGACAATGTGTATGAGCATATAGGACTTGATTGGGCCCTTGAAAACCTCAATTTCCTTGCAGGAACCAAAACCCTAGTTTGACTGGCTTTAGGAGAGTGGTTGACTGGGTAGCCTTTGAGTAGACTTTGAACCCTTTGAGGTGATGCTTGTCAAAACTTGAAGAATATGGGAGGGCAAATTTTGGGGTACAACAGTTTCCCCTGTTCAATCTTCTTAGACCTGAGGATGTAGATTGGCGTGTATGCCTTTCGTGATCCGAAGGTGGAAGATGATTGAACACTAGAGTGCCCAGAAATTTGCACTCACATAGTAGAGTATCAGCAGTGTGATAGTGGAAATGGGCTTACAGATGCCATTTGGAGAGATGATGGGTAGGAGGATGGGCTTATAGATGCCATCTGGAAGTATGACAGAGCCTTGTCAGGAATGGGCTTATAGATGCCATTTAGAGAGATGATGGGTAGGAGGATGGGATTATAGATGCCATCTAGGTGTCGATCGCGTAAGAGATTCCTTAGCGAGAACTTGCGTACCTGAGAAAGGAAAATAATTACCTGGCCTGTTACATGGGTTGATCTTAAAACTCTTCATGTAGATATGCCCTGGCTGGATACAGGTATCGAATATGGAAATAGTCGTCAACAGATACGCCCTGGCAGGATACAGGAATCGGATCTTCAAACTCTTCATACGTGCCCTGGAAAGATACAGGAATCGAGTCTGGAATATAGTCGTCAACAGATACACCCTGGCAGGATACAGGAATCGGATCTTCAAACTCTTCAGACGTGCCCTGGAAAGATACAGGAATCGAGTCTGGAATATAGTCGTCAACAGATACACCCTGGCAGGATACAGGAATCGGATCTTCAAACTCTTCAGACGTGCCCTGGCAAGATACAGGAATCGAGTCTGGAATATAGTCGTTAACAGATACACCCTGGCAGGATACAGGAATCGGATCTTCAAACTCTTCAGATGTGCCCTGGCAGGATACAGGAATCGAGTCTGGAATATAGTCGTCAACAGATACACCCTGGCAAGATACAGGAATCAGATCTTCAAACTCTTCAGACGTGCCCTGGTAGGATACAGGAATCGAGTCCGGAAAATAGTCGTCAACAGATACACCCTGGCAAGATACAGGAATCGGATCTTCAAACTCTTCAGACATGCCCTGGCAGGATACAGGAATCGAGTCCGAAAAATAGTCGTCAACAAATACACCCTGGCAGGATACAGGAATCGGATCTTCAAACTCTTCAGACGTGCCTTGGCAGGATACAGGAATCGAGTCTGGAAATAGTCGTCAACAGATACACCCTGGCAGGATACAAGAATCGGATCTTCAAACTCTTCAGACGTGCCCTGGTAAGATACAGGAATCGAGTCTGGAATATAGTCGTCAACAGATACACCCTGGCAGGATACAGGAATCAGATCTTCAAACTCTTCAGACGTGCCCTGGCAGGACACAGGAATCGAGTCTGGAATATAGTCGTCAACAGATACACCCTGGCAAGATACAGGAATCAGATCTTCAAACTCTTCAGACGTGCCCTGGCAGGATACAGGAATCGAGTCCGGAAAATAGTCGTCAACAGATACACCCTGGCAGGATACAGGAATCGGATCTTCAAACTCTTCAGACGTGCCCTGGCAGGATACAGGAATCGAGTCCGGAAATAGTCGTCAACAGATGTGCCCTGGCTAGCTACAGGTATCGAATCTGGAATTGCGACAGTTGATAGTAATCATCTTTGTATTGATCTTGGTCCTGAAAAGACAAAACGTTAGTTGTATGCAATGTCATGATGTATGACATGCGTGATGTTCTCAAAATAAATGAGATTGTATGTTCATGATGCGTATGTGCATGCTATAATGTATGAAGCTGTGATGTTTATGGATGTATTTTTGTCTTAGGAAAATAAATCCTTGACGAATGCCGGAAGCTTGAATCCTGGGATGATGTTTGAAGAGTAGAAATCTTCGTCTCCGCTGGGGATGAGGATTGCAAGAATAAACCGGTAGGAGAAGATGACTCCGTTGGGGAATAAACTTGGCGAAGAGATTACTCTATGGGGAATTACTCTGTGGGAAGAGAAGTACTTTGCTGAGGTTTTGATGATAACTCCGCTGGGGATACCGTTGATAAGCTTTGTTGGAGGTTTGATGAACTCCGCTGGGGAATAGGAAGAGCTTCGCCGAGGACGATCTTTCCGTGGTTATTAGCTGAGGATAACCCAGTTATAAGCTCTGGCGGAGCATAACCTTTGAATAAAAAGTCCGGGGAGACGTGTTCGTGCTCTGTAGGGGATAAGCTTCCAGAATCTACTGGGGATAAGCTTCCTACTGGGGAGATGGTTCAACTCTCCTGGGGAGACTTTTGAACTGTACTGGGGAGTGGCTCCACTGGGGTGTCTGGTATTCCGCCGGGGAACAATCTTAGATCAAGACTGCCGGGGATGTTTGTTTAGGAACATTTGTATACTCCGTTGGGGAATGTTGAGATTTGCTGGGGATAATCCACCTTCCTTAAGGCTGACAGTAGACTAACTCTGCTTGGGGAGAGTATTGCTGACTTGCCGGAGATACTGTGCCTTGTAGGGCTTGTGGGAGACCAACTCTGCTCAGGGAGTATTGTTGAGTCCTGACTTACTTTGCGGGGAGTGAAGGTATCCTGATCGTTCTTCAGCTGAACCTACCTTGGTACCTTGGTGGACAGAGCAACTAGATCGCTTAGACAATTCAATATTGCCCCTGTTTCTGATGTCACCTGTAATTGATCCTTTGTTTCGCATGCAAATATTTATGAGTTAGCAATTAGTGTCAAATGCATATATCACAATTGAACATTGGACGTTCTTCACAAGACAAAACAGAAAAAGGAAAAAGAATTGGCAATTTGTCCGAAAAGTGAATTTGTATTGATTTTTGAATTTGCCTGTAAATAGGCGTTTATGTACAAGAGGCTGACGTCCTAGTAAGAGAACGCCGTTGAACAATAGAGTTTATACAATTTTGTGAAAAGGAAAACAAAACAGCTATGTGAAAGGAATAATCCCACTGGGTTCCAACTCTGCTATCGCCTTTATATCTTCGAGCGTCTCATCACTTTGCTGCTCAGTTGAAGATGAAGCTGATCGATTGATGCCGTTTGAACTTGATAGTTGATACCGGATTCTGGATGCAACGTGATCCAATGAGACATAGTATTACGCTTATCCCTAACTTTTGCCTGGACCGCCCTTTCGGGTTTTCAGTCCACCAGGATACCCATTTTTGCCTAAGCCGCCTTTTCAGGTTTTCGACTTGCCGGGTGTACAGATTTTTTTTTCATCCCTTATTTTTGCCCGAACCCTTTTGGTTCGCCGGGAAGCCCTTATTTTTTCCTAGGTATGTCAACCTAGCGGGTCTTTTGTTCATGCATAGTATCTTTTTACTATGTCTGCATTGGCTGGGTGAGGAAGGTCGTCACCATCCATGGTGGTTAGAATCATGGCTCCTCCTGAGAAGACATGTTTAACCACAAATGGCCCTTCGTACGTGGGGGTCCATTTGCCCCTGGGATCACTTTGAGGAAGGATGATGCGTTTGATTACCAGATCTCCAACTTGATACTCTTGGCGTCTGATCTTCTTGTTAAATGCCCTGATCATCCGTTTTTGGTACGTTTGACCATGACAAATAGCAGTGAGTCTCTTTTCATCTATTAGATTTAATTGATCAAGTCAAGTCGGGATCCAGTCATCTTCGCTCAGATCTGCATCCTTCATTATCCGGAGAGAGGGTATCTGGACTTCAATAGGCAAGACTGCCTCCATGCCATAGACCAAGGAAAAGGGAGTTGCCCCGATTGACGTTCTTGCTGAGGTACGGTACCCATGAAGAGCGAACGGTAACATCTCATGCCAATCTTTATAGGTCACTGTCATCTTCTGCACAATTTTCTTGATGTTCTTATTTGCTGCTTCTACAGCCCCATTCATCTTCGGCCGATAAGGAGAAGAGTTGTGGTGCTGTATCTTGAATTACTCGCAGAGCTCAGTGATCATCTTGTTATTAAGATTGGTACCATTGTCCGTAATGATCCTTTCCGGGATGCCGTATCGACAGATCAGGTTGTGCCGAATGAACTGTGCCACGACGTTCTTGGTTACCGAAGCATAGGAAGCTGCTTCGACCCACTTTGTGAAGTAATCAATCGCTACCAGGATGAAGCGATGCCCGTTAGATGCCGTAGGTCTGATCTCACCGATCATATCAATTCCCCACATTGCAAAAGGCCAAGGTGCTGTCAAGACATTCAGAGGAACTGGAGGAACGTGCACCTTATCTGCATAAATCTGGCATTTGTGACACGTCCGAGAATGTTGGTAACAGTCAGCTTCCATTGTGGACCAGAAATATCCTGCCCGAAGGATTTTCTTTGCCATGGTGTGTCCACTGGAATGTGTTCCGAAGGTACCTTCATGTAGCTCTGCCATGATCTTTTCTGCTTCAGTCTTGTCCACACAACGCAGTAAAGTTGAATCATGGTTTCGCTTGTAAAGAATGCCGTTGCTGAGGAAGAACTTTGCAGCGAATCTTCTCAGAAACTTCTTGTCATTGACAGATGCACCTTCAGGGTATTCTTGAGCTTCCAAGTACCTCTTCATTTCATGGTACCAAGGCTTCTCAGTTACCACCTCAGCCTCAAGATCACAACAATATGCAGGTTCGTCCAGTTTCTAGATAATGATCCGGGGAGCCTCGTTGTTCCATTTGACTTTGAACATAGAAGACATCGTAGCCAGCGCGTCCGCCAACTGATTCTCCTCTCTTGGGAAGTGTTCAAAAGTTATCTCCGCGAAGTGGGGGATCAATGCCAACACACATTCTTTGTAAGGAATAAGATTTGGGTGTTTCGTATCCCACTCGCCTTTGATCTGATTGATCACGAGAGCGGAATCTCCGAAGACACTCAGAAACTTGATCCTTAAGTCAATTGCAGCTTGAAGACCCATAATGCATGCCTCATACTCCGCCATGTTGTTGGTGCAGTTGAAACATAGTCGGGCAGTAAGTGGAGTATGAGTGCCTTGAGGGGATATGATCACAGCGCCGATACCGTTGCCCAAAGCGTTGGAGGCTCCGTCAAAGTGCATAGACCATCAGGATCCTTCCTCAGGTCCTTCATCCGGTCCAGGTACTTCACAATCAGTCACTACCATGATGTTCTCGTCTGGAAAATCAAAGTTCATTGACTGGTAGTCATCCACTGCCTGGTGTGTCAAATGGTCTGCCAACACACTCCCCTTGATGGCTTTCTGAGTCGTGTACTGGATGTCGTATTCTGTCAAGATCATCTGCCATCTTGCTATTCTTCCAGACAGAGCAGGCTTTTCGAATATGTACTTTATTGGATCCATTTTTGAAATCAACAGAGTAGTGTGAGTCAGCATATACTGTCTCAGCCGGCGAGCAGCCCATACCAAAGCGCAACAAGTTTTCTCGAGCAGTGAGTATCGGGTCTCACAGTCGGTAAACTTTTTGCTAAGGTAATAAATGGCATGCTCTTTTCGGCCAGACTCGTCATGCTGCCCCAGCACACACCCCATTGAGCTGTCAAGTACTGTCAAGTATAATATTAGAGGTCTCCCTTCAACCGGTGGCATAAGAATGGGTGGTTCTTGGAGATACTCTTTGATTCTGTCGAAAGCGGCATGACATTCATCATTCCAACGTACTACCTGATCCTTCTTAAGTAGCTTGAAGATTGGTTCACAGGTAGCAGTTAGATGCGAGATGAATCGGGCAATGTAATTCAGACGTCCTAGAAAGCCTCTGACTTCTTTCTCTGTCTTGGGAGCTGGCATCTCTTGTATGGCTTTAACCTTGGCAGGGTCCACTTGAATACCTTTGTCGCTCACAACGAAGCCTAGCAGTTTTCCAGATCTTACCCCGAAGGTGCACTTGTTCGGGTTTAACCTCAGCTTGTACAACTTCATACGGTCAAACAGCTTCTGTAGATGGTCAAGGTGTTCCTCCTCAGTTTGAGACCTTGCAATCATATCATCGACGTACACTTCAATCTCATGATGGATCATGTCGTGAAATAAAGCAACCATGGCACGTTGGTAGGTTGCCCCAGCATTTTTCAGTCCAAAAGGCATGACCTTGTAGCAGAAGGTGCCCCACTGAGTAACAAAGGTAGTCTTTTCCATATCTTCGGGAGCCATTTTGATCTGATTATAACCTGAAAAACCATCTATGAAGGAGAATACCTTGTGTTGAGCAGTATTGTCAACCAGAACATCGATGTGAGGCAGAGGGAAGTCATCCTTGGGGCTCGCCCTGTTCAAATCCCTGTAATCAACACACATTCGGACCTTACCATCTTTCTTAGGCACCGGAACCACGTTGGCAACCCACTGAGGGTAAGAAGTCACTGCTATAAAACCGGCATCAAATTGCTTCATAACCTCAGCTTTGATCTTCTCGGACATCTCTGGACGCATGCGGCGGACCTTCTGCTTTACCGGAGGGCAGTCTTCCTTGGTATGCAGGTGATGAACTACGATGTCGGTATCCAACCCAGGCATGTCTTCGTAAGACCAGGCAAAGATTTCCATGTAGTCACGCAGCATCTGAATCAACCGTTGTTTCACACTGAGCTCCAGATTGGCACCAATCTTGACTTCCTTTCTGTCTGTCTCAGTACCCAGATTTACCGTTTCCACCGGCTCTTCTTGTGGATGAATGGCCCTCTCTTCCTGGAGTAGCAGTCTTGCAAGCTCACCAGGCACTTCGCAATCATCTTCACCTTCGTCTTCGGCTAAGTTGATCGGATTTTCGAAGTCATAACTGGCAGTAGCAGAGTCGTTACCAGTGAGATCCAGAGTGGATTGGAACCTGTATGAGTGAGTGTGTGTAAATACAGCTGTTTTGCAATATGTAAAGAAAGAAAGGGAGCGCAAGATTCGAAATGTGAAAAACGTCCAATGCTTTTATTCATGATATATGAAAGTGACAAACAAAAGCCCTCACAAATAAAACCACGGTGCCCCGGGTAAGACACCGGGCCATAGAGTTTCAAATTATTATTTATTACAAATTCAAAACAAAGAAGTTCATTACTGGGTGACAAAAGTAATAGTTGTAAAGTCTTTTGCAGTCCAGTTGCTAGGTACATCTTCAGTTGTTGGGTATATCCAGCTGTCGAATTCGGATTCCTCCACTTCATCTTCAACCCTGATAGCATTTACTCCATGGTTGGGCATGGGAGCAGTCACCACATTAGGCTTCTCGGGTGCTTCGAACTGTACCTCCTTGGCATTAATAAGGTCCTGAACCTTATTCCTTAGGGCCCAACAATCATCAGTAGAATGTCCCGGGCTATTAGAGTGATAAGTGCAACAGGCGTTGGGGTTGTACTTCGGAGATGCTGTATTTACCACCTTCGGAGCCTCCTTGACAGTTAACAGGCTGGTTGACAGCAGTTGCGACAGGATCTGAGAGAGAGTCATGCTGAGCCGGGTATACTGCCTTTTGGGCCTTTCAGCTCTGGGCTGGTTGTATTGCTGAGGAGCAGCAACAGGCTTAGAAATAACCACCGCGTTGACAGCTTGGCGGCGTTCTGGTTTGTTCTGCCTTCTGGGACCATACACAGCACTGGCCTCCTTCTTGAAGGGCTTCTTTTCAGTATTTGAGGAGGCACCCTTCTGTATCTTCCCCGATTTTATACCAGCTTCGATCCTCTCACCTGTCAGGATCAGGTCAGTAAACCCAGCAGAGGAATTACCAATGAGATGGTTGAAGAATGGACCAGACAGGGTCCCTAAGAACATGTCCACTAGCTCACGATCCGTCAACGGGGGCTGCACCCTGCCAGCCAGATCTCTCCATTTCTGTGCGTACTCCTTAAAACCTTCACCCATTCCCAGTGACATACCCTGGAGTTGGGTACGCGTGGGAGCGAGGTCGGAATTATATTGATACTGCTTGTAAAAAGCAGTGGCCAAATCCTCCCAGTTACGAATGTTGGTTCCATCCAGCTGATAGAACCATTCGAGATGAGTCCCTGAAAGACTCTCCTGGAAGAAGTGGATCCATAAGTTCTTGTCTGCTGTGTAAGGCTGGATCTTCCTTACATAAGAGCGGAGGTGCATCTTAGGACAGGATGCCCTGTCGTACTTCACAAAGGCAGGCGCCTTGAACTTGTGTGGGATCACCACCCCAGAAGATAACCCCAAGTCTCCGAAATCCAACCCAGGAACACGTTGAATCTCCATAGCATTTAACCTGTCCTCCAGCTGTTTGTACCAGTCCTCAGCAGGAGGGTACTGTTCATCGTTGAAGTCTGTCTCAGTGTCAGAAACCACAAGACTAGGGACCTCTCTCCCTTGGTGACTGCCTTCCCCCACAGATGGAGTAGTCCTCTCAGCTTCATTTTGCAGCGTATTCCCGAGTCTGCGCCCAGTGTTGAATAGCACAATCCTCTTATTCTTCTTATTCTTCTTCAGGAGAAAAGCCTTCAGCTCTTGTTGTCCCTGGGCCAAGTTCACGACCATCTCCTGGAATTGGGTGTTCTGGGCCTGGAGGGCCTTGATCGCTTGCTCGGTAGTGAGTTCAGGATTCATGATGACTGAGTGCTAAAATAAACAGTGAAGAAGATTAAGCAACCTGTAGAAAAAGGGTACCTGTTATGCACATGATGCATGATATGCTATTTATGCAATGCCTTCAAGGGTTCGAAAGTTCAAATTCGTTATAGCCAAAAAAGAACACACTTTTTATTAGGAAATAATTTGTTCAGTACATCAGGGCCTCATGGGCAAAACATTACAAAATAATTAATCCCAAAAGACACTGCGCATTCTCTTTGGAGCGATGTAAGTGTTGAGGGTCTTTTCCTCGTGGAGTAGGCGAGTGAGCTCCAAGACCTTCTTTTCACTGGCATGTAGACTGGCTTCAAGAGAATTTCGTTCTTCCTTGAGTTGGATCCAGCTTTTCTACATTTCTTCCCAGGATGTAGGCATGTCAGGATGTTGAATGGTGTAGGGCACCTATCCTTCCAACACTGGCTCTTTGATCACGGGGAGAACATGAGGATATGGCATCACCAGCTTCTGGGAGCGGGCTCGTACCCACTTGAGATAAGGCTCCAGGGGGATGGAGTTCTTGTGCCCCAGCGTCTTGCTATCTACCTTGTTGGGCATCCTCCAAGATCTGATAAATCTCTAGGGAAGTCCTTGTGCATCATTGTCGAAGTCAAAAACTATGTCAGGAAGCAACATGTCGTGAGGGCCATCCCTCCGAGCATAACCAAACTGTCTCAAAGCCAAACACAGGTTGTAAGTAATACCTCCTCTGATTCCAAGTAAAGGAACATTAGGAAACTCCTCGCAACGATCAATGATAGTGACATTATCTCTGGACCGAGAACACCAATGTATATCAACATGTGTAAGAGTCATCAACCGTTGTGACCATCTCAAACCCTGCTCGTTCTTCAAAACTGATTATGGAAGGTACGAAATAAACCACCTTGCCAGGAGAGGAGTGCAGCACATGAGAACACCTTTTTTTCTCATGGTTCGAGTGTAACATGAGTGAAGGATGTCCCCAAGCAACGTTGGTATAGGATTCCTGGACATGAAGATCTTGACAGCATTGATGTCTATAAGCTGATCTGGCTTAGGGAACAACACCAACCCATAGACAAGGAGGGCTACAACTTCTTCAAAGGCTTGTAGGTCAAGGGAATTCCAACACTCTTGGGCCTTCTCAAACAGAAACTTTGCCAAGAACCCTTTGATACCACTTCTGGTTTCCCAATGTCCCTTGATGTCAGAGGGTTGTAGGCATAATGCTTTAGCAACCTCTTCAAGTTTTGGTTCCCTTTCCGTACCGTTGTAGGGTAGTTGACTGAGGATAGGGATCTTCAGAAGCTGGGAGAACTCTTCCAATGTAGGCACCAGTTGATAATCCAGGAAAGTAAATCAGTGGTGCAGAGGGTCAAAGAACTGGAAAAGGACCTTTATCATATCTTCCTCAATGTTGGTGTTGACCAAGATGATGAGTCTACCATGCCTTTCACTGAAGGAAGAGTTATCGGGAATCCTGGATGTAAGTTCCTTAAGCTGAGGAGGGACCCTTACAAGGTTGACCTGAATTGTCTTTCTGCAGATAGTTTCCATGTCCTACAAAATAAGAACAAAGATGAAGATTCGAACCCCTGAAGTGGTTAGTGGATGCATATGATGTTGTATGATGTTATGATGCTATGATAAAACACACCACAAGTATTCACAGAAAAAAGCAAACATGGTAAGGCACACAAGTCACACCACAACCCTTAGAGTTTAGGCCAGCATGGGGTCTGGGGTACTACCCTCTTGAAGTTGGTGGGCTCAAAACCTGTCCTATCAAAAGTAACCGGGTTCTAAGGATCTCAATATCATTGGATTGTTCTCTGTGTTCATCGTTTCGATTTAGCCACTGAACTGGCGATCAAAATATTCCAAGAAAACAACCCTCAATGAGTGTAGTATCGAGTATCAACCAACTTCGGACTGCACCAAAGTCAGTTATCTCACTACCCTAAAGAGGCCAGGATGGTTCAATTAAGGTTCCTAAGGTCAGTTGATGCTTCACGACACCACGCGGCGGCCCCGTACTCTCCTTGACTTGACTCAAGGGTTACCGGTACTCACCAAAGTGCCACATCAACGTAGCAGACTGCTTCAACCATGTCGGTATACCCCGCACAGTTCCCTCACAGCCTTGTTGCTACTTTCTAAGAAGGTATCCCCCAGATCCGGGTTAGGATCTATATAACCCCCAAGACAGTGCCCACAATAATAAAGCAAACAAAACAGGCAATTGAAAACATAAGTATGGTCTAATCCTAAGGTACACCTCACTTTAAGTATCCCCAGCAGAGTCGCCAGTTCTGTGATCGGTGGGAACGAGAACTGACTGTTTTTTAAGCTGGTTTCGCGAAATGTCGCGGAAGCAAGAGTCGCCACCGTCTTTTATTTTCTGCAACATGGACAGGACAAAAGCACAGCAAAATTCCTTATGAGATTGTTTCTCGGTTCGGGAGGTAGATTTATAGAAAGGGAAGGTGTTAGCACCCTTTCTATCCGTGGTTATCCACGGGCTCTTAGGTACTTGCTCTTATGTTTTCAAAATGTTTGCTTTTCAAAATGTGAGTGGGCTTGAAAAAGTTTCTTTGAAAGATTTCTGAATAACTCTTGTATCTGTCCTCAAGAGTGTTTGAAAAATTTGTTTTGAAAGCTTTTGAAAGTGTAAGGTGTGAAAAGTATTTTACTTGTTTTTGAAAAGTGCAAGTACCCATGAGTCGTCTACCTACCCTAAGGAATTAAGCTGTGTAAGTGTCCTTTAGATAGTGCTATCCCACCATTGAGAGGTAGGTAGCACCATCATTGGAGGTGTTCAGGTCAATTCGATTGTAAGGACAGTGTGGTCACCGAAGCAATGGTAGGATACCTTAGAAGTAACCCTAATGTCCTAGATCCTTTTATCCAAGGAAACCGTTTCGAGGCAACTGGATCTTTAGACAAAGGGTGACCTCTAAGACGTCCTATACTTGATGACCACGTTTCGAAGGCAACGAGTGAGGCGTACCCTAGAAGTGGTGTGTGCTTTGTGTGTTGTATTCAGTTAATGTTTGTCTTTGTTATTTGTGAGCTACGAGTTGTTTTTATTTACACACATTCTTTCATGCGAGTTTAGCAGTTAAGGGGTGCAGAAAGTAAATTACAGAAATATAAATCCTACGCTATTACAAGGCGCGGGTCTATACATCGCCAAAAAATACAAAGACCCGTTTTTTGGTAAATAAGTACGGAAAGTAAATAAAAACAGTAAAAATCCTAATTACTATTACATCCGAAGGCAGTTACATAATAATCAGAAATAAGTAATTAAAACTGAAATGCGCGCGAAAGAAAGAATCGGGAATGTCTTAAGGGTGTTGACCCTTTTAGGAAAAGAAATTGAATTTTTTGGTCTTTTTTTGTAATTAAAATGAAATTAAAACTAATTTATGACTAATTAATTAATGTAATTAAAAGAAAATATTTTTGTTTTTTTATGTTTTTTATGGAATAAAATAAAAATAAAAAGAAACAAAATTAAAAGTTAACCTAAATCTAAGTTATTTTAGTTATTTAAGAAAAGGAATTAAAATTGCCTAATTAAACTATTTTAGTTAATAATATTTATTTACAAAAATAAAATAATAATAATAATAATGTTAATTCTATTTTTTTTGATCTTTTTATGAAAATATGTTAATTGATTAATTGTTAATAAGAAAATAAAATAAAGCAAGTAAATAAAAAAGAAAATGTCAAAACAAAAATAAAAAGAAGAGTAAAAACCCAAGGGGTGTGTGGGCTGAAATGGAGGTTTATTGAAGCAGTTCAGGCCCACTGAAATCTAAGCCACGTTTGACTTTCATGATTGCCTGCAGCACGCTTGACTCCAGAGTATGGTGTGCTAGCCTTTTGGACCTTTAGATCTGCATCCATGGACACTTGGCTTGTTGTGATATGAGGTTTATGGTGTTCCTCTTTTGAGAATCTGCACATGAAAGTAATTGAAAAAATAGTATGGAAATTATAGGGGGACCTGGGAATCGAACCTAGGTCCCAAGGATGCTTGGCCACGTCTCCAGCCACTGAAGCACTCATGCGCGTTTGTTAGTAACATGGAAAAGAAATATAATATAAAAAATGTGTTTATATGCTAAAAGACAAAAAGGCGCGCGCAGGATTTGAATGCACCTATGCCTTGCTGCCACGTAGTCATCTTCTTTGTTCTGAAACAAAAATCACAAGTAAATAGCGGGGGTTTTAAACCCCCACAAAGCATCAATGTCAAAAATAGCGATTAACTATATGGTCAATATAAAAATGGCGCGATGGGTCCATCTTATTCGTCTCATCCAGCTGAATTCGTCCATGCCTGTTTGGGGTTCCAATTTTACAGTATATAAAAACCCCTAATTCGAAGCTCTGAAAAACCTAGAAATTGTCAATGGCACTTTGCGTTTTACAGCCTTATAATCAAATTAAAGTACACATAATGCTTTGTAACAATGTCAGCAGTGCATAACCATGATTAAAATGAATTAAAAAGGCGTAAAAATGGAGTTTCGATTTTCAAATGATGGACAAACCGTGAGGGGGGGGGGGATTCTTTGAGGTTCTGCGCTTGATTCTGATTGCCAAAGGTTGCTGGTGATGCAAAGAGTGTATTGGAATCAAAATG
This sequence comes from Vicia faba, assembly GCA_948472305.1. NCBI lineage: Eukaryota > Viridiplantae > Streptophyta > Magnoliopsida > Fabales > Fabaceae > Vicia > Vicia faba. Next base: position 1,227,327,037 of record OX451736.1, on the reverse strand, counting down.
GAAGCTTGAATTGTACTGTAAGGTCGTTTTCAGTTTGTCACTTTTTCTTTGAAAATTGGAAATTGCTTATGCCGTTTTAGAATGCTCTAGGTCGTGTATGTTGTAAGGAATGCTTGCACCTCTGTATATGAATGAGTATCAATCAAAATAAAGAGCCTTGAAGCCTTGCCATTATGGTTTGGATTTTTGCCATGAACACCATTTAAACAACTTGCCATTCTTGCCAAAATTTGAATTTCTTGCTTAGAATAGGCCTTGCACGAATTTGGAAGGTGAATGATGGTGTATCCAAGCAATTCAACACAAAATATATCCCTTAATTAATTTTCTTGATTTTCATTTGAATTTTAAAGATTTAAAATGAATTAAATCAAATAAAATTAAATAAAAATGGGAAAATTAATTTTTAATCTTGAAATAAATTGTGGGACACGTGGGAGGCATGGCCAAGCTGAAACAAGTGGAAAAAGTGGGCCCCTTTTGTCAAAAATAAAGTTTCAAGGATAATTGACTTTGGCCATTTCACAAAAATTTCCCAACTTCTCCAATGCATATCTTGCTCAATTTTGAAGCTATGAACATGTTCTTGGACATTTTGGAAAGGTCTTGAAGTCCTCTAGCCAATGTCTTTGGTCCCATGTCATTTTGATTTACCAATCTCAAGTTATGGTCTTTGACTTAAAGTGCCTTTTTGTTGACTTTTGAAAATGACCTATAATGTTGAAATTGATAACTTTTTGTGAGAGCATTTCTTGGACTTGGAGTGTGAAGATGAATTGTAGGAAATGTCCTCCCCTTCAAGATGAGCATTGGATGGGATTTTTCTGATGAACCATGAAAAAGTTATGCCTTGGTCAAGTTACAGTTGACTTTTCAGCTGTCAAAAAATAGAAACTTTTGCATCTTGATGATTTTTGAGCCATTCTTGTGAAATCATGGTCAAGATTTGACCAAATGATGATTTTGGCTTCAAAATAAGATGTTGACCAAATCTTTTGACTTTTGACTGCCAAATGACCATTTTGCCCCTACAGTTGACTGTGGAGCAATTAGGGTTTTTGACTGTGCAACTTGACCTTGTGAGCCTTGAAACTTGACATGTAGGTGCTTGACAATGTGTATGAGCATATGGGACTTGATTGGGCCCTTGAAAACCTCAATTTCCTTGCAGGAACCAAAACCCTAGTTTGACTGGCTTTAGGAGAGTGGTTGACTGGGTAGCCTTTGAGTAGACTTTGAACCCTTTGAGGTGATGCTTGTCAAAACTTGAAGAATATGGGAGGGCAAATTTTGGGGTACAACACTTAGGATTTTACATTTCCGCGTTTTATTGCTTTCAAAATGTAAATGCTAGTAATTAGGATATGTATGGAAAGATAAAATCAATGAAATAGAAAATCCTAATTCAAGATAAAATCATGCATGCAATAAAACACACTTGCACACAAACACCCCTTAAGGTATCTCCACCCGGTTGCCTAAACAAAAGGGCCATGTTATGCATGTTGGGTACTTTGGAAAAACAAAAACAAAACAAAAGATCATAGTCCCTCGATGACGCTATCTTGGTTGCCTAAATAAAATGATCAAGTCCCTCAAAATGTTTCCAAAAATACTTGACACAATTGCTATCATGGTCTATATGATAACCTGCGCCTGTCCCGTTTAACATCCTAATACAAGGTTGTTTACCAAATACAATGGTAAAACAACACTGTCAAAAAGGGTTAAAAACGTATGGGAAAGATCTTTGAGTAAAATAGGGTAGACAACTCTTAGTTACTTGATCAAAAACTTGCAAAAATATCCTTTATATTTTCAAACACACTTCACAACAAAATTTCAAAACACTTCTCAAATCAAACTTTCAAACATTAAAATCTTTTCAAAAAAACAAAACACCTTTGTATACATTCAAACGAGAATCATTACAAAGGTTGCCACAACAATGGCCTCTTTTCAAACATCTTTCAAAACCATACACAAAGTACCATTTCAAACAATTGAAAAGAAAAAGCAAGTGATCTAAACAAGTAACTAAGAGCCCATGGATAACCATGTATGAAAATGGTGCTTGCACCTTCCCTTTTCATAATCTACTCCCCGAACCCAAGAAAACATCTCAAAGGTCTTTCCTGTGCTTTTTGACCTTTCCTTTGGATAAAATAAAAAGTCGGTGGCGACTCTTGCTAAACCAAAACATTTGCAAACACAAACGCAAAACCTCAAGTCAGTTCTCCCACCGTATTACAGAAGGCATGGAGAATTTGAGATACCTTTAAGATGAAGTCTTTAGGCATAGAAACTTGAAGAATTTATTTTGTGATTGTAACTTTAAACTTTATTGAATGTAACTTGGGCATTAACTTGTATAATTTGCAAATGAATGAAATGATGGTTACTTGGAACTTTGAAATTGTATATTTTTGATGCGTCTTGCAAATTGAATGAGAACCTTTGAATGATGTTGAACTTTTGTCCATTTGAAATCAATAGACTTAAATTTGGAGTTTTGAACTTTGAATCATGAAGCGGATTATAGAATTTGATTTCACTTTTAATATTATGAACATGATCTCTTGATTTTGAATCTTGAGAGTGATCTTTGGATAAAAGACTTGAAAAATTGATGAACATCTTAATTTCCAAGCAGCATGTAGAATTGATGTTCTTAATGTTTTAATTTGAACATTGAATTGGAACTTTCAAACTCATGAAAGCAATAATTTCCTTCCATATTTTGAATTATAAATGAACTTGAATCCATGGATTTGACATGATATCTTGAAAAATAATCACGGTTCCTGACTTGAATAATCACAAGGATAGGATTTGAATAAATTATAGCGTCATGAATCATAATTCAAAGTGGTCAAGAAACTTCTAATCCAAAAAATGTCCTATACAGTTTCGATAAATTCCATATCATTCTAAACATAAATTTGCTCTTGATCTCCTGAGTTTGAACTTGTAAATGTTGACCTTTTGGTTAATACGCTTTGAATCAACCTACGAACTTGATCCTCCCCCACATTCCCAGGCACATTGATGGATATGTGAACCAATGATGATGAAATCTTGATTGTGCTTTGAGGAAGTTTTGGAGAAGCTTGATACCACTTGTCGAACAGAGCATGGAAATAAACACACGATTCTCTGAAGGTTCCCCAAAACAAGCTATCACACCTGAGACATCCGTGATCAAAATAAGCATGAACGATGTTTGAGACTCCATGCTCTGAGATTAGAAGTTTTGCCTTGATGAATTAGTCTTCTAGAATCAATGATCAATCGTACTTTTGGCTTGAGAGGCTCAAAACCCTAATTGAGGCGTGACGCCTGATGCTCTTGATTCAGACGTGCTTCTGCACATGAAATCAAAGACACAAAAAAGATACACTTCGTGCTTGATTAGAAGTTAGTCATTTATAAAATAAAATTTTCACAACACTCGATAATCTCTGCACAGGCAATGCTCGAAGGTGAGAAGTTCGAAACTGACCATATTTCCTGACCTTGATGTATATAACAAAAATGAAAATGAAGATGGGATCTTAGGTCAAAAATTGGGGTATGACAGTTGCCCCTATTTAAGTTTCTTCTATCCGGAGATATGAAGATTGAAATCTTCATCTCGACGAGATTGAAGAGACTTAAATACAAAATACGCAATTTTTGGCCCTAAGATACCACCATTGTGTTTATGATATGAATGTAATATTTGAATCTTATGGGGAATGATGCCGCATGAGACAAAATAATGTTGGAGAAACCAAGCACATGATAAAATAATCCACATGGGAAGAGATTATAACTCTACTAGAGAAACAGAGCCACAGACTTCGAATGAGAGACTCTTATTGGGGAATAACTTTGAGAGAAAACAATTTCCTGACTCTAATAAAGAAAATGCCTTGCATAGGCTGCAAAAAAACATATGGCTACTGACTTAAGGTGATGGTAAGTTTACAACTCAGGGTCAAAGGTAGTAAAAAAGATACACCAACTTTTACTGATAGTGAACTACCGATTTTTACTGAAGTTAGAGATTTCATAACAAACTTCTCTGCGGGACTTTTCCAAAGAGAAACCATTTCCTACTGAAATAACATATTGTTGTGGATACACAAGCTGCTCAAATAAAGAGGCTACCACTTCCTGTCTTTCAAATATATCAATAACATACAAGCTAATCATGAAGAGACCGTTGCTTGCTGTCTTCCAAAGATATCAATAAAATACAAGCTGCTCAGGAAGAGTCCGCCACTTGCTGTCTTCAAAGGATATCAATAACATACAAGTTGCTCATGAAGAGTCTGCCACTTGCTGTCTTCAAAGGATATCAATAATATACAAGCTGCCCATGAAGAGTCTGCCACTTCCTATCTTCAAAGGATATCAATAATATACAAGTTGCTCGTGAAGAGTCCGCCACTTGCTGTATTCAAAGGATATCAATAATATACAAGCTGCTCATGAAGAGTCTGCCACTTGATGTCTTCAAAGGATATCAATAACATACAAGATGCTCCTTAAGAGTCTGCCACTTGCTGTCTTTCAAAGATATCAATAACACAAGCTGCTCATGAAAAGTACGCCACTTTCTGTCTTCCAAAGATGTCAATAACACACAAGCTGCTCATGAAGAGTCCGCCACTTGCTGTCACATCGATATTCCAGAAGAAAGTTGTGATAACTCTACTAAGGAATAAAGTTCTTCTTCAAAGGGGAACCATGAATAGGTCCTTCCTGAGGAGACCAAGTATTTAAATACGCAAAATAAATGCGCTCTTCATCTAGGTTTCATAGTCTAGAGAAAACCACGGGGTAGCATATGCAAGAGACAAAGCTCAATCCAGGAATAAACTCGAGAGAAAAAAAATCAAACAAGACTCCACCCAAAGAGGAAACAACTCAATTGGGGATTTATCCTATCCAGAGATGGAAAAGGAAGGCTAAAGCAAGATTCTTCCACGAGGATTAGCTCAGTTGGGGAATTAGAAAGGAGGCACACTTTCTGCTTAAGTTGACACTCTATTTTGGAAAGAGAAAATACGTTGTTTGAATAGACATAACCAAGGTATACGAACCCAATAACATCGAAAAATACAAATGTGCATGCATGATGCAAATGTGAATGAATAGATGAATGTCATGTATATGCTGACAGAACAGATAAAAAAGATAAATTGAAGATGATAAGACATCACAAAAAAACCAGATACTCGACTAATCTCAAAGAGATGGGAAAATAACTAGAGATAGACCAAAAAGAAACGTCGGAGCGTATCATATTACAAGGCTCAAGTCTATGAAGAGGACCATGACCAAATGTCAATCTTCTAACATCAATAAACCACTGACATGATAACAAAATGTACTTCACTTTCGTTAGGGAGAAAAAACTTGCTCAACTAGAGATAACTGAATCAAGGCTTAATCGGGATTGTTGGGGAGTCACCAAGCTTAGTACTCTACTGGGAACACAAGATCACACAACCAACACCTCATGATGATTTTGAAGGAAGAACCATTATTCATCATACAAGGATGAGTTATTATATTGTTTTGAATTTCAAGGCTTAACCATTCTCGGATCAACTGTTAATATTCCTTCCAGTATTCACGACACATTTCAAGATAGGAATACTCTATTTAACTTTGTTTCAAATATTTCTATAAAACTGAAATTTTGCCCCATAAAAAAATGATAAATGCTCAAATTTCATTAATAAGATGGTAATCCTCCAATGGCGTGGCTCCAAAGGTTTACAAAAATTTGGAAAATGGTACATGAAAGAAAAGGTTACAAAAAACAATGACCAATATTCTCCCTAACAACTTTGAATTCCAAGATGTGCTCAAATTTGCTATGATTGGTCTGATCAAAAGTCTGTTTAAGCTGCCCCTTCGGTTTTTCAACTTAGCGAGTTGTCATCTCAACTTTAGGCAAAGTACTTCTTGTCTGCATTAGCATTCACGGAGCGCGGGAGCTCCTCACCGTCTATACTTGTAAGAATCATGGCGCCCCCAGAGAAAAACTTCTTAACAACATACGATCCTTCATAATTTGGAGTCCATTTTCCCCTAGAATCAGGTTGGAAAGATAATATCTTCTTGAGCACGAGGCCACCTTCTTTGAATTCGCATGGTCGAACCTTCTTATCAAATGCCTTCTTCATTATCTTCTGATATAGCTGGCCGTGACACAACACTATCATTCTCTTTTCTTCAATCAAATTCAACTGATCATATCTACTTTGACACCATTCATCCTCAAAAAGCTTAGCTTCCATCAAAACTCTCATAGACGGGATCTCAACCTCCACGGGGAGTACTGCTTTCATGCCATATACTAGAGAAAATGGAGTTGCGCCTGTTGAACTTCGATTTGAAGTACGGTACCCATGTAGAGAAAACAAGAGCATCTCATGCCAATCTTTGTAAGTCACCACCATCTTCTGGATAATCTTCTTGATGTTTTTATTAGCAGCTTCAACAGCCCCATTCATCTTTGGTCTGTAGGGAGAAGAATTATGATTTTCGATCTTGAATTCTTCACAAAGCTCTCTCATCATTTTGTTATTCAAATTGGAACCATTATCGGTGATGATCTTACTCGGAATGTCGTATCGACAAATGATTTGATTCTTGATAAATCTGACTACCACTTGTCTGGTTACATTAGCATATGAAGTTGCTTCCACCCATTTAGTAAAGTAGTCAATGGCCACTAAGATGAAACAATGATCATTTGAAGCCTTGGGTTCAATCATGCCAATCATATCAATTCCCCACATAGAGAAAGGCCAAGGTGAAAGATAACATTAAGGAGGGTTGGTGGCACATGTATCTTGTCCGCATAAATTTGGCTCTTATGGAATTTCTTCACATATTTGCAGCAATTGGATTCCATCGTCATCCAATAGTAGCATGCCCTCAACATCTTTTTAGCCATTGCATGTCCATTGGCATGAGTGCCAAAGGATCCTTCGTGTACTTCTTGCATCAACATGTCTGCTTCGTGCCTATCCACGCATCTCATCAAAACCATGTCATAATTCCTCTTATATAATACTTCTTTATTGAGGAAGAAACTACTTTCCAACATCCTCAACGTCTACCTATCTTTATTGGATGCCCTATGCAGGTACTCTTGAGTTTTAAGGACATGTTTAATGTCATAGAACCACAGTTTATCGTCAGTTACCTCTTCTGCTGAGAACACATGAGCGGGTCTATCGAGGCACATAATTTTTATTGAAGGCATATCGTTCCAATCATTAACTTGGAACATAGAAGACAAAGTAGCTAAAGCATCAGCCATTTGGTTCTCATCTCTAGGGATATTATGTAATTCTACTTTGTTGAATAAAGTTAGCAATCTCCTAGCATAATATCTGTAATGGATCAAACCAGGATGACGAGTCTCCCATTCTCCTTTGATTTGATTGATTACTAAATTTGAGTCTTCGTATATGTCAAGAATCTTGATCCTTAGATACACCACTTCTTCGAGACCCATAATACATGCTTCATATTCAGCCATGTTGTTCATACAGTCAAACTTCAACCTCGCGGTGAACGGGATATGAGTACCTCGGGGAGTGATGATGATTTCCCCAATTCCATTGCCATATGCATTTACAACCCCATCAAATATCAAACCCAAATGAGATTCGAGATCAGGTCCTTCTCCAGGTAATGGCTCCTCACAATCTTTGGTCTTCAAGTACATAACATCTTCATCTAGGAAGTCAAATTTGATGGATTGATAATCATCAATTGGTTGCTGAGCCAAATGATCAGCTAGAACACTTCCTTTGATTGATTTCTGGGTGTGATACTCAATGTCATATTCAGATAATAACATCTGCCAACGAGCTATTCTTCCAGACAAGGCGGGCTTCTCGAAGATATACTTGATCGGATCCATTTTGGAGATCAACCAAGTAGTGTGGTTAATCATATATTGGCATAGACGGCGAGCAGCCCAAGCTAAATCACAACAGGTTTTCTCAAGCATTGAGTATCGAGACTCACAGTATGAATTTCTTACTCAGATAATATATGGCATGTTCCTTTCTTCCAGTCTCATCTTGTTGACCAAGCACACATCCCATGGAATCTTCCAATATGGTTAGATACATAATCAGAGGTCTTCCTTCCATTGGAGGAATCAATATGGGAGGCTCAAGTAAATATTATTTGATGCTATCAAAAGCTCTCTGACAAAATTCTGTCCACGCACATCCTTGGTTTTTTCGAAGAAGCTTAAAAATCGGCCCACAGGTAGCAGTCATATGAGATATAAATCTGGAAATATAGTTCAACATTCCAAGGAATCCTCTTACTTGCTTTTCCGTCTTGGGTGTGGGCATCTCTCGAATAGCTTTAACTTTATCAGGATCTACCTCAATACCTCGTTGGCTGACAATAAAACCCAGAAGTCTTCCAGAGCGAACACCAAAAGTGCACTTGTTAGGATTCAAACGGAGTTTATACTTTCTCAAACATTAGAATAATTTCAATAGATGCTCCACATGATCTTCTTCGGTCTTCGGTTTGATAATCATATCATATACATAAACTTCTATCTCTTTATACATCATATCATGGAACAGAGCGGTCATGGCTCTCTGGTACGTTGCACCAGCATTCTTTAAACCAAACGAAATTACTCGATAACAAAATGTTCCCCAAGGTGTAATGAAGGTTGTATTTTCCATGTCTTCAAGTGCCATATTGATTTGATTGTAACCAGAGAAACCATCCATAAAAGAAAAAACTTTTAACTTTGTTATGTTGTCGATCAATATGTCCATGTATGATAATGGGAAATCATTCTTTGGGCTGGCTCTATTCAGATCTCTGTAGTCCACACACATTCGAACCTTGCCATCTTTCTTAACCACTAAGGATAAACTGATGTAACGAGGAAACCTACATTAATTTGTTTCTGGACCTCTTCTTTGATCTTGTCAGCCATATCAGGATGAGTCCTTCTCAACTTCTACTTAATCAGCGGACATTCAGGTCTCAACGGCAATTGATGCTCCACAATATTGTTATCCAATCCTGGCATGTCTTGGTAGAACCAAGCAAACACATCTACATACTCTCTAAGAAGCTCCAACATTCTTTCTTTGACCTCTGGGATAAGAAACGCTCCAATCTTGACTTCCTTTTTGTCTTCTTCATTACCCAAATTGATTACCTCCACGGGCTCTTTGAACGGTTGAATGATCTTTTCATCGTGCTCAAGTAAGCGAGAAATTTCATCAGGGATTTCTTCACTATCCTCTTCCTTGGCTCCAAACATAGGGAATTCGAAGTTGGGAGGGGGAATAGGGTCATTGTTTTCAATGGTTAGGTCATGGATTAATCTGCACATATGATTTATGCTTTATTTTAGAACTCGATTAATGTGAAGGTTGTACAGATATATAAAAAAGATTATTAAATTTCTTTATTATTATTATTTTTTCGTTACCATTTTCCAGAAAAAGTGAAAAGTAAAAGCAGTATGGGGGACAAAATAACATTTTTATTTATGATTGGAAATACTTGAAACAAAAGCCCAAACATCTTGGGCAGAGCAAAAGGATTTATTTTTAACATAGCCTGACACAAATACTCTCTCGCCTTGGGAAGAGTGAAAGGTTTTTCAAAATAGAACAAAGCATTACTCAGAAATGTGCATCACAAAAGGAATATCAACATCAGTCCTGTTCTGGCAAACCACTCCATGCGCTACAAAGTCAGGTAAATTCTCTTCAGAATCATCTTTCATTATAGCATCAACTTCGAGCGGAGTCGGATGGATAAAATCCGCACTTCGGAAAACTTCTTGTATCGGACGGGTAACTGTATCTTGCTTAGTTCTTGTAGACACAGGATAAAAACTAAGACCTTCTCCAAACTTGTTCTTAAGCAAAGTTAACACCTGGCCCTATCCTTCAGCCGAACCATTCTCAACCACTCGTCGCGCATCTTCAAGAGAAGAAGTAGATGCTTCTTGCTTATTTACTTCATTATTAGCGATAGATAGAGCTTGGAACTGGGTTCCAATAGCCTCATCAGCATCAATATAAGAAAAAGATGACAAGTGGCTTACCACCATAGCCTTTTCTCCACCAATTGTTACCACCTTTCCATTCCTCACAAACTTTAATCTCTGATGGAGCATGGAAGTGACTGCCCTTGCATCATGGATCCATGGGCGACCCAATAGGAAACTGTAGGAAGCATGGATATCCATTACTTGGAAAGTAATCTTAAAGGTATGAGGACCAATTGTCATGGGGAGATCCACTTCACCGATGATAGTTTTCCTAGAACCATCAAACGCTTTGACAATTACCTCACTAGGTCTCATAGGAGCACCTTGATGTGATAGTCGAGATAATGTATTTTTGGGAAGTACATTTAATGATGAACCTGTATCTACCAGCACACTTGACAAAGTATCATTTCCACAATTTATCGAGATATGCAAGGCCATATTCTGGTTCCTTCCCTCTTCCTGAAGTTCTTCATCGCTGAAACCAAGATTATTACATGAGGTAATGTTTCCCACAATTCCATCAAATTGGTCTACCGTCACATAATGATCTATGAACTCCTGGTCCAAGACCTTCATTAAAGCTTCCATATGGACACCAGAATCTCTTAGTAAAGCGAGCACAAACATCTTGGAATGAGTTTGCAATAGTTGGTCCACGATCTTGTATTCACTTATCTTAATGAGTTTCAAAATCTCATCATTATCAGGATGTGGGTTAAGACCACTGGATCCACCTGCCTTGACCATTGGTTCAACATTCATCATCAGAACTTCCACTGGTATAAGTTTTCTAACTTGAGCTCCAGGCCTTTTCGATGGTATAGCTACAAAGATACATCCGCTCCTTGTGACTATACTCACATCAGCAATATTGACAAAAGATGGCGTTGGTGGTATAGGGACTTTTACTCCATTCTCAATCATTGTGGCACTATATTTGTATGGTATGGCTTTGTCCGAGTTATAAGGAACAGGACCAGGTGGACAAATAATCAAAGGAGCAGCAGGTGAAGTCTGACTATCATAAGCAATTTCCACTAGTTCAGGCATGTTGAACTGTGGCACTATAACATTCACCTCATCATCTGGATCTCTGTCATATGTGATGGTAATAACCTTTTGATCTAACAAATTCTGAATATCTTCTTTCACAACAGGTTAGTCAACTTCTATTAAACAAAATTCACAAATGTCATAATTATGTCGATGTTTAAATAAGGCAATTCTACTTAAACTTTGATGCATTCTGATCAGTGAGTCCCTTATATGCTCAACCTGGTATACTCGAAAATTTCTAGGACATCCGTGCACCATGTTTACTGACGCTGCCCCATGTTGAGGCAATGGATTAGCTTGAACATTTGGGTTAACATCTTTGAAAGACAAAATACCATTCTTGATTAACCTCTGAACATCTGCTTTTAAAGCAAAGCAATTTTCAATATTATGTCCTGGCGAACCTTGGAGATATGCATATAATTAATCAGCCTTGTACCAAGGGGAAGTATTATTCGGTGCAATAGGAGGAGGTTTCGTTGTTATGAGATTCTTCTGGATCAAAGCGGGGAACAACTCGGTGTAAGTCATTGGGATTGCATCAAACTATGGTTTTCTCGGTGAACGGTTCTAATTGTTGAATTGAGGAGCCTGTTGTCGAGGCTATTGCTGAAATTGTCGTTGTTGAATTGGAGAGGCTTGATAGGTTGGAGTTACCATTGTTGGGTGGATAGCAGGAGTGACTGCTGTAACGTGTGAATATCCTCTTCTCGGCCTTCCAGGAAAAACTGCACTAACATCTTGTTCTCTCCTCTTGGGGAAGACACTCCAAATTTCTTGACACCACTAGATATACCACCTTCCTTGGCTAGACGCCCTTCACGGATTCCCTCTTCAAGTTGCATGCCCATGTTCACCATCTCATTGAAGTCTCTAGGCGCACTTGCGATCATTCTCTCATAGTAGAAAGGACCTAATGTTTTTCATAAAAAACTTCGTCATCTCTTTTTCTTCGAAGGGAGGATAGATTTGAGCGGAAATCTCACGCCACCTTTGGACATATTCTTTAAAAGATTCTCTATCCTTCTGGGATATAGCTCGGAGTTGATCTCGACCCGGGGACATGTCAACATTATACTTGTATTAATGAACAAAAGCTTCATTGAGGTCATTGAAATTGCGGATTTGGGTGCTATCCAAACCCATGTACCATTTCAGTGCGGCACCAGTAAAGTTGTCCTGGAAGTAGTGAATTAATAGCTTATGATCATCAGAGTTGGTGGACATCTTCCTCACATACATGGTCATGTGACTTTGCATACATGAGTCACCATTGTATTTTTCAAAGTCTGGCACTTCGAACTTAGCTAGAATTTTCACGTTTAGGACCAAACACAAGTCGTGAGCATTTTTCCCGAACAATTCTTTCCCTTTAAGTGCTCTAATTTCCCTCTGCATTTCTTGGAATTAGTCTTGGAACTCCTCCATCCTATCAAAGGTGCCTAAACTTTCAGCAGGTTCAGCATGATAAATGGGTTCATTTGTATATGGAATAGTGTGAACCACGGGAGCAACAATAGTCATTACAGGTTGTGGGAAAGATACCATAGGATGGATTACAGGTTGCACAATAGTCATCTCAGGTTGAGGAAAAGATACAATAGGTTTAATCATGGGTTGCACAGTAGGCTGATACCCTTCTTGCGTGAAATTGTAAGGCATGCCCCATGGAAAACCTTTCGGAATTTGATGTTGCAGAGGGTTGACTTGAGCCAAAGAGGCTGGAGTAGTAACGACCTCGGAAACTGCAGTAGTTTAAGCTTGAGCTTTAGTGGCCAAAGTTGATGGACGATTTTTAACATCCATCAAGCTTTCCACCAAAGCGGTTAATTTTTCCATTCCAGTACGAAGAGTAGTAACCTCCTCACGAAGTTCATGATTTTCTTGCTCTAGATCTTCCATTCTCTTTCGACGATTGGCTCGAGTATTATACTGGTGAAACAGCTTGACGATCTATTAGAGTGTAAAAAGAAGCAAGAATAAGACTCTAGAAAACATGTAAGATTTAATGTTGAATGATACATGATATGCGATGCAAATCATTATTTATTTTATTAGTTTTTTTAAGGAACTTTAAAACCTTGATAACTTGCAAACATTAATGGTAAAGAACTTTGGAACAACAAAAAATTATTTTGTTAATAAAAGGAGGTTGTGAACGGTGGGAGAACTGACTTGAGGGTTTCGCGTTTGTATTTGAAAATGTTGCGGTTTAGCAAGAGTCGCCATCGAATTTTCTTTTATCCAAAAAGGAAAGATGAAAAAGCACAGGAAAGACCTTTAGAGATGTTTTTTTGAGTTCGGGGGGTAGATTATGAAAAGGGAAGGTATTAGCACCCTTTTCATCCATGGTTTTCCACAGGCTCTTAGTTACTTGCTAGATCACTTGCTTTTGTGTATGAAAATTGTGCTTTTGTATGGTTTTTGAAAGTATTTTTGAAAATGGAACTTCGTAATGGTTCTCGTCTCTATAAGAACGTATACAAAGTGTTTGTTTTGAAAATAGTTCAAAGACGTGTTTGTGAGATGTGTTTTGAAAGTATTTTGAAAATATAACTTTGCAATGATTCTCGTCTCTATAAGAATATATATACAAAGTGTTTGTTTCGAAAATGTTTCCAAATGAAAGTGTGGGTGTATAAAATGTTTTTATTATGAGCAAGCGAGTAACTAGGAGAGAACCTACCTACTCAAAATGTTTCAGATGTGTTTTTCCTCATCCTTTAGATGTTTCTATCTTACCATTGAATTGATAAGAAGCCCCATCATTGGATGTAAAGGGACGGGTGTTTGGGTCATCGTATGACCATGATAGCAATGTTGTGAGATGACCTAACCTTTTTCTTTTAGGGACTAGGATAATTTTTAAAGGCAACTTTGATAGCGTCATCGAGGGACTATGATCTTGTATTTTTTCGATTCGTTTGTGCTAAGACATCCCACATGCATAACATGGCCATTTTTGTAAAGCAACAAGTGAGATTACCCTAAGGGTGCATGTGTGCAAGTGTGTTTGATTGCATGCATTTGTCTTTGATTTGTGGTGGTCTATTTGTTTGATTTTATCTTGCCATACACACCCTAGTTACTATACAGTATATGGAAAATAGTAAATCGTGGAAAATGAAATTCTACACTATTACAATATTTAGGGGATGGGGATACATATGTACAAATGGGAATTGCAAGTAAAAATAAGTCCTAAGTTATTATTACAACCATATTGAATATGTACAATATAAGAAAGAGATAGACTTGTTTAGAAAATTTTTTTTGTCTTTAAGGAAATAAGTTAAAAGGAAAATGTTTTTATATTTTTTTTTATGTTAATATTAAAATGATGAAAAGGAAAAATAAATGCAAGGTAGGAATAGCATGGTGCTGCAAACAAAGAAACAAGGATCAGAAGTTCTGAAGCCAGGCGCATGACTCAGCAGGAAAGGTCAGTGGGGTCAGAAGTTCTGGATTCGTACACTCTGAGGTCCTGCAAAAGCGTTAGAGGGAAAACACAGAGGTTATGGGTGGTGTTCAGCCAGTGAACCAAAAGTCAGAAGTTCTGTATTATACTAAACAGTGAGCAAACATCAACAATTCAGTGTATTTGACATGTAAGGAGAACTCTGAAGTTATGTGCTGTGTTAGAACAGTGAGTGAGTCATCAGAAGTTCAGTGTTGTGTTGAGTGAGAAAAAATCATAAAAGTTCTATGTGTTATCAGCATGTGAAAATCAGAAGTTCTATATTACATTTCAACTCTTTTCTCATGTTAATCAGCACGTCAACAACTCATTCATTTTTGGCAAACACCAAATCAGAAGAATAACAACACAACAATTCATAGAAGTTCTAATCCTAAGTCTGAGTCTAACATTATTCTAGAAGTTCTGATCCATAGTTTTTCAGTTCATGCAATGATATGTACAACATTAATACTAGGATATTTACATGCTAATGATATTCAGAATGAAAAAAAAGTAGTCATAAATACTTACCTGGAGCGTGCTTGGAGCTTTGAGTGGCTGCCTCTGGATGTTTGAGTCAGCAAGAGAGACATAAGAGTGGTTGTGTTCTTTGGTTCAAAGGGAAGAACAAAGGTTTATTTTTGTGTATGAGAAATCTGGATTTATGAAGGTTTCACAACTTCCTTTTCTCTCTTTTGGCCAATCTCTCTCTTCAAAAGCCAGCCCCTTGAACGTGTGATGGAGCCAAGTATTTATAGATGAATTTGCTGTGACTTTGGGGGGGGGGGGGGACAAATAGGATTTGAACCTGTTTTGGCATCCTGTTCCTTTTCTTTTTCATCACAATTTTCGTATGCTAGTTTGGTGTAATCATGAGATGCAGGCGCAGGCTGAGCCAGCTGTTGGTCATAGGTCTGCAGCAAGTTGTATAAGCAAGGTTTTGGGGATTTGGTTAAGTTCTGACCAAAGCTTTGAAAATAGCCTTCATGTGCTGAAGTGCTGCCTTGTCTTTGAAGCAAGCATGGTGGCTATCAGCAGGAATTAAGGAAAAGCAAAAAGCAAAGCATGGTCTTAGTAGCAAAGTTGCTATCCCAAGACAGTAGAGGTACACATGGTGAAAATCCTTTGGATAAAGACTCAGAAGGTGGTTGTGAGCATTAAATGAGCATTAAATGATGATGAGACTTATCACAACCAGAAATCCTGTAACGTGAAACTCTAAACCAAGGCTTAGTTCTGGATCAGAAGTTCTGCTTCAGCGTGGCATCCCATCTTTTGATCCTCTTATCTTCTGGCTCCAGCATGTTCTGAAGGAGCTTTCAGACTTTCCAGAAAGCCTGCAATACGCTTCTTAGCCTTCTTTGAATTACTTTGGCAAACTCTGACTGAGATTTTGTGAATGGCTTGCCCAGAAGTTCTAACCAAAATCTATCTTGAGAATATCTAAAATTTGCTGAGTGCTTATGGTGATACCCTGGTCAGAAGTTCTGAAATTGTCATATTTTCTTAAACACTTATAAAAAATTCTAACTATTTAGAATTTTGACTTTTTGGATTTTGATGAAACAAAATTTCATATTTCAACGTGTCTTGATGAAATATGATTCTTGAAGCTTGATTTTGATCCAAAAGTCAAAGTTTGACTTTTCAGTGTACAAATGACCATTTTGCCCTTAGGAGTGATTTTCTTGGAAAATTGCAATTCAAGGCTTGGAAACTTGATGGAAGCAAACCTAGGATCCAGGGTGATTCCTTGAGAAATGAGATGGAAAATTTTGGGGTACAACAGCTGCCCCTGTTCAAACTTCTTGAACCTGAAGAGTTAGATTGGCGGATCCGCCATTCGTGACTTGAAGGTGAAAGATGATTGAACACTAGAGTGCCCAAAAATTTGCACTCGAAGATGTATGGTGAATGGGCTTATAAATGCCATTTGGAGGAATGAAGGTAAACGCTGGAAGAAGTATTAGCACAAATCTTTTGTTGATTCATACTAAACTTGTTGTTTTACCTGTGAGAAAAGGGGTTAGAAAAATGCATGATGTTCACCAGATGTGGTATCATGCTAAATGTATTGGTATGTACATGCTATGATGTATGAGTGTGAAATGTGTGTTTTCATCCGGGAAAATAAATCCCTAACTCAGATATCAGCTGTTATCTGGTCGGATCCAGGCTTCACAGTTGCTGAGGATGAAATAATCAGTTGCTATTTGGTCGGATCCAGGCTTCACAGCATCTTCAATTGGAATGGAAATCAGAGTGATCTTAGTGTCGATCTGACTGGACCAGAGAAGGTATTGGATTAACTTTGATTGGATAAGAATTTGAAAAATCTTAGAATCAATTTAACTGAACCAGAAGAAAGCCTTGGGATACTTCAACTGGAATAAGAATCAGGGAGATCTTAGCATCGATCTTACTGAACCAGAGAAGGTCTTGGATAAAGTTTGACTGGATAAGAATCAGAAAAATTTTAGAATCGATTTAACTGAACCATATGAAAGTCTTGTAATATCTTCAACTGGAATAAGAATCAGGGAGATCTTAGCGTCGATCTGACTGAACAGAGAAGGTCTTGGATTAACTTTGACTAGATAAGAATCAGAAAAATCTTAGAATTGATTTAACTTAACCAGACGAAAGTCTTGGAATATCTTCAACTGGAATAAGAATCAGGGAGATCTTAGCGTCGATCTTACTGAACCAGAGAAGGTCTTGGATTAACTTTGACTGGATAAGAATCAGAAAAATCTTAGAATCGATTTAACTGAACCAGACGAAAGTCTTGGAATATCTTCAACTGGAATAAGAATCAGGGAGATCTTAGCATCGATCTGACTGAACCAGAGAAGGTTTTGGATTAACTTTGACTGGATAAGAATCAGAAAAATCTTAGAATCGATTTAACTGAACCAAACGAAAGTCTTGGAATATCTTCAACTGGAATAAGAATCAGGGAGATCTTAGCATTGATCTAACTGAACCAGAGAAGGTATTGGATTAACTTTGACTGGATATGAATCAGAAAAATCTTAGAATCGATTTAACTGAACCAGACAAAAGTCTTGGAATATCTTCAAATGGAATAAGAATCAGGGAGATTTTAGCGTCGATCTAAATGAACCAGAGAAGGTCTTGGATTAACTTTCACTGGATAAGAATCAGAAAAATCTTAGAATCGATTTAACTGAACCAGATGAAAGTCTTGGAATATCTTCAACTGGAATAAGAATCAGGGAGATCTTAGCGCCGATTTGACTGAACCAGAGAAGGTATTGTGAGGGCATCTTTCTGAGGAAACTACTGAAACAGCCCTTCATTAGACGTAGTTTTTGAGAGGACTACCAGGTCATATAAGTAGTCAACGGTGTTTATTGATTTGTATTTATCTGAAAAGGTAAAGAGTTAGTCATATGCAATGTCATGATGTATGAAATGCATGATGTCATGATATTCTCAAAATAAATGAGATTGTGTCATATGCCCTTATCATGTATGTAAATAGGAGGTATGAAATGTGAAATGTTTATGAATGTATTTTTTTCAGGGAAAATAAATACTTGACAAATGTCGGGGAGTTTGTTAAATCTTGGACTGTTGTTGAAGAGTATGTGTGTCTTCAAACTTTTCTTAGAATGTTTCCACCGGGGATTCCTGTTTTGTTTTTTGAGGAGAAACTCCGATGGAGAGTATTGAAAACTCTGTGGGGAGAACGTTTATTCCTGCTTTGGAAAAGAGTTCAAGAGTCTCGGTTGTCCGTTGCTCTACTGGGGAGTCGAAGTTGAACTGATATCTGGTCGGGTCCAGGTTTCACAGTAACTTCCTGGGGATCGTAGAGTAGTTTGCTGGGGAAGAGGAGTTGTGGTCCTTTGATTTGTAGTAGTTGGAGAGGCCAACTCAAGCTGGGGAATCTGTAGTTTATTGGGGAAATAAACCCTGTTGCCGGTCAGCTAGAGAGGTGACAACTTCGTTGGGGAGAGTCTTCGAGCATTCTTGAGGTTGTCTCAGCTGGGGAAAGGTTTTCAGAGATTAAACTCTGGCTGGGGAATAATCCTGTGAGAAGGATTTTGGGGAGATTTGTCACTGCCCCTAGCAGCGAGTGTTTGTAGCACTTCCTGGAAATGTTTGACTGTACGTAACCCCTTGTCGGGACTGACGTTCAATGCCCTAAGTGACGGGGATGGGGACTTGCCCTTGGTTACTCTACAGTTTGAGAAATTTCTTGGAATCTTGATTGGACTTCCCCATGTGCGCTGGATATTGACGTGTCATGTCCCCCTGTCGATAGGAGATTTGTCAATGGAAGTGTCATCCTTCTTGAAGTGATTTGGTTCACTGAGAGAGCTTTCGTTCACTAGATATTCATTGTGTGAATTTCTCCGCTGTCAAACAAATAGCCATATGCAAACAGTGATATTCAAATAATGCAAAGTTTATGTTTGTCTTGAAGTTTTGAAAAATGCGTTTTCAACAAGTAAAGAAGTTTGTAATTCAACTTTGGAATTTGAGTAAAGCCTTACAGGAGTTAGGATACCTTTGTAACAGTATGCTTTCGAACTAACCCATGCTTCAATTAGGACTTTTGAAGGGTTGTAACATGGTTTGGTTCACGGTTAAGGAAACAAAAGATAAAGGCTCAAAGTGTATTTGTACCCACCAGTTCTTCGTGATGTTCTTAAGTCCTAAGCTCAGTTAATTGTGCATTTGAACTCCAATTGAATCTAGAATGACGTTTTGGTGATGGTTCAGGCAAGTTAAGTTTGTCGGAAGGCATTCATTTTTGCAACATTTTTCTTTCATGTTTGTTGAGTATTTGTAGTGACCTCTTTTTGATTTGTTATCCCTAATTTTTCCCTGTCTGTTCTTATTTTGAGATTACAGTCAGCGGGATGCCCCAGTTTTCTTAAGTCTCCTTTGTAGGTTTTGACTTAGTGGGCTTTTATTTTTGAGAGATAATGACTGCATATGTGATAGGGAACCATCACCGTCTTTTGATTCCAGGGGAATGTTTTTTTGATGTCATTCGTTACATTACGAGATGAGAGTTTGCGGCTAAACGCGCATTTGAATTAACTGAGAGACTACCCTGCCCCAGGTTTTGATTAAATGTTTCAATTTGTGTTAAAACAGAAAACTCCCACTTCTTTGGCTCGAAGGGGTTGACTAGAGATTATCTTCCTTATAACTTCAATGTTTAGGATTTGAAGGAATGCATGTACTTCGTCAGCAAGGTCTGTTCAAAAGCATACTGTATGAGATTATGGCATTATTTTCGTCATCCTCCCTCTAAAGGCTTGTAACTCTTAGCAAGAGTTGAATGACATAAAGAGAGAAAAAAACATAGTTTAAATGAAAATGAGTGGATTAAATCAAGACAAACATATGCAATGCATTAATGAAAACAAAGTTTGACATTAATAGATAATTGTTTGAATAACAAAAGAGATTACAACTTGAAAATTCGAATGAACAAAAGCTTTCAATGATTCGTCATATGAGCAGTGATTATGTTTGGAGTCTCCGGAGGGTCAAACTCGATCTCCTTGGCATCAATCATGTCTTGGACATTGTTCTTTAGAGCCCAACAATTGTTTGTGTCATGCCCTGGGCTACCAAAATGATAAGCACACCTTGCATCCGGGTTGTAGTTAGGAGAAGAAGTCTTAGGGTTCGGATGAGGAGCCTTTAAAGTAATCAGCTTTGCCTTCAACATGTGTTGTAGCGCTTGAGCCAGTGACATGTTGATCTTAGTGTATTGTCTTTTAGGCGCGACCTCCTTACGCTGATGCCCCTGTCTTTGTTGAGCATGCGTAGGATTAGAGATCAAGATTGCTCATATGTGTTGGTCATGCCGACTCTTTTGACCATACACATCATTAGACTCTTTCTTCCCATTGTAGGGATTTTTCTGAATGTCAGAGGGTGTAACTCCTTGGATCTTTCCACTTTTGATGCCAGCTTCGACCTTTTCGCCATTCAGTATTAGCTCGGTGAACCCGACCGAGGAGCTTCCGATTAGGTGTTTGAAGAAAGACCCTGTCAAGGTTCCCATGAAGATGTCAATTAGCTCCCTGTCAGTTAAAAGGGGCTGCACCCTACCAGCCAGATCTCTCCACTTTTGGGCGTATCCTTTGAAGCTTTCGTTGGAACCCATGGTCATGTTCTGCAATTGCATACGAGTTGGTGCAAGATCAGCATTGTACTGATACTGCTTGTAGAAAGCAGCAGTTAAATCCTCCCAAGTGTGGATGCAAGAACTCTCCAATTGATAGAACCATTTGAGTTGAGTCCCTACTAGGCTCTCTCGGAAGAAATGGATCCAAAGCTTTGGATCAATTGTGTATGGTTAAATCTTGCGGACATAAGACTTTAAGTGCATCTTAGGGCAAGAGACTCCATCGTACAGGGCAAAGGTAGGGACTTTGAACTTTGGCGGGATGACCACTTCAGAAACCAAACCCATGTCTCATAAATCCAAACCAGGTATCTGTTGAATCTCCATTGCATTGAGGCGATCCTCCAGCTATTTGTACTTGTCAACGGTGGGAGGATATTGTTCCTCAGAGTAGTCAGCGTTGGCTTCATAAATCTCCAGACTGTTGTCTTCTTCATGACTATCCCCCATGTTGGATGGAGTTGAAAGATATAGATCTCTCTTGAATGCTCCTCTAGGTCTTCTTCTCAAGTTCAGGACACCTACTGACTTCTTGGACTTCTTGTCTTCGAGAAGGAGAGCTTTCAGATCCTCTTGCCCCTTAGCCATAGCCAGAAACATTTGTTGGAATTGAGCGTTTTGAGCTTGGAGATCTTTCACCATTTGTTCCATATCCATCTTACTAAAATAAAAAGTAGGAAGATAAGGAGACCTGAATGGGAGAAACCTGTCATGATATGTTGCATGATATGTGGATGCATGTTTTCAAGGATCTCGCGGGGTAAACATAAGAAAAAGTTAGAGATTGAATTTTGATCAACATCTTTGATTGGAGAACTTTGTATCGGTGGATTTCCTTCCACGAGGATTAAGCTCACCATATCAAATAGGTCATAGCCCTTGACTCAAGTCTGTTGTACTTGATCTTTGACGGCGTTTGGTCAGAGGAAAATAAACCCCTGCCCCTTGCTAGACATTATGTTCATCACAACCTGCATCAAAGACCCTCGAGATCCTTGAAATGGTTATTGAAAATGCTATGGTATGATGTTATGATGTTATGCACAGATATGAGAGGTAAGCAAGTTTATATACAAAGAATCATATACACACAAAGCAGACAAGTCCTTAGTTTTAGGCTTGCACGGAGTTTGTAGGTAAGTACCCTCTTGAAGTTTAGTTGGCTCAACCTGTCCTAGTTAATAGTGACTGGGTTCTAAGGGATCTCAATATCACTTACCTTTCCCACAAGCTTCGTTCGGTAAGCAATTGACTCACAACTGAACAAAACTCAGGGGTCAAGTCTCAATGAGTGTAGCATCGAGTATCAACTAATTTTCAGCTTTACACCGAAACCGACTATCTCACTACTTCCTAATGGCCGAGTTGGTCAAGTAAGGTTCTAAGGTCAGTTGATGCTTGATGACACCATGCGGCGGCCCCGTACTCTCCTTAACTGACTCAAGGGTTACTGGTACCAACCAAAGTGCCACATCAACGTATCTACTGCTTCAACCATGTCGGTATACGCTGCACAGTTCCCTCACAGTTTATTGCTACTTACCTAAAAGGTTCCTCCAAACCCGGGTGTAGGATTTAAAATAAACCCAAACAAGGAACCAAAATGTAAAACAAACAAATCAAACAATGTAAGCAAGTAAAGGTGATCTAGCCCTAAGGTAACTCCATAATTTCTCCAAATTCCCCAGCAGAGTCGCCAGTTCTGTGATACGGTGGGAGAACTGACTTGATGGTTTCACATTTGTATTCGCAAATGTTGCGGTTTAGCAAGAGTCGCCACCGACTTTTATTTTATCCAAAAAGGAAAGGTGAAAAAGCACAGGAAAGAACTTTAGAGATGTTTTTTTGAGTTCGGGGGGTAGATTATGAAAAGGGAAGGTATTAGCACCCTTTTCATCCATGGTTTTCCATAGGCTCTTAGTTACTTGCTAGATCACTTGCTTTTCTGTTTGAAAATTATGCTTTTGTGTGGTTTTTGAAAGTATTTTTGAAAATGGAACTTCATAATGGTTCTCGTATTTATAAGAACGTATACAAAGTGTTTGTTTCGAAAATAGTTCAAAGACGTGTTTGTGAGATGTGTTTTGAAAGTATTTTGAAAATGTAACTTTGCAATGATTCTCGTCTCTATAAGAATATATACAAAGTGTTTGTTTCGAAAATGTTTCCAAATGAAAGTGTGGGTGTATAAAATGTTTTTATTGTGAGCAAGCGAGTAACTAGGAGCGAACCTACCTACTCATAAGGTTTTAGATGCGCTTTTCCTCCTCCTTTAGATGTTACTATCTTACCATTGAATTGATAAGAAGCCCAATCGTTGGATGTAAAGGGACGGGCGTTTGGGTCATCGTATGACCATGATAGCAATGTTGTGATATGACTTAGCATTTTTCTTTTAGGGACTAAGATCATTTTGAAAGGCAACTTTGATAGCGTCATCGAGGGAGTACGATCTTGTATTTTTTCAATTCGTTTGTGCTAAGACATCCCACATGCATAACATGGCCATTTTTGTAAGGCAACAAGTGAGATTACCCTAAGGGTGCATGTGTGCAAGTGTGTTTGATTGCATGCATTTGTCTTTGATTTGTGGTGGTCTATTTGTTTAATTTTATCTTTCCATACACACCCTAGTTACTATACAGTATATGGAAAACAGTAAATCGCGGAAAATGAAATTCTACGCTATTACAATATTTAGGGGATGGGGATACATATGTACGAATGGGGATTGCAAGTAAAAATAAGTCCTAAGTTACTATTACAACCATATTGTATATGTACAATATAAGAAAGAGATAAACTTGTTTAGAAAATATTTTTTTTTGTCTTTAAGGAAATAAGTTAAAAGGAAAATGTTTTTATGTTTTTTTTATGTTAATATTAAAATGATGAAAAGGAAAAATAAATGCAAGGTAGGAACAACGTGTTACTGCAAACAAAGAAACAAGGATCAGAAGTTCTGAAGCCAGGCGCATGACTCAGAGGAAACGTCAGTGGGGTCAGAAGTTCTAGATTCGTACACTCTGAGGTCCTGCAAAAGCGTTAGAGGGAAAACACAGAGGTTCTGGGTGGTGTTCAGCCAGTGAACCAAAAGTCAGAATTTTTGTATTATACTAAACAGTGAGCGAATGTCAGCAATTCAGTGTATTTGACATGTAAAGAGAACTCAAAAGTTCTGTGTTATGTTAGAACAATGAGTGAGTCATTAGAAGTTCAGTGTTGTGTTGAGTGAGAAAAAATCATAAAAGTTCTATGTGTTATCAACATGTGAAAATCAGAAGTTCTATATTACATTTCAACTCTTTTCTCATGTTAATCAGCACGTTAACAACTCATTCATTTTTGGCAAATAGCAAATCAGAAGAATAACAACACAATAGTTCATAGAAGTTCTAATCCAAAGTCTGAGTCTAACATTATTCTAGAAGTTATAATCCATAGTTTTTTAGTTCATGCAATGATATGTACAACATTAATACTATGATATTTACATGCTAATGATGTTCAAAATGGAAAAAAAGTAAAGTCAGAAACACTTACCTGGAGCGTGCTTGGCGCTTTGAGTGGCTGTCTCTGGATGTTCTGAGTTAGCAAGAGAGACGGAAGAGTGGTTGTGTTCTTTGGTTCAAAGGGAAGAACAAGGGTTTATTTTTGTGTATGAGAAATATGGATTTTTATGAAGGTTTCACAACTTCCTTTTCTCTCTTTTGGCCAATCTCTCTCTCTCTCTCTTCAAAAGCCAGCCCCTTGAACGTGTGATAGAGTCAAGTATTTATAGATGAATTTGCTGTGACTAAGTGGGGGATTTCATGTCTCCTTCTTCGGGATTACTCTCTCAAAGTTAACAACTATATCTTTCGTCCTATTCTTAAGTGTAACTTAGTCCGGGTATAGGACTTGTCCTTTGTAAGTATCATCAACACCCAAATAACCATAATATATAACATATAATCAAACAAATAAATAAAAACAAATAAAAACAAATATGACAAATTAGGCTTAACCCACTTAGGGATGGACCAGCAAGAGGTCAATCTCTCTCCGACAGAGTCGCTAATTCTGTAGCAATAAAAATATAACAGTGTAAATTGGAGATCGAACTATTAATTAGCTCGACTCGCAAAAGCCAGAGTCGCCATCACGCTTTATTATTTCCAAGGGAAAAGGGAAAAGAGAGAAATAAAACCCTTAAATATGCAATGTAAAGTAATACTTAAAAAGTAATAAAAATATAATGCGTTTTTTGAAAGAGACCAAAGGTTCGGGGGTTGGTTATACAAAGGGAAGGTACTAACACCCAATGCATCTGCGGTACTCCGCATGAACCTTTTGACATATCTGTTTTTGTTGGTTAAAATTGTTTGTTTGATTAAAATTGTTTGTTTGGTTAAAATGGGTGTGAATGTAATTTTGAAGATACGACGACCTAGTGTCGAAGTTTTTACTTAAAGTATGTGAGTTTTAAAATTGAGTCTTTTAGGAAAATTAACTTAAGATTAACAAAATAGTAAAACAAAAATGAATGAAGGGATTCGCATAATCGTATAAGATATGTTAGATGACATGAAGTTGACAAAATTAAAACATTTCCCTTGGATTGAATCGAGCAAGCAAAACAATATAAACATTAAAATATAAGCATTTGAGATTTATAAGAGAATAAATCTAACAAACAGATTAATAATAAAAGGGCATCGAGAAATTTAATTTAAACTGACAAAGGCAATCAAATATAAATGAAAAAATGATATGACTAATTATCTAAAGAAGTTATTTGAACTAAATTAAGAATTTAAGATTACTAGATCAATTTTAATCTAACTAATCTAAAGATATTCTAAACTAACTAAAAATTCTAAAGTCATCAAACTAACTAAAAATTATTCTTAAAAAAACACTAAATTAATTCCAAACTTAAACTAATTAGTAAAAATTAATAAGGATTATCTAATACTAGAAAAATTCATGATTAATCAATTAATTTTACTAATTAAATTAAGCTAAGAAAATTAATAAAATATATAAATTAAACTTGACATTAGAATAAGGGTGTAAAGCAGTATAGGGGGTGTGCTGGTAGGCAGTATTTTAGCTGGGCTAGGGATGTTGGCAGGCCCAAATCATGAGAAAAATTGACAATGAAATTTTTTTAAAAAAAGGGCCTAAGGCGGACCCGGTTTAGAAGAGAGAAAGAAAGGTTTTTGAACCCCTAAAACAAGAGAAAGGCGCCGGATACTGTCAACCTTGGGAAGGGAAAATATGCAGATTAAACATCATTCCCAATTAAACCCTATCTTCTATGCTTATCGTGAAACAAAATTAAACTCTCTCTTCTAAAATTCCCTGGCTTCATATTCTACTCAAGTGATAAAACAACAACAAAATTAACTCTTGTCCTCAATCCCTCGAATTTATCACGGTTCTCTCCAAATGTTCATTATCAACACTTCAATATTCAATCCTTTTTGAAATCTTTCATCTCTGCATCAACTCTCTTCATCATCTACGCGTCAATCTTCAACACCGTATCTCCCTCTTCAACGTGTCTCTCAACAACCTCACGATCTACAACATTGACTTCAACAAAACGTAATATTCGTTCTTCAATCTTCAATAATCAACAACAAATCTGAGTTTAGCGGTGGGCGGATGTTGTTTGTTGAAACATAACAGTGATATAGGTTTGAAAATTAAAAGCTCAAAGGTAGTAAATTGGAATGTATTTGGTATATAGA
Organism: Vicia faba; assembly: GCA_948472305.1. Classification (NCBI taxonomy): domain Eukaryota; kingdom Viridiplantae; phylum Streptophyta; class Magnoliopsida; order Fabales; family Fabaceae; genus Vicia; species Vicia faba. The sequence continues at coordinate 1,227,300,539 of OX451736.1, read as the reverse complement.
GGAAGAAGACGGAGGGAGTACAGCTGGAAAGAGCGGAATAGGTACTACGACTTGTGGTTTAGAGGTAGCAGGTGGATTAAAGGGTTATGGTGGTTGATGGATGTTGGTTGAGGTTTACAGAAGTGTGGTTGCCGTGAGGGTTTGTTTCGGTCAAACAGAGAGTGAATGTGGAGTGTGATCCAGTTTGTATGGTTAAATGTGATGATGTATGATAGCTGAACGGTGAAGGACAGATTGAGTGAAGAGTTTCTGGCTTGCGGAAGGTGAAAACTGAAGGGATTTGATGATGAGAAGAAAAGTTCATCCTGCATTGATGGAGGAGACAGAGAAAGTTATATTAGAGCCTTTGAAAGTTAACTGTAAACTAAAGGCGAGTAATGTTGATGTCTGTTATCATCTGGTTTTTTCAGAGTAGGGGGAAGTTTGATCTTAGACCTAGTGCTATCAGCAACAATGAGGCGCTTTACTATGCCTCTGGCAGTGTAATTATATGTAGTTTCGATGCACGGTACAAGAGCTATTGCTCGAATATAGCTAGGACTTTCTTGATTGATACTGACCCTATTCAGAGTAAGTCTTATGAGATTCTTCTGAAAGCGCATGAGGCTGTTATTGGGTCTCTAAAGCCTGGAAATAAGTTGGGTACTGCGTATCTAGCTGCAGTTTCTATTGTGGATAAGGATGCCCCTCACATGGTTTCCTGCTTGACAAAGTCTGTTGGGACAAGAATTGTTATTGAGTTTGGAGAGTCGGGTTTGGATATTAATGCGAAGAATGACCGGATAGTTAAAGAAGGTATGACATTCAATGTGTCGATAGGATTTCAGAATTTGTAGTGTGAGAATAGTGGCGGTACATGGAGTACTGGAAGGGACTGTTTGGTGTATGGAAAATATGGGTATTATTTTTGATTTTTGGAGAAGGTTGAACAAATATTAAAGCATAATCTCTCTAATTTCTATAGTTTTTAATATTCACTTCTGTTTTTTTTTCTTTTTTGCGTCATTGCATATGGATGTGAGAAGATGGCGGGTTTATGTTGTCATCAATATTATTGGAAGGGATTATGAGACAAGAACTACAACTAAGATAAAGTGCTCTATCACATGGCCTAGAAACTTGCAAAGATTTCCAAAGAGCATGGTGGTATCATGAGATTCATTCAAGTTTTCTTGTTTAGGTGCATGCCCTTCATCTTCCTCCAGGATGCTTAGATGTAAAGCAGTTGCCGAAGAAACATTTTTTAGAGAATTACCTAAGGCCACGATCTTCAAACCTGCTGCTATGATTGGTACAGAGGACCGAATTTTAAACCGATGGGCTCAATTTGCAAAGAAATACGGATTTATGTTATGGATTTTCTTTCTACTACTTTGTGAAGCTTTAATACTCCTTTATTAATACTATTATTACTACTACTACACGAAGTGCATTATGAGTTGACGCAAATAAATCATGTGCGTTGAATGTAACAGATTCTGCTTTATACGAGAAAATTATGTAGAAGTAATAATGAGGAGAAATACCTATCGGAGTCTCTCCGATGGAGCTTCAAAAATAGTAAGTTCTCCCTCCTTCTCTTGTTGATTCTCAAACTTATTTTATTCTGATTATTTGCTGTGATTCTTGGTGTGTTTTTGAACAAACTTCTGTCCCTTTTTCTTTTGATGAAGGTTTGCTTTTATAGAGAAAGAACAAGACATTTAGGGGGGGAAATAGTAGAATATTTAAATTGTTTTGACAAACTGTTTTGATGCCTTCTTCATGTAGTTTTTCTTTAGCCATTTGTGTGTAATTTTAGTCTTGTTCTACTTGGTATTTCTATGCAGGTTGGAGCAGGGCAGCAGGCTGTTAGCAGACTGTTTTATAGCAGTTTTTTGGCAGCATCTGGACTGTTGTAGGTTGCTGTTTTGGACAGCAAAAATACCATACAAATTGGACTGTTATTATGTTGAAACAGGGCTGGAAAAATGGGCAGCAGGCTGCTATTTTTTGTACTGGTTTGTAGGGGTTGCAATATGATATTGGGCTTTTTACATGTTTTTTATGCGCCTTTAAGCTCTTTTGCATTGCTGAAAAATATTGCTAATCACACACTTGTTTTCTTTTTCACTAGTTGATGAAGAAAGTATGAAGATTGGAAGATGGAGCTTTGATAATGAAGGCATGGAGAATTTGAGAGACCTTGAAGATGAAGTCTTTAGGCATAGAAACTTGAAGAATTTCTTTTCTGATTGTATTTTGAAACTTTATTGAATGTAACTTGGGCATTAACTTGTATAATTTGCAAATGAATGAAACGATGGTTACTTGGAACTTTGAAATTGTATATTTTTGATACGTTTTGAAAATTGAATGAGAACCTTTGAATGATATTGAACTTTTGTCCATTTGAAATCAATAAACTTGAATTTAGAGTTTTGAACTTTGAATCATGAAGTGGATTATAGAATTTGATTTCACTTTGAATATTATGAACATGATCTATTGATTTTGAATCTTGAGAGTGATCTTTGGATAAAAGACTTGAAAAATTGATGAACATCTTAATTTCCAAGCAGCGTGTAGAATTGATGCGCTTGATGTTTTAATTTGAACATTGACTTGGAACTTCCAAACTCATGAAAGGAATAATTTCCTTTCATATTTTGAATTATAAATGAACTTGAATCCATGGATTTGACATGATATCTTGAAAAATAATCACGGTTCCTGTCTTGAATTATCACAAGGATATGATTTGAAGAAATTATAACACCATGAATCATAATTCAAAATGGTCAAGAAACTTCTAATCCAGAAAATGTCCTATAAAGTTTTGATAACTTCCATATCGTTCTAAACACAAATCTGCTCTTGACCTCCTGAATTTGAATTTGTAAACGTTGACCTTTTGGTTAATGTGCTTTGAATCAATATACGAACTTGATCCTCCCTCACATTCCCAGGAACATTGATGGATATGCGAACCAATAATTATGAAATCTTGACTGTGCTTTGAGGATGTTTTGGAGAAGCTTGAGACCACTTGTCAAACAGAGTGTGGAAATAAACACACGATTCTCTGAAGGTTCCTCGAAACAACCTGTGATCGGTGGATCTGGAACTGACTGTTTAACGCTGGTTCGCGAAATGTCGCGGAAGCAAGAGTCGCCACCGTCTTTTATTTTCTCCAAATGGAAAGGACAAAAGCACAAAAAAATTCCTTATAGAGATTGCTCTCGGTTCGGGAGGTAGGTTATAGAAAGGGAAGGTGTTAGCACACTTTCTATCCATGGTTATCCATGGGCTCTTAGATACATGCTCATTTGTGTTTTCAAAAATGGTTTGTTTGCTTTTCAACTGTGGGTTTTAAAAAAAAGTTTCTTTGAAAATTCCAGTTCGACTCTTGTATCAGTCCTCAAGAGTATTTGAAAAGTTGCTTTCGAAAGCTTTTTTAAAAAGGTGTCGGTGTGAAAAGTATTTTTGATTTGTTTTGAAATTAGAGCAAGTATCTAGAGTCGTCTACCTACCCTAAGGAATTCGTCTGTGTAGATGTCCTTTAAAGTAGTGCCATCCCACCATTGAGAGGTAGGTAGCATCACTATTGGAGTTATTTTGGTCAATTCGAGGTTCGGGACATGGTGATCACCAGAGCAATAGGAAGATACCTTAGAAGCTACCCTCATGCCAGGTTCCCGGATCATGAGGACTTACTAGGACATCCTCTATTCGACGATCACCTTTCGAGGCAAGGCAACAGTGAGGCGTACCCTAGGGGTGGTGTGTGATTTGTGTATCGTTTTCAGATATTTTTGTCTTTTGTCATGTCATGGGTGATCTACGCGTTTGTTTTTATTTTGTCATTCATTCTTGCAGGCCATTATTAACAGTTAAAAAGTTGCGAGAAATGTAAAGTTCCTAAACTATTACAAAGGCGCGGGTCCACATAGCCAAATTTAATCCAGGACCCGATTTGACATAAAATAAAGAAATAAAGTGCGAGAAATATAAAATGTCCGAGTTACACAACTTTGGGAGAATTACATTAATATTATAAGAAATAAAAATGCGCGAATTGAATTAAAATTGAAAGCGAGGGCGTTGGACCCTTTTTAATGAAATTAAATTATTATGAACAAATTAATTAAAATAAAATAAAAAGAAATTATTTTTGAGGTTTTTGTATTTTATGAATTTTTAATGAGAATTAAATGAAATTAAAATATTAATTAACCCTAATTCTAGTTATTTTTAATTTATTAAGAAAATATGAAAATTACCTAAAATTAAACCTAATTAATTAATGCCATTTGATTTATAAAAATAAATAATTAATTATGAAAAAGAAAAGGTAAAAATAATTAAAACCTAATTCTACCAATTTTAATTTATTAAGAAAAGATATTGAAATTAACCCTAGAATAAAACTAATTAATTGATACAAGACTTTATTTACAAAAATATTAGTTAAATAAAATATATTTAATTTTTTTATGACTTTCTGATTTTTTGTTATTTTTATATATTTTTATGAAAAAAATAAATTAGCTTAAAGAATTAAAAAAGAAATAATTGAAGCAAATAAAATAAAAAAAAGAAAAGAATTACAAAACCTTGGGGGGGTTCTGTCCCCAATCAGGAGGAATTGTTAGCAATTAGGCCCATCTGTTTCAAGACCCTTTTGACTTTTCTGGGAAGCGTGTGCACGCGTTGACTGACGCCTAGGGTGTTCCTCAAATCTGGACTTTTGGATGGGGATCATGAGATGCGTGGCATGCCTGGATTGTGAGTTGCATGGTGGACGCTGAAGCTTGAACTTCATAGGATGACATTATGAAAAATATTATTGAAAGGGAGGGGGACCTGGGGTTCGAACCCAGGTCCCAGAGATTACCAATCAAATACCTTGCCAATGGAGCTGTGAGCGCGTTTTGATTATATAAGGACAACTAATTATTATAAGAGAAAAGTGGGTTAGTGGCTTAAAAAATAGAAAAACGCGCGTGGAATTCAAATGATCCAACCATCATTCGCCACCTAGTCTTCTTCTTCCTTGTTGCATTTTTTCCTGAAACATAAATCAATTGAATAGCGGGGGTTTTAAACCCCCACTAAATAGTGTATACAAAAATAGCGATTAACACCCTGCTAATCATAAATTAATCGCGAGGTATGTGTTCAAATCGTCCAAGTTTCCTGATTTCAACCATGGCATTGAGGTGTCCTAATTTTACAATATGCATAAATGCCCAATTTAAAACTTGAAGAACCCTAATAATCGTTCATGGTGAAATCGCGTATAGGCAATGATTCTTCAATTAAATCATACTGCTAGCTTCAGAATCAACTCATTAGTACAAATCAAGAATCAAAATGCATGGATATGACCTGAATAATAAAACACGATTATGCAAAAAGAAGGACACAGTCTGACTTTTAATTACCAATTCTTGATGTTAGGGATGATGTTTTTGATTTAGACACGTTCCTTGAAGCCTCAGGAACACAATGGAATGATTGTTTGGCCTTGAATCGCACTGGAATGTGGTTTTCAGTTTTGGACTTTTTTCACAAAAACTCAAACTTGGCTTCTCTTTTCTGGCGCAGCTTGGAGGTCCTGAGCACTAGGGTTATCATGTATATATATGTATGAGTGTTTTAGGTCAACAAAATAAGCCAAATATCCATGGAATCAATGCTTTTGATTTTGTGATTTTGCCTAATCTTTTCAAATCTTTTTTCATGCAAATTTGATACAAATCATGTTCAATTACCTTGATTCTTTCCAAATCTGATCATGCACGAAATCTTGAGCTTATTCCATGCATAAAAAGATTTAAAAAGTTTGTTTTGGTATTTTCCACATATTTATTTTAATTAAATGAATTATTAGCAATTAAAAATTCAAATAAATAAATAAAAATGATGAAAAAACTTCCCTTTGGGCCAAATGGTCGTGAACATGCTTTGGATGATGAATTTTGGAAGAAAAAGAAGCCCATTAGCATTTTTAAGGCATTTGAAGCAAAGTTGACTTTTCAAAATATCCAAAAATTTCCCAACTTCCACAAGGCATATCTTGCTCAATTTTTAAGCTTTGATCATGTTCTTGGACATTTTGGAAAGGTCTTGAAGTCCTCTAACCAATGTCTTTGGTCCCATGTCATTTTGATTTACCAATCTCAAGTTATGGCCTTTGACTTAAAGTCCCCTTTTGTTGACTTTTGAAAATGACCTATAATGTTGAAATTGATAACTTTTTGTGAGAGCATTTCTTGGACTTGAAGTGTGAAGAGGAGTTGTAGGAAATGTCTTTATCTTCAAAATGAGCTTTGGATGGAATTTTTTCTGATAATCCATGTGGAAGTTATGCCTTGGTCAAGCTACAGTTGACTTTTTCAACTGTCCAAATATGGAAACTTTTGCATCTTGAGACTTTTTGAGCCAAGCTTTGAGAATCATGATCAAGAATTGATCAAATGATGTTTGTGGCTTCAAAATGAGATGTTGACCAAAATTTTGAACTTTTGACTGTCAAATGACCATTTTGCCCCTGCAGTTGACTGTAGTGCAATTAGGGTTTCTGACTGTGCAATCTTGTGCTGTAAGTCTTGAAACTTGACATGAGGATGCTTGACCATGTTTGTAGGCATGTGGGACTTGATTGGACCCTTGGAAACTTCATTTTCTTTGTCAGAACCAAAACCCTAGTTTTTTACTGTTAGGAGGCCCTTGAACTGTGCAACCCTTGGGGAATTTTGAAGCATGCTCTTTGCAAATCTTGAAGAATATGGGAGGGCAAATTTTGGGGTACAACAGTTGCCCCTGTTCAATCTTCTTAGACCTGAGGATGCAGATTGGCTGACGTGCCTTTCGTAATCCGAAGGTGGAAGATGATTGAACACTAGAGTGCCCAGAAATTTGCGCTCACATAGTAGTGTGACGATGGGAATGGGCTTATAGATGCCATTTGGAGATTGATGGATAGGATGATGGGCTTATAGATGCCATGCTAAGAGATGATGGATGAGTGGATGGGCTTATAGATGCCATCTGGATGTTGATTGCGTAAGAGATTCCTTAGTGAGAACTTGCGTACCTGCAAAAGAAAAATGATTACCTGACCTGTTACAGGAGCTGGTCTTCAGATTCTTTGTATAGATGTGTCCTGAATGGTTACAAGAATTGAATCTGGAACTTCAAACGGTGATGAATGAACCAGGGATGGTTACTACCTCAACAGGAACAGTGAGAGAACCTTAGGCGACTACAACCTCAACAGTAATGCTGAGAGAATCTTGGGCGACTTCAACCTCAACAATAACGCTGAGAGAATCTTGGGGCGATTACTACCTCCGCAGTAACGGGGAGAGAACCATAGACGACTACAACCTCAACAGTAACGCTGAGAGAATCTTGGGCGACTTCAACCTCAACAGTAACGCTGAGAGAATCTTGGGGCGATTACTACCTCCGCAGTAACGGGGATAGAACCATAGACGACTACAACCTCAACAGTAACGCTGAGAGAATCTTGGGCGACTACTACCTCCGCAGTAACGGGGAGAGAACCATAGACGACTACAACCTCAACAGTAACGCTGAGATAATCTTGGATATCTTCTACTGAGTCTTTATCAGGAAAATCTGTTAGGGGTCGATTTAGATGGACTAGAGAAGGCCTTTGACTGGATAAGAAACAGGAAAATCTTAGGGTCGATTTAAATGAACCGGTCTAGGTCTTGAAATCTTCAACTGGGTAAGAAACAGGGAGATCTTAGGGTCGATCTGACTGAACCAGAGAAGGCCTTGGACTGAATAAGAAACAGAAAAATCTTAGGGTCGATTTATCTGAACCGGTCTAGGTCTTGAAATCTTCAACTGGATATGAAATAGGGAGATCTTAGGGTCGATCTGACTGAACCAGAGAAGGCCTTTGACTGGATAAGAAACAGTAAAATCTTAGGGTCGATTTAACTGAACCGGTCTAGGTCTTGAAATGTAGCTGAGAACTTAACTGGATCTTTCCTGAAAAGTAAAGGTCAGTTACATGCAATGCATGATGTGGATCAAGCAATAATGTTCTCAACATAAATGAGATTGTAAGATATGATGCATATATGCATGCTATAATGTATGAAAATGTGATGTTTATGAATGTATCTTTTTGTCTCAGGAAAATAAATCCTTGACGGGTGTCGGGAAGTCAATCCTGGGCTGATGTTGAAGAATAGATCTTTGCTTCTGCTGGGGATGATAGTTGTAAGAATACCGGTAGGAGAAGATAACTCCGTTGGGGAATAAACTTGGCGAATGGATTACTCTGCGGGAGAAAAGATACTTTAGCGATCTTGCTGGGAAGCAATACTCTGTGGGAGAGAGGTACTTGCTGAAATGTTGATGGTAACTTCGCTGGGGATACCATTGTTGTGTGGGAAGTGTTAGTAGACTTCGCTGGGGATAAGAAGACTTTGTCGAGGACGATCTTTCCGTGGCTTTTGGCTGAGGATAACCCAGTTATATCCTGGTAAGGAAATAACTCTTTGAATAAAGCCGAGAGACGCGTTCGTGCTCTGCGAGGATAAGCTTCCAGAATCTACCGGGGATAAGCTTACTGCTTGGGGAGATGAATTCCAACTTTCCTGGGGAAACTGGATTGGGCTCTCCTGGGGAAGTTTTGAACTGTACCAGGGAGGTGACTCCATTGACTGTTTGATATACCGCCGGGGAACAATCTTTAGGTCAAGACTGTCGGGGATGCTTGTTAAGAATGCATGTATATTGCTGGGGAATGTTGAGATCTGCTGGCGGATACCCAACTTCCTTAAGGCTTGATAATAGCTTTGCTCGGAGAGAGTGCACTGACTTGCTGGCTCACTCTCTGGGGAATTAAGATATCTGGTTATGTTCTTTAGCTGAACCTACCCTGGTACCTCGGAGGATAGAACAATTAGATTGCTTAGACAACTCTTTATTGCCCCTGTTTCTAATGTTACCTGTAATTAATCCTTTGTTTCGTATGCAAATATTCATGAGTTAGCAAATTATTGTTAATGCATATATCACAAATTGAACCTTGGACGTTCTTCGCAAAACAAAACAGAAAATGAAAAACAATTGGCAATTTTAACTGAAAAGTGTATTTATATTGATTTTGAATTTGCCTGAAAAATAGGCGTTTATGTACAAGAGGCTGACGTCCTAGTAAGAGAACGTCGCCGAACAAAAGAGTTTATACAAATTTTGTACAAGAGAAAATAAAACAGCTGTGTGAAATGAATGATCCCACTGGGTTTCAACTCTGCTATTGCCTTTATATCTCCGAGCGTCTCATCACTTGATGACCTTAGTTGAAGATGAAGCTGACTGATCGATGTCGTCTGAACTTGATGTAGATACCGGATTCTGGATGCAGAGTGATCCAATGAGACATAGTATTACGCTTTATCCCTAACTTTTGCCTGGACCGCCCTTTCGGGTTTTCAGTCCACCGGGATACCCATTTTTGCCCAAGCCGCCTTTTCAGGTTTTCGACTTGTCGGGTGTACAGATTTTTTCATTTCATCCCTTCATTTTGCCCGAACCCTTTTGGTTCGCCGGGAGCCCTAATTTTTGCCTAGGCATGTCAGCCTAGCGGGTCTTTTTTCATGCGTAGTATCTTTTTACTATGTCTGCATTGGCGGGGTGAGGAAGGTCGTCACCATCCATGTTGGTTAGAATCATGGCTCCTCCTGAGAACACATGCTTAACCACAAATGGCCCTTCGTACGTGGGGGTCCATTTGCCCCTTGGATCACTCTGAGGAAGGATGATTCGTTTGATTACCAGATCCCCAACTTGATATTCTTGTGGTCTGACCTTTTTGTTAAATGCCCTGATCATCCGTTTCTGATACGTCTGACCATGACAGATAGCAGCAAGTCTCTTTTCATCAATAAGGTTTAGCTGATCAAGTCGTGTCTGGATCCAATCATCCTCGTTCAGATTTGCATCCTTCATTATCCGGAGAGAGGGTATTTGCACTTCGATCGGTAAGACTGCCTCCATACCGTAGACCAAGGAGAAAGGAGTTGCCCCGGTTGACGTCCTGGCTGAGGTACGATACCCATGTAGAGCGAACGGTAACATCTCGTGCCAATCTTTATAAGTCACTGTCATCTTCTGCACGATTTTCTTGATATTTTTATTTGCTGCTTCTACAGCCCCATTCATCTTTGGTCTGTAAGGAGAAGAGTTGTGGTGCTGTATCTTAAACTGCTCGCAGAGCTCAGTGATCATCTTGTTATTGAGATTGGTACCGTTGTCTGTAATGATTCTTTCTGGGACACCATACCGACAGATCAGATTATGCCGAATGAACCGTGCCACAACCGTCTTGGTTACCGTAGCGTAGGAAGCTGCTTCGACCCACTTCGTGAAGTAATCGATCGCTACCAGGATGAAGCGATGCCCGTTAGATGCCGTAGGTTTGATCTCACCGATCATGTCTATGCCCCACATTGCAAACGGCCAAGGTGCAGTCAGAACATTTAGAGGAACTGGAGGAACATGCACCTTGTCTGCATATATCTGGCATTTATGGCATGTCCGAGAATGTTGGTAACAGTCTGCCTCCATTGTGGACCAGAAATACCCTGCCCGAAGGATTTTCTTCGCCATAGTGTGTCCACTGGAGTGTGTACCAAAGGTCCCTTCATGTAGCTCTTCCATGATCTTTTCTGCTTCTGTCTTATCCACACAACGCAGTAAGGTCGAATCATGGTTTCGCTTGTACAAGATGCCGTTGCTAAGGAAGAACTTCGCTGCGAACCTCCTCAGAAACTTCTTATCGTTGACAAATGCACCTTCAGGATATTCCTGAGCTTCCAAATATCTCTTTACCTCATGGTACCAAGGCTTCTCAGTTACCAACTCAGTCTCGAGGTCACAACAGTATGCCGGTTCGTCCAGTTTCCAAATGATGATCCGGGGAGCCTCATTGTCCCATTTGACCTTGAACATAGAAGACATTGTAGCTAACGCGTCCACTAACTGATTCTCCTCTCTCAGAAAGTGTTCGAAGGTTATCTTTGTGAAGTGGGGGATCAAGGTCAACACACATTCTCTGTAAGGAATAAGATTCGGATGTTTCGTATCCCACTCTCCTTTGATCTGATTGATCACGAGAGCGGAATCTCCGAAGACACTCAGAAACTTGATCCTTAAGTCGATCGCAGCTTGAAGACCCATGATGCATGCCTCATACTCCGCCATGTTGTTGGTACAGTTGAAACATAGCCGGGCAGTGAGTGGAGTATGAGTGCCTTGAGGGGATATGATTACAGCGCCGATACCGTTACCCAAAGCATTGGAGGCTCCGTCAAAGTGCATAGACCATCGGGATCCTTCCTCAGGTCCTTCATCCGGTCCAGGTACTTCACAATCAGTCACAATCATGATGCTCTCGTCCGGAAACTCGAAGTTCATTGACTGATAGTCGTCTACGGCCTGATGTGCCAAGTGGTCTGCCAATACACTTCCCTTGATGGCTTTCTGGGTTGTGTACTGGATGTCGTATTCTGTTAAGATCATCTGCCATCTTTCTATTCTCCCAGACAGAGCAGGCTTTTCAAATATGTACTTTATAGGATCCATCTTTGAGATCAACAAGGTAGTGTGAGTCAGCATATACTGTCTCAGCCGGCGAGCAGCCCATACCAAAGCGCAGCAAGTTTTCTCAAGCAGTGAGTATCGGGTCTCACAGTCGGTAAACTTTTTGCTAAGGTAATAAATGGCATGCTCTTTTCGGCCAGACTCGTCATGCTGCCCCAGCACACACCCCATTGAGTTGTCGAGTACTGTCAGGTATAGTATCAGAGGTCTCCCTTCAACCGGTGGCATAAGGATGGGTGGTTCTTGGAGATACTCCTTGATTCTGTCAAAAACAGCCTGACATTCATCATTCCAACGTACTACCTGATCTTTCTTCAGCAGCTTGAAGATTGGCTCACAGGTAGCAGTTAGGTGCGAGATAAACCGAGCAATGTAATTCAAGCGTCCTAAAAAGCCTCTGACTTCCTTATCTGTCTTAGGAACCGGCATCTCTTGAATAGCTTTAACCTTGGCAGGGTCCACTTGAATACCCATATCACTTACAACGAAGCCTAGCAACTTTCCAGATCTTACCCCGAAGGTGCACTTGTTCGGGTTCAACCTCAGCTTGTACAGTTTCAAACGGTCAAACAATTTCTGCAGATGATCTAGGTGCTCTTCCTCAGTCTGGGACCTTGCGATCATGTCGTCAACATACACTTCTATCTCATGATGGATCATGTCATGAAATAAAGCAACCATGGCGCGTTGGTAGGTTGCCCCAGCGTTCTTCAGTCCAAAAGGCATGACCTTGTAGCAGAAGGTGCCCCACTGAGTAACAAAGGTAGTTTTTTCCATGTCTTCAGGGGCCATCTTGATCTGATTGTAACCTGAAAAACCATCCATGAAAGAGAACACCTTATGCTGAGCTGTATTGTCAACAAGGACATCAATGTGAGGTAAAGGGAAGTCATCTTTGGGGCTGGCCCTGTTTAGATCCCTGTAATCGACACACATTCTGACCTTTCCATCTTTCTTAGGTACCGGCACCACATTATCAACCCACTGAGGGTAAGAAGTCACTGCAAGGAACCCGACATCAAACTGTTTCATAACCTCGGCTTTAATCTTCTCAGACATCTCTGGACGCATACGGCGGACCTTTTGCTTAACCGGAGGGCAGTCTTCCTTAGTAGGCAAGTGATGGACCACAATATCGGTATCCAACCCGGGCATGTCTTCGTAGGACCAGGCAAAGATCTCCATATAATTATGTAGCATCTGAGTCAACCGTTGCTTCACGCTGAGCTCTAGGTTGGCACCAATCTTTACCTCCTTTCTGTCTGCCTCAGTACCCAGATTTATTGTTTCCACTGGCTCTTCGTGTGGTCGAATTGCCCTCTCTTCCTGGAGTAACAGTCTTGCAAGCTCGCCAGGCACTTCGCAATCATCTTCACCTTCGTCTTCGGCTAAGTTGATCAGATTTTCGAAGTCATAACTGGCAGTAGCAGAGTCGTTACCAGTGAGATCCAGAGTGGATTGAAACCTGTATGAGTGAGTGTGTGTAAATACAACTGTTTTGAAATATATAAAGGAAGGAAAGAAAGAAAAGGAGCATAAGATTTGAAATGCGAGAAAACGTCCAAGATTTTTATTCATGATATATGAAATGACAATTTATATGCCCTCACAAATGAAGCCACGGTGCCCCGGGTAAGACACCGGGCCATAGAGTTTTAATTGTTTATTACAAATGCCAAAAACATAGGAATTCATTACTCAGTAACAAGAGAAACAGGTAGATTGTCCTTTGCACTCCAATTGCTAGGTCCACTGTCGGTTGCCGGGTAGATCCAGCTATCAAACTCAGCTTCATCCACTTCATCTTCGTCCCCAATAGCATTCACTCCGTGAGTAGGCAGGGGAGCTATCACTATATTAGGCTTCTCAGATGCCTCAAATTGTACCTCCTTGGCGTCAATAAGATCCTGCAGCTTATTCCTTAAGGCCCAACAGTCATCAGTGGAATGCCCCGGGCTATCAGAGTGATAAGCACAGCGGGCATTTGGATTATATTTGGGAGAGGCCGTATTCACAACCTTTGGGGCCTCACTGACAGTCACTAGGTTGGTGGATAGCAACTGCGGCAAGATTTGTGATAAAGTCATACTCAAACGGGTAAACTCTCTCTGGGGTCTTTCAGCCCTTTGAGGATTGGTTTACCGAGGAGCGGCAGCAGGCTTATCAATCATCACCGCGTTGACAGATTGGCGGCGCTTAGGTTTCTCTTGTCTTCTAGAGCCATATACAGCACTGGCCTCCTTTTTGAAGGGTTTCTTCTCAGAACTTGAAGATGCCCCTTTCTGAATTTTGCCAGACTTCATCCCAGCCTCAATTCTCTCTCCAGTCAGAATAAGATCAGTAAACCCTGCAGACGAGTTACCGATAAGATGGTTGAAAAATGTCCCAGATAGGGTCCCCAAGAACATGTCTACCAACTCCCGGTTAGTCAACGGAGGCTGCACTCTGCCAGCCAGATCCCTCCACTTTTGTGCGTACTCTTTAAAACCTTCGCTTGACCCTAGCGACATACCCTGGAGTTGGGTACACGTAGGAGCAAGGTCGGCATTATATTGATACTGCTTGTAGAAAGCAGTAGCCAACTCCTCCCAGTTACGAACCTTGGTTCCATCCAGCTGATAGAACCATTCGAGATGAGTCCCTGAAAGACTCTCCTGGAAGAAGTGGATCCACAAGTTTTTTTCCACTGAGTACGGTTGAATCTTCCGCACATACGATCTGAGGTGTAGCTTGGGACAAGACGCCCCGTCATACTTGGTAAAAGATGGTGCTTTGAACTTATGAGGAATGATCACACCAGTAGACAAACCCAAATCTCCGAAATCCAGCCCAGGCACCTGTTGGATCTCCATAGCCTTCAGTCTGTCTTCCAACTGCTTATATCTGTCTTCTACAGGAGGATACTGTTCCTCATCAAAATCAGTCTCGTTGTCAGAGACTACCGGACTAGGACCTTTTCCCTCTTGGGGACTACTCTTGCCTATAGAAGAACCAGCCTCTTCATTCTGCAGAGTGTTTCCGAACCTTCGGCCCGAGTTAAAAAGAACAGTTCTCCTCTTCTTCTTCTTCTCCTTCTTCAGGAGCAGAGCCTTCAGCTCTTCTTGGCCTTGAGCCAAACCCATGATTAGTTCCTGAAATTGCACATTCTGCGCCTGAAGAGCCTTGATGGACATCTCGGTTGATGATGAGTCAGGATTCATGATGCTGAAATAAACAGCGAAGAACGGTAAGCAACCTGAAAAGAAGAAAACCTGCTATGCACATGATGAATGATATGTGTTTATGCAATGCATTCAAGGGTTCGAAAGTTCAAATTTGTTGTAGACAAAAAGAACACACGTTATCATTAAGGAAATAATTGTTCAGTACATCAAAGCCTCATGGGCACAAATTACAAAGCAAATCAATCCCAAAAGACACTACGCATCCTCTTTGGAGCTATGTAGGTGTTGAGATTCCTCTCCTCATGCAATAGGCGGGTGAGCTCCAAGACTTTCTTTTCGCTAGCATGTAGACTGGTCTCAAGAGAATTCCGTTCTTCCTTAAGTTGGATCCAGCTCTTCTGCATCTCTTCCCAGGATGTGGGCATGTCAGGATGCTGAATGGTGTAGGACACTTCTCCTTCCAAGACTGGCTCTTTGATTACTGGGAGCATATGAGGATAAGGCATTACTAACTTCTGGGAGCGGGCCCGTACCCACTTGAGATAAGGTTCCAATGGGATGGAGTTCCTGTGCCCCAGTGTCTTACTGTCTATCTTACTGGGCATCCTCCAAGCTCTGATAAATCTCTGGCGAAGTCCTTGTGCATCGTTGTCGAAGTCAAAAACTATGTCAGGAATTAACATGTCATGAGGGCCGTCCCTCCGAGCATAACCAAACTGTCTCCAAGCCAGGCATGGGTTGTAGGTGATACCTCCTCTGATTCCAAGTAAAGGAACATTAGGGTACTCCCCGCAACGATCAATGATAGTGACATCCTCTCTGTACCGAGGGCACCAATGTATATCTGCATGTGTAAGAGTCATCAACCGTTGTGACCATCTCAAACCCCGCTCATTCTTCAGAACTGATTGTGGAAGGTGCGAAATAAACCACCTTCCCAGGAGAGGAGTGCAACACATAAGGACACCTCTTTTTCTCATGGTTCGAGTGTAACATGAGTGAAGGATGTCCCCCAGCAACGTAGGTATAGGATTCCTGGACATGAAGATCTGGACAACACTGATATCTATAAGCTGATCTGGGTTAGGGAACAACACCAAACCATAGACAAGGAGGGTCACAACTTCTTCAAAAGCTTGTAAGTCAAGGGAGTTCCAACATTCATGGGCCTTTTCAAACAGAAACCTGGCTAAGAACCCTTTGATACCACTTCTAACTTCCCAATGTCCCTTGAGGTCAGATGATTGTAGGTGTAAGGCTTTAGCAATCTCTTCAAGCTTAGGTTCCTTTTCCGTACCATTGTAGGGTAGTTGATCAAGGATAGGGATCTTCAGGAGCCAGGAGAACTCCTCCAATGTAGGTACCAGCTGATAATCCAGGAAAGTGAAACAGTGATGCAGAGGGTCAAAGAACTGGAACAGGACCTTTATCATATCTTCCTCAATGTTGGTATTGACCAAGCTGATGAGTCTTCCATGTCTTTCACTGAATGAAGAGCTCTCGGGAATCCTAGATATAAGCTCCTTAAGCTGAGGAGGGACCTTTATAAGACTGATTTGAATTGTCTTTCTGCGAACAGTTTCCATGTCCTACAAAACAAGAACAAAGATGAAGATTCGAACCCCTGAAATGGTTAGTCAATGCATATGATGCTGGATGATGTCATGATGCTATGATTAAACACACCACAGATATTTACAAAGACAAACATGTAAGGCACACAAGTCACACAAGACAAGCCCTTAGAGTTTAGGCCAACATGGGGTCTGGGTATTACCCTCTTGAAGTTGGTGGGTTCAACCTGTCCTATTAGAAGTAACCGGGTTCTAAGGGTCCCAATATCACGGGATTGCTTTCATTGTTCACCGTTTCGATTTAGCCACTGAACTGGCGACCGAAATATTCCAGGAAAGCAACCCTCAATTGAGTGTAGTATCGAGTATCAACCAACCTCGGACTGCACCAAAGTCAGTTATCTCACTACCCTAAAGAGGCCAAGATAGTTCAATTAAGGTTCCTAAGGTTTGTTGATGCTTCACGACACCACGCGGAGGCCCCGTACTCTCCTTGACTGAACTCAAGGGTTACCGGTACACACCAAAGTGCCACATCAACATAGCAGACTGTTTCAACCATGTCGGTATACCCCGCACAGTTCCCTCACAGCCTTGTTGCTATTTTCTAAGAAGGTATTCCCCAGATCCGGGTTAGGATCTATAGAACTCCCAGGCAACCCACAATTTAAAGCAAGCAAAGAAAGCAATTGAAAACACAGTGATCTTAGTCCTAAGGTACACCTCACTTTATAATTAGTCCCCAACAGAGTCGCCAGTTCTGTGATCGGTGGATCTGGAACTGACTGTTTAACGCTGGTTCGCGAAATGTCGCGGAAGCAAGAGTCGCCACCGTCTTTTATTTTCTCCAAATGGAAAGGACAAAAGCACAGAAAAATTCCTTATAGAGATTGCTCTCGGTTCGGGAGGTAGGTTATAGAAAGGGAAGGTGTTAGCACCCTTTCTATCCATGGTTATCCATGGGCTCTTAGATACTTGCTCATTTGTGTTTTCAAAAATGGTTTGTTTGCTTTTCAACTGTGGGTTTTAAAAAAAAGTTTCTTTGAAAATTCCAGTTCGACTCTTGTATCAGTCCTCAAGAGTGTTTGAAAAGTTGCTTTCGAAAGCTTTTTTGAAAAGGTGTCGGTGTGAAAAGTATTTTTGATTTGTTTTGAAATTAGAGCAAGTATCTAGAGTCGTCTACCTACCCTAAGGAATTCGTCTGTGTAGATGTCCTTTAAAGTAGTGCCATCCCACCATTGAGAGGTAGGTAGCATCACTATTGGAGTTATTTGGGTCAATTCGAGGTTCGGGACATGGTGATCACCAGAGCAATAGGAAGATACCTTAGAAGCTACCCTCATGCCAGGTTCCCGGATCATGAGGACTTACTAGGTGTTAGCTCTTAAATTCGACACCCTTGTTTCATTGATGTCAGCCATTAAGGCTGAAGGATGTTTTCGACCAGCTAAGTCCGTCGAAATGTCCATCGAAAGATGGCAAAGTACTTAGAAGATTTCTTCCAAGGGAGAAGTTTGTTGCCTTCGACGTCGAAGGTGTTTCTCGTCGAAGATGCGTCTCGACGAAGGTGTTCGATGGTTCAGAGTGGAACGGTTTGAAATTCAAGCGTTTGGAGGGAAAACGGTTTCCAGCGGTTACCAAGTGCAACGTGCAAAGATCTGGAGCGTCGAACGTTGAGAACGTGCCAAGTGGAATCATCTCGAAGCAGTGTAACTGCCCGACGGTTACTTGGGATGTTTTAGTATAAATAGTAGTAGTCATGTAGTTTCTCGCGCGTGTTCACAATTCTATACAAAGTCACTCATATAGATTCGAGTACCCAGCGTGTGAGAAAGAATTGTTGAGAAATGTATGTGTGAAACACCAACTTTATTAATCAAAGTCATTTACTTTTCCAGAAATTGACTTGTTTTCTTCTTTACTTTCCTGTCGAACCCTTTCATTTAAAGCCTTATTTATTTCACCAAGTCCTTTCTTCATGCAATTTACTTAAAGCCTCTTTATTTTATTATCATTTAACCAATATCCAATTTAATCAAACTTCAAAATCAACCTATGTCCTAGGATCAATCTGATCGATCCTGCGAGTAACCAAATAAGTAACCATTTGGAGGATCAGCGGTTGTTTACCAATAACCAAGGTAAACAAATTGGCACACCTGGTGGGACTGTGTGTTGATTGTTGAAAATAATCTCATCTTTTCGAGGAGTGTTGTATGTTATTGAGAAGTGGTAGAATATACACTAACGATAACAATACTGCCAGAAGAAGGGAAGAGATGGCGAATCCGCCAAACAATAACGAAATCCCACAAATGAATGTGGGAGCAACGGTTAGCACAACCGTAAGTGAAGCGACAACTGTTGGTTCGACACCAGCAGTAACGGTCATAGCATCGGGGCCATTACCTCCGTTCACAGGCCCCAGAGTGCCTTTGGGAACTCCCCCACCAAGGGGAAATTTGGCACAAGGCCTTATGTTCCCCCAGGATTTATGCCACTCTATGGCATGCCAACTTCTGACTTGGCTAGCCTGACGAATGCTGCGTCCACTTTTTCAGACCCTTTAGTGAGTGCCTCTTCGCCACTCCAAGGTTCTGGCGTAGGCATGGCGAATAGAAATAGGACCCAACTCTTAGGAGGAACGTCCCAAGTAGCCCATGGCCTTACAAATGCCTCGACAGCAGTCTTGAGGCAACAAATGGACGAAAGCAACCATGATATGGTGCAAATGTTGGCACAAACTTTGAGTACAGTGCTAAACCCTCTAATACAAAACACTACTCAATCGAATCAGCAAGTGACAGCGCAAATGACGCGTTTGGCTGATTTCTTTGGAGTACCCCAACCTATTCGACAGCCCCAAAGGGCGCAAATTAGGGGAAACCAGGGGATATTCTTAGAGGAAGAAACCACCATCAATCAGGCTCAGCAGCCTGTCGAAGAAAACCTTAGGGCACGATTGGAGCAACCCGTCGAGGAACCTAGGGTAATAACCCCATAGGTAAGGTTAGTTAACAGAAATCAAAATGCTGACGAAGTAGTTCAGCATATCCAATACCAAAACACGGGTTTGGAAAATAATCTGGCAACCATGATCGAAAGGATCATGACTCAGAACGGGATGAACATGGGCTTTCGAAGGCCCAACTTTACATCTCCATTGTCAGAATACGTGTTACAAACAGACTTACCTCCTAGATGTAAAGTCCCCAAATTCACTAAGTTCTCAGGGGACACGACAGAATCTACTGTCGAACATGTGGCGAGATACTTGATCGAAGCAGGAGATATTTCGAATAACGAAAATCTGAGGATCAAGTACTTCCCAAGTTCTTTAACAAATAACGCTTTTACTTGGTTCACAACTCTCCCCCCCAATTCGATCCATCATTGGACCCAGTTGGAAAGATTGTTCCATGAACAATTCTACATGGGGCAAACCAAGATAAGCCTGAAAGAATTGGCCAGTGTGAAGAGACGTTTCACTGAACCTATAGACGAATATCTAAATAGGTTTAGGTTTCTCAAGGCGAGATGTTTTACACAAGTGCCAGAACATGAGTTAGTCGAAATAGCCGCAGGCGGTTTAGATTATTCCATTAGGAAGAAGCTAGACACCCAATACCTGAGAGACATGGCCCAACTGGCCGATAGAGTTCGACAGGTAGAACGCCTCAAAGCTGAAAAAGCAAAGGCAACGAAAACTCATAAGAGAGAAAGGATAGCGTACGTTGAGATGGATGACGAAGATCCAGAATCCTTCGACGACACTTTAGCTGTCGAAGAAGGAGAAGTCGATTTAGCGGAACTGAAACAAGGGCCACCATACTCTTGTAAACTGTTAGTCCCCTCAAGTGGGAAAAATCCCACTGGTCCAGAAAGGACCAACGATAGGTTCCCCAAAAAGACTTATAGTTTTGACATCACAAAATGTGATGAAATATTTGACTTGCTTCTTAAAGATGGCCAAATGATAGTACCCCCAGGGGTAAAAGTGCCTCCTCTTGATCAAAGAAAGAAGAGAGGTTTTTGCAAATATCATAATTTCTTGGGCCATAAAACTTCTCAATGTTTTCTTTTCAGGAATCTTGTGCAAGACGCTATCGAAGAAGGGAGGTTGAAGTTTGCTGACAAGACCCCCATGGCTGTCGACTCAAATCCATTACAGGCTGAAGCCCACTATGCGGAGCCTTCTGAGGTGAACGTGATAGAGGCAACCAGGAGCCAGTCGAAGAGGCCAGGAATCACAATGGTCGGAGTTTCAAAGGACCATATCAACATGCCAATCTTTGGCAGTTTTTCTGGAAATTTATCTAGAAGGACAATTGAAGCAGTTCAGAAAGCAGTCGAAAGCCCAAAATTGGAGACCGCTGAAGCACAAAAAACTGGACCAAAACCCAGTTCCCACTTGGCCACAGTTCAAGGCCAGACGGAGAATCTGGAGATACAAATGAAGCAGCTAACTCTTGCCAACAAAGATACAATGAATATCAACATGGTCGAACTCTCTGACCCAAAAGCATCAGAAGAGGCTGTGAGGCAAGAACAAGCTAATAAGACTGCTTTCCCTCGGGAAAATGAAAATCTGGCATATTTTTTACAAAGATGCCAGAAAAAGAAATCAGAGGTGATGCTGTGTCCAAGATGCAGTTCGATCTTTGACAAAAAGGCTGCTGAGCACATTCAAGGCGTAAGAGCAGCGAATAAGAGAAGGGAAAATGTTGATCTTCGACATGATCCCAGGAGAGCCTCCCAAAGAGGTTCAAACCAAGAAAAGAGGCCATTGACTTTTAGGCCTCCAACAAATGTGCCGGTAGATACCTGGTACAAAACCTCTGGTCGAAAAAGGCCAAGTGAGGAGAGATGGCACTCTTTCGACGTGCCAAGGGGTTCATCTTTAACTCAAAAGAAAGAACCTCAAGTTGCTGTACCTAAAGTTGCACAAGTGTCAAGCAACTACAAAGGGAAAAATCCCATGTCTCGATCTCAATGGAGGAGATACCAAAGGAGACGAAAAGCGGAAAGGGAGGCTGCCAACGAACCAAAGGCAGAAACCAGTTCGAATGTTCCTCAAAGGAAGCAAAGGAAACCTCTAGAAAGAGAGCCAGTAACCAACAGGCTAGTTTGGCCTAACCAAGGTGAAGTCGAGGACGAAGAAGATTCTGAGTCTGATGATACTTTGGACATAATGGTGAATATAGTCTCAGTGCTGCCCAGAGAATTCAACCGACAAGTGGAGGTCGAAGCAAGTGACTGGGAAGTGGAGCAAGAAATGGCCAAACATAGGCCAGTGTGCTATTTCGTCATGGACAATGGCACCACTGAGGAACAAAATGGATTCTTCGAACCACCCACAGAGGCGATGAAAAATCACCTCAAGCCTTTATTTATAAGGGCTAAACTCGAAGAAACTACTGTGAATAAAATATTGGTGGATTGTGGGGCAACCATCAACATTATTCCTCACTCTATGCTAAGGAAAATTGGCAAAAGGGATGAGGACATTAAGCCTCACAACATGGTCCTGTCGAACTATGAGGGCGGCATAGGGACCACTATGGGAGTGATCCAGCTAGATATCAAAGTAGGGTCTATCCTTCGACCAACAATGTTTATGGTCATATCGGCCAAACCTAACTACAATCTTTTGTTGGGACGTGAATGGATTCATGGTGTTGGAGCCGTGCCATCATCAATGCATCAGAGGCTGCTCCTATGGCGTCCAGATGGGATGGTCGAAAACATAGAGGCAGATCAAAGTTATTACCTAGGCGAAGTGAATCACCTGGGGTTGGCAGATTTCGACAAGAACTTGGCTCACATAAGGCCATGTCCAACACCTGACTTCGACATGGCGCCAGTGCCAAACACTTTTTGTTCCCTATACCTGCATCCTGAGCATGGTTTCCAATGGGACAGAGAAGACTTGTCCCACATAGACTTCAGTGGGTTAACTGATATCCAACCAACTGGTTGGGGAAGTGAATTCAGTGATAATGACTGAGTCACAATCTTTGAAGCGAATTTCGGCTTATGTAGCCGAAACAAAGATGATAACGGCTCTCGAAGCCGAAGTGAAGTACATGGCCACACAGGCCAATGATCAACAGTTATCTGCTGCAGGTCCAGGAAAAGATTTCGATCCAAAACCCCCTGATATCATGCAAGAGGAAATGCAGGAACAGAGGCTCGACGCCATCTATGACGATGAGCCTTTGGGCTTCGAAAAGGACCCCTTGCCGAACAACATTAAAATTTTAGCGCAAGATCCTTTAGAAGAAATCAACTTAGGCGAAGGGTCAGAGAAAAGGCCAACCTACATCAGCGCCAAAATTGACCCAGAACTTAGGTTGGAAGTAATCCAATTGTTGAAAGAGTTCAAGGACTGTTTCGCATGGGATTACGACGAAATGCCTGGTCTCGACAGAGGATTGGTAGAACTTCAGTTGCCAATCAAACCTGGGAAGAAGCCAATCAAGCAGAATCCAAGACGCTTCGCTCCAGAAATACTGTCGAAGATCAAAACGAAAGTCGAAAGACTGCTGAAATGCAAATTCATACGTGTTACAAGGTATGTCGAATGGATTGCAAACATTGTGCCAGTAATTAAGAAAAATGGTACATTAAGGGTGTGCATAGATTTCAGAGATTTGAATGCTGCTACACCCAAAGATGAATATCCTATGCCTGTGGCGGAAATGCTAGTCGATTCTGCCGCTGGCTATGAATACCTGAGTATGCTCGATGGTTATTCAGGATATAATCAAATATTCATTGCTGAAGAGGATGTGTCGAAAACAGCTTTTCGATGCCCTGGGGCCCTAGGCACTTACGAATGGGTAGTGATGCCTTTTGGCCTAAAGAACGCTGGGGCAACATACCAGCGAGCAATGAATACTATCTTCCATGATTTTATTAACACTTTTATGCAAGTATATATTGATGACATTGTTATAAAATCTGTTTCCAGGAAGAATCATATTGACCACCTTCGACAATCATTCGAAAGAATGAGAGAACATGGTCTGAAGATGAACCCTTTGAAGTGTGCGTTCTGTGTGAAAGCTGGAGATTTCTTGGGCTTCGTTGTCCACAAGAAAGGAATCGAGATCAATCAGAACAAGACGAAGGCAATTCTGGAAGCGAAAGCGCCATCGAATAAGAAGGAACTGCAATCTCTGTTAGGCAAGATAAATTTCTTAAGGAGGTTTATATCTAACCTAAGTGGGAAAGCTCAGGCCTTTTCACCCTTGCTTCGACTGAATAAAGAGGGGTTCGAATGGGGGCAAGAGCAACAAGAAGCCTTCGACAAAATCAAAGGGTACCTCATTAAGCCACCTATTTTGGTGCCTCCTTGCAGCAATAGGAGTATGAGATTGTACATAGCTGCATCCGACAAAACTTTGGGAAGCATGTTAGCCCAAGAAGATGAGAATGGAGTCAAAAGACCCATTTACTATCTTAGTAGAGTTTTGAACGATGCAGAAACTAGATATAGTAAAGTTGAAAAATTGTGTCTATGTCTGTATTTCTCTTGTACAAAACTCAAGAAATATATAAAACCAGTTGATGTGTATGTTTCGTCTCATTTTGATGTTTTCAAGTATATGTTGTCGAAACCTATCTTGCACAGTCGAATTGGCAAGTGGGCATTAGCATTAACTGAATACTCCTTGACCTTTATGCCTCTTAAGGCAGTGAAAGGACAAGTGGTTGCAGACTTTATAGTCGACCACTCAGTTCAAGTTGAGGATATTAATTATGTGGAGATAGAACCTTGGAAATTCTACTTTGATGGTTCCAGCCATAAAGATGGAACAGGAGTAGGGGTCTTGATCATTTCTCCTGAAAAAATTCCAACAACATTCAAGTACAAGATATCAGGTTCTTGTTCGAACAATGAGGCTGAGTATGAAGCTCTAATTACTGGCCTTGAAATATTGTTGGAATTGGGGGCAACTCGAGTCGAAATAATGGGAGACTCAGAGTTAGTCATTAAGCAAGTCACAAAGGAATATAAATGCATAAGAGAGAATCTCATTATGTACTTTGTGATAGCAAATCGTTTATTGAAAAAATTTGAAACGATCAATATTCGACACATACCCAGAGTCAAAAATCAAATAGCCAACGACTTGGCACAGATTGCATCTGGGTATAAGATTTCAAAAACGAGATTACAAAGAGCAATCGAAGTTCGAGAAAAGATAAAAGCAACTTGTCTATCACCAACAAACTTGGAATCGATGAGACTAGGATATGCTGATCAAAGTAACTTCGAAATTTCGTTCATAGATAATTTGTCAGAGCAAGATTGGAGGAAACCCATTGTGGACTATCTTCAAAATCCAGGAGCTTCGACAGAACGAAAAACAAAGTACAGGGCGTTGAGTTATGTACTCATGGGTAATGAGTTATTCAAGAAGACGCCTGAAGGGGTATTGCTAAAATGCTTAAGTGAAACTGAGGCATACATAGCCCTTTCGACTACGCATGCTGGAGCATGTGGGGCTCACCAAGCAGGCCATAAGATGAAATGGTTGTTGTTTCGACAAGGACTATACTGGCCCACTATGCTGAAAGATTGTGTTGAGTTCGCCAAAGGTTGCCAAGAATGTCAAGTCCATACAGGCATCCAACATGTACCAGCAAGCGAACTTCACTCGATAGTGAAGCCTTGGCCCTTTAGAGGATGGGCGTTGGATCTCATTGGAGAGATTCGACCAGCATCATCAAAGAGTCAGAAATACATACTGGTAGGCATTGATTATTTCACTAAGTGGATCGAAGCTATCCCTTTAGTCAATGTAGACCAAGAAAATGTCATTGAATTTATTCAAAAGAACATTATCTTTAGGTATGGAATCCCTGAGACTATAACTACTGATCAAGGATCAGTTTTCACTGGTCGAAAGATGCAGAAATTTGCTCAGGAAACAGGTTTCAAACTCCTAACATCAACGCCTTATTATGCACATGCAAATGGTCAAGTCGAAGCAGCAAACAAAGTAGTGATTGGCTTGATAAAGAAGCATGTTGGGAAGAAACCAAAGAATTGGCATAAGACGTTAGACCAGATTTTGTGGGCTTGTCGAACGTCCCCAAAAGAAGCCACAGGTACAACACCATATAGGCTAACTTTTGGCCATGATGCAGTGTTGCCAGCAGAAATTTGTCTTCAATCTGCAAGGGTTCAGAGACATTATGATATTCCCTCTGAAATTTATTGGAATATGATGTTAGACGAACTAGTGGATTTAGACGAAGAAATAATGGGAGACTCAGAGTTAGTCATTAAGCAAGTCACAAAGGAATATAAATGCATAAGAGAGAATCTCATTATGTACTTTGTGATAGCAAATCGTTTATTGAAAAAATTTGAAACGATCAATATTCGACACATACCCAGAGTCGAAAATCAAATAGCCAACGACTTGGCACAGATTGCATCTGGGTATAAGATTTCAAAAACGAGATTACAAAGAGCAATCGAAGTTCGAGAAAAGATAAAAGCAACTTGTCTATCACCAACAGACTTGGAATCGACGAGACTAGGATATGCTGATCAAAGTAACTTCGAAATTTCGTTCATAGATAATTTGTCAGAGCAAGATTGGAGGAAACCCATTATGGACTATCTTCAAAATCCAGGAGCTTCGACAGAACGAAAAACAAAGTACAGGGCGTTGAGTTATGTACTCATGGGTAATGAGTTATTCAAGAAGACGCTTGAAGGGGTATTGCTAAAATGCTTAAGTGAAACTGAGGCATACATAGCCCTTTCGACTACGCATGCTGGAGCATGTGGGGCTCACCAAGCAGGCCATAAGATGAAATGGTTGTTGTTTCGACAAGGACTATACTGGCCCACTATGCTGAAAGATTGTGTTGAGTTCGCCAAAGGTTGCCAAGAATGTCAAGTCCATACAGGCATCCAACATGTACCAGCAAGCGAACTTCACTCGATAGTGAAGCCTTGGCCCTTTAGAGGATGGGCGTTGGATCTCATTGGAGAGATTCGACCAGCATCATCAAAGAGTCAGAAATACATACTGGTAGGCATTGATTATTTCACTAAGTGGATCGAAGCTATCCCTTTAGTCAATGTAGACCAAGAAAATGTCATTGAATTTATTCAAAAGAACATTATCTTTAGGTATGGAATCCCTGAGACTATAACTACTGATCAAGGATCAGTTTTCACTGGTCGAAAGATGCAGGAATTTGCTCAGGAAACAGGTTTCAAACTCCTAACATCAACGCCTTATTATGCACAGGCAAATGGCCAAGTCGAAGCAGCAAACAAAGTAGTGATTGGCTTGATAAAGAAGCATGTTGGGAAGAAACCAAAGAATTGGCATAAGACGTTAGACCAGATTTTGTGGGCTTGTCGAACGTCCCCAAAAGAAGCCACAGGTACAACACCATATAGGCTAACTTTTGGCCATGATGCAGTGTTGCCAGCAGAAATTTGTCTTCAATCTGCAAGGGTTCAGAGACATTATGATATTCCCTCTGAAATTTATTGGAATATGATGTTAGACGAACTAGTGGATTTAGACGAAGAAAGATTGCGTGCTCTTGACCTACTCAGGCTTCAGAAGAAAAGAGTAGAAGACTCTTATAATAAAAAGGTGAAACCTAAGGTATTTTCGCCTGAAGAACTAGTTTGGAAGGTGATTCTTCCCATGGATCGAAGGGATCGAAGCATGGGGAAATGGTCACCCAAATGGGAAGGACCATTCAGAGTTATCCAAACTTTTTCTGGTGGAGCCTATGAAGTCGAAGAGTTAGGTGAAGATAAAAGGCTCTTGAGAGTAAATGGTAAATATTTGAAAAAATACAAACCTACACTCCAAGAGATAAAAATAAAATAACAAGACTAAATTAACCATAAAAAAGCCAAAATGGAAAATTTTTATAATTTTTAGCCAAGATGGCAATGTTGTCGAATACAGATTACAAAATATGGTTAAGAAACAGAATCAATCAAAAGGGAACGGAGTCCTTGAGTCGAAGGTATTTGATTTGCTGCAGCTCCAATCTTTTGTTGCACCAGGCATTCGCCTGCACAAGCTTGGCAATCTGATCGTCGAAGCCTTGGGCTTTCTCAGCAAATTCTAGGCCTTGTTTGATTTCAGTTTGACTTTCGGTGTCTGAGACGGTCGAAAGAAGTTCCTCCTTGCGTTTCGTGTTGGCATTTATCTTAGCCTCTATTTCTTCGATTTGCGCCCTGAAGGAAGCATTCTCTCGATCAATGGCATCAACTTCTTCTTGTGTAGATGCTTTTTGTTTCGACAACTCCGCAATTCGAGAAGTTGTCTCCGAAACAACAGTCCATGCAGAAGAGCTTTTACCATATAGCACCTCAAGCTGACTATTAAAACCCCTTTGTCGCCTATAATCTGCTGAGACTTGATCAATAATGGAGTGTAACTCCATGATCAAGCCTGAAACTTCTGGAGCTACAACTAACAAGTCGATAGCATTCAAAACATCCCTCAAGTATGATGGAGCAGTAGGGTCCCCCTCCAAAGCTTTCATCAAGTCCTTCTTGAAAAACTGAGCCTTAACCTTCGCCAAAGCTTCATCGAGAGGAGAAGTTTCAGTGGACTTCCCCGACAGGGTAGGAACCTCCTGACTAGCATCAGACAAACTCTTGCTCTCGATGATGGCGTTGAGATAGCTAACAGGGTCAGTTTGCTTCAAGAGTTCTAAGTCCTCTTTCGACCTGTGCTTTGTTGAGGTAACAGCCCTTGCAACAGCATTGTCTTGGGTTTGAGGCTGTGGAGTGACAGTTTCCTCGACTGGATTCCCTTCGACTCGGACTGTGGCAGCGCCAGCGTCATCTTGGTGTTTTTCTCCGGCGTCACCTTGGTTCTCTTCGCCAGCGGCATCTTGGTCTTCTTCGCCAGCATTGCCATGGTCCCCTTCGTCACGATTCTCTTCCGACAGATCCACCACCTGAACCTCTTTTAGCTGTTGTTCTTCCGTTTGAGGATCTTCTGCTGGTTTTTCTACCGTCTCAGCATTGGCCTCATTTATTTCAGTATGGGCTTCGTCATTCTCCAAGCCTTTTTCTTGTGGCCTGCTGAGTTCAGCAGACTCCAGTGTTTCAGAAGTCCTTGGCGGTGAGCTTTCAGTGGTGTCCTGAAAAGAAAAGAAGAAGAATCTTCAGGAATCGAAAGAGACATAGTCGAATATAGGTATCTACACCTAAGTTATAAAAAGGTCTAAGAGATTACCTGTAAATTAGCTTCAGCCCCAGGGCTGGAATTGTCGCTTTCGACAGGCTTATTGAGAAGAACGTTTAATTCCTCCTCCGTTGGCTCCTCGATGATAACTGGAGGTGGCCTGGGCTTTCTCCCAGCAACCTTTATTCTAATGGTTCGACCCTCAGGAGCAGGAGCAGGAGCGTCCTTCGTCAGCTTTCGCCTTTTTAGAGGAGCAGGGGGAGAGTCATCTTCTTCGTCGCTCCCGGATTCGACCGTCAGTGCTGGCCGTTTCTTGGGCGAAGGTGCCTAAAAAACCAATGGGAATTCGATTTAGCAATCGCATCGAAAGTCAAAAAATTAAAAGCCAGAAGAAAATAATGAAAGTCTGGTTACCGATACAGAAGGCTTTTTCGAAGGGCCTTCCCCCTGTTGGTTTGTTGTGGTCTTCGCCGGCGCTATAGTCTTCGCCGGCGGTGGAGGTTTTGTTGAGGGGCCTCCTCCCTGTTGGCCTTCTGAAGCCTTCTTGGCTGCAGGCTTTCGAACAACTGAAAGCAAATAAAATAGTTAACAGGCTAGCAGTCGAAAGAGAAAGACAAAGTAATTCGAAAGGATGAACTTACATTTCTTTATTTTGTCCAAAACGAGGACAAAAGATTTCTGAAGCTCATCCACGAAGTCCTTCTCGTCGAAAAACTCCTCAGCGTAATAACTTTTCCACCACTCCTCGAAGGATGGTGAGCAAAAAAAGTTGAGCTGGTAGTCAAACAACGAGAGAACTGTTCGACCAGCATATCTTCCGATATGTTTAGTGGCAGCTTCTTCGGTGTAGTCATTGCAGAAGTACAACATAGACTTCTCTCTTGGAAAAATTGGAGAAGGTAGGGTTTGAATAATACCAAACTGGCGAGACACCAGGTTTGGTTGATATGCAATCAGACTCAAGTGAGTCTTAGAGCTCCTGAATCGAAGAGGCATGATCCTTGGTGTGAGGAATGCCTCCCACATTGTTGTATGTTCGTCAACTTGGGGACCACTCGACGTCCTAGGATGTGGCCTTGTGAACCACGCTGGGCCTACCTTCCGTCGAGCAAACGGAGCCATAGTCGAAGCAAACTCTTTCCTTCGAGCAAACATCAGAACGAAGTTGGTGAAAGTTTGCTGAAGCTCCAGTCCATCTTCCATAGGTGTCAACAGAGCCAGTCTGGTTCCTTCGACACGTCTGTTCGCTATCTCTGGAGCCTGCTCATTTATTTGAACCTTCTTAGGCAAGAAAGATTCGAAAATGGCATTGAGCCACAGTTGGAGCAGCCAAAAAGGTCCAGCAAGCAGCAAGCTGGCCCTGTTCTCGATAATCTTCAGAAGAGTCGCCCCATTACTAATCAAATCATAGAGGCTAGCCAAAATCAATTCTGCCAAACAGATATTTTGGCCATGATGGAGTTGAGTGGCGAGAGTGACCATCTTCTTGGTCACCTGTAGGGACTTCGAGCAAAATACAAAGCGTGTCAGCCATAAGGCTAGAAACGCAATGTGTTCGACATCCGACACAGCATCTGTCGACCTATCGTGGTAGTGGTTGATGAAGGTGGTGTAAGTTGGCTTGGTGGTAGAGAATCCAATTTGATCCTCCGACATATCCTCCGGATCGAAGTAGTCCCCAGTGGGTCGAAGGCCAGTGATAGCGGCCACATTGAAGAGTGTAGGAGTCAGCATCCCACAGGGAAGATGGAAAGTGAAGTGGGAGTAGTCCCAGAAAAGTAGAGAAGCTATCAACATCTCCGGAGAATAGTTCAGACCTGTCTTCGACAACATCACCAGGTCGAAAATCCCCATATCTTTCCAGATCGAAGCTTGGCGTTTCTCCATTTTTTCTAGCCAAGCAACGTAATCAGGAGTAAGGCTAGGGCCAGACCTGAAAGCCCTAACACCTTTGTTGAAGAAACGAAGGTCGATTTTCTCTTTAGCAGGGTCTTCATTATCCTCTGCATCTTTCTTGGCGCATGCAACCGGTTTGAGTCTCTCAACTACCAGAAAATAACTCTTGATCTTCATGGCCTCAGCAATACTTGGATACAAGGGGCCAGACATAGCAAAGATCTGGTTGGAATATCCAACCGGGATCATCAGGTGGTGTGAGTAAGCATCACGTACAACGATGTCCAAGGGTTCAGGGACCCTTCGTTGGCCCGTGGAAGTTACCACTGGAGCAGTGACGAAAACCTTAGGTTTGACATTTCCAGATGGTACGGTGGCGCTAGGAGCAGTGGAGGGACCAGATGCCATTGTTAATGGTGAGGATGAAGACGAAGTGAAGGAAAAAGGGTTTTTGCAAAGATGACAAGTTTGTGTGCAAATGGGGAAGTCTGAAAGTTAGATAGCGTAAAAAGTCCCACAGTGGGTACTTACTGCTATTTATAGTAGTGGGGGAAAATCCCCAAAACCGAGGACATTAAATGCCATTTAATGTTGCAGAAGTAGTGGGACACATGGCATCCCCCTGTTGTTTTAGCCGTTCTGCAGAAATGGAGAGGCGCAGCGTGCGTCCTCGTTTTTGGGAATTGTCATAATGACAAATTCTGAAATGACGTTTGGCACTGCACACCGTACTGAGGTGACGTCTTAGGTACGGATAAATGATGGTTTTCTTGGGATTGCCAGTGGTTGGTAGAAGACAACAAAAAGTGCATAATTTAATTTGTGACCAAGCATGAAAAGACAGGTGTCGAATGGCGTTTCAAAGAATGCCTTTTTCTTTCAGAGTCGAAATAAGGCATTCTTGGGGGGCAATTTTTTAGCTCTTAAATTCGACACCCTTGTTTCATTGATGTCAGCCATTAAGGCTGAAGGATGTTTTCGACCAGCTAAGTCCGTCGAAATGTCCATCGAAAGATGGCAAAGTACTTAGAAGATTTCTTCCAAGGGAGAAGTTGGTTGCCTTCGACGTCGAAGGTGTTTCTCGTCGAAGATGCGTCTCGACGAAGGTGTTCGATGGTTCAGAGTGGAACGGTTTGAAATTCAAGCGTTTGGAGGGAAAACGGTTTCCAGCGGTTACCAAGTGCAACGTGCAAAGATCTGGAGCGTCGAACATTGAGAACGTGCCAAGTGGAATCATCTCGAAGCAGTGTAACTGCCCGACGGTTACTTGGGATGTTTTAGTATAAATAGTAGTAGTCATGTAGTTTCTCGCGTGTGTTCACAATTCTATACAAAGTCACTCATATAGATTCGAGTACCCAGCGTGTGAGAAAGAATTGTTGAGAAATGTATGTGTGAAACACCAACTTTATTAATCAAAGTCATTTACTTTTCCAGAAATTTACTTGTTTTCTTCTTTACTTTCCTGTCGAACCCTTTCATTTAAAGCCTTATTTATTTCACCAAGTCCTTTCTTCATGCAATTTACTTAAAGCCTCTTTATTTTATTATCATTTAACCAATATCCAATTTAATCAAACTTCAAAATCAACCTATGTCCTAGGATCAATCTGATCGATCCTGCGAGTAACCAAATAAGTAACCATTTGGAGGATCAGCGGTTGTTTACCAATAACCAAGGTAAACACTAGGACATCCTCTATTCGACGATCACCTTTCGAGGCAAGACAACAGTGAGGCGTACCCTAGGGGTGGTGTGTGATTTTTGTATCGTTTTCAGATATTTTTGTCTTTTGTCATGTCATGGGTGATCTACGCGTTTGTTTTTATTTTGTCATTCATTCTTGCAGGCCATTATTAACAGTTAAAAAGTTGCGAGAAATGTAAAGTTCCTAAACTATTACAAAGGCGCGGGTCCACATAGCCAAATTTAATCCAGGACCCGATTTGACATAAAATAAAGAAATAAAGTGCGAGAAATATAAAATGTCCGAGTTACACAGCTTTGGGAGAATTACATTAATATTATAAGAAATAAAAATGCGCGAATTGAATTAAAATTGAAAGCGAGGGCGTTGGACCCTTTTTAATGAAATTAAATTATTATGAACAAATTAATTAAAATAAAATAAAAAGAAATTATTTTTGAGGTTTTTGTATTTTATGAATTTTTAATGAGAATTAAATGAAATTAAAATATTAATTAACCCTAATTCTAGTTATTTTTAATTTATTAAGAAAATATGAAAATTACCTAAAATTAAACCTAATTAATTAATGCCATTTGATTTATAAAAATAAATAATTAATTATGAAAAAGAAAAGGTAAAAATAATTAAAACCTAATTCTACCAATTTTAATTTATTAAGAAAAGATATTGAAATTAACCCTAGAATAAAACTAATTAATTGATACAAGACTTTATTTACAAAAATATTAGTTAAATAAAATATATTTAATTTTTTTATGACTTTCTGATTTTTTGTTATTTTTATATATTTTTATGAAAAAACTAAATTAGCTTAAAGAATTAAAAAAGAAATAATTGAAGCAAATAAAATAAAAAAAAGAAAAGAATTACAAAACCTTGGGGGGGTTCTGTCCCCAATCAGGAGGAATTGTTAGCAATTAGGCTCATCTGTTTCAAGGCCCTTTTGACTTTTCTGGGAAGCGTGTGCACGCGTTGACTGACGCCTAGGGTGTTCCTCAAATCTGGACTTTTGGATGGGGATCATGAGATGCGTGGCATGCCTGGATTATGAGTTGCATGGTGGACGCTGAAGCTTGAACTGCATAGGATGACATTATGAAAAATATTATTGAAAGGGAGGGGGACCTGGGGTTCGAACCCAGGTCCCAGAGATTACCAATCAAATACCTTGCCAATGGAGCTGTGAGCGCGTTTTGATTATATAAGGACAACTAATTATTATAAGAGAAAAGTGGGTTAGTGGCTTAAAAAATAGAAAAACGCGCGTGGAATTCAAATGATCCAACCATCATTCGCCACCTAGTCTTCTTCTTCCTTGTTGCATTTTTTCCTGAAACATAAATCAATTGAATAGCGGGGGTTTTAAACCCCCACTAAATAGTGTATACAAAAATAGCGATTAGCACCCTGCTAATCATAAATTAATCGCGAGGTATGTGTTCAAATCGTCCAAGTTTCCTGATTTCAACCATGGCATTGAGGTGTCCTAATTTTACAATATGCATAAACGCCCAATTTAAAACTTGAAGAACCCTAATAATCGTTCATGGTGAAATCGCGTATAGGCAATGATTCTTCAATTAAATCATACTGCTAGCTTCAGAATCAACTCATTAGTACAAATCAAGAATCAAAATGCATGGATATAGCCTGAATAATAAAACACGATTATGCAAAAAGAAGGACACAGTCTGACTTTTAATTACCAATTCTTGATGTTAGGGATGATGTTTTTGATTCAGACACGTTCCTTGAAGCCTCAGGAACACAATGGAATGATTGTTTGGCCTTGAATCGCACTGGAATGTGGTTTTCAGTTTTGGACTTTTTTCACAAAAACTCAAACTTGGCTTCTCTTTTCTGGCGCAGCTTGGAGGTCCTGAGCACTAGGGTTATCATGTATATATATGTATGAGTGTTTTAGGTCAACAAAATAAGCCAAATATCCATGGAATCAATGCTTTTGATTTTGTGATTTTGCCTAATCTTTTCAAATCTTTTTTCATGCAAATTTGATACAAATCATGTTCAATTACCTTGATTCTTTCCAAATCTGATCATGCACGAAATCTTGAGCTTATTACATGCATAAAAAGATTTAAAAAGTTTGTTTTGGTATTTTCCACATATTTATTTTAATTAAATGAATTATTAGCAATTAAAAATTCAAATAAATAAATAAAAATGATGAAAAAACTTCCCTTTGGGCCAAATGGTCGTGCACATGCTTTGGATGATGAATTTTGGAAGAAAAAGAAGCCCATTAGCATTTTTAAGGCATTTGAAGCAAAGTTGACTTTTCAAAATATCCAAAAATTTCCCAACTTCCACAAGGCATATCTTGCTCAATTTTTAAGCTTTGATCATGTTCTTGGACATTTTGGAAAGGTCTTGAAGTCCTCTAACCAATGTTGTTGGTCCCATGTCATTTTGATTTACCAATCTCAAGTTATGGCCTTTGACTTAAAGTCCCCTTTTGTTGACTTTTGAAAATGACCTATAATGTTGAAATTGATAACTTTTTGTGAGAGCATTTCTTGGACTTGAAGTGTGAAGAGGAGTTGTAGGAAATGTCTTTATCTTCAAAATGAGCTTTGGATGGAATTTTTTCTGATAATCCATGTGGAAGTTATGCCTTGGTCAAGTTACAGTTGACTTTTTCAACTGTCCAAATATGGAAACTTTTGCATCTTGAGACTTTTTGAGCCAAGCTTTGAGAATCATGATCAAGAATTGATCAAATGATGTTTGTGACTTCAAAATGAGATGTTGACCAAAAATTTGAACTTTTGACTGTCAAATGACCATTTTGCCCCTGCAGTTGACTGTAGTGCAATTAGGGTTTCTGACTGTGCAATCTTGTGCTGTAAGTCTTGAAACTTGACATGAGGATGTTTGACCATGTTTGTAGGCATGTGGGACTTGATTGGACCCTTGGAAACTTCATTTTCTTTGTCAGAACCAAAACCCTAGTTTTTGACTGTTAGGAGGCCCTTGAACTGTGCAACCCTTGGGGAATTTTGAAGCATGCTCTTTGCAAATATTGAAGAATATGGGAGGGAAAATTTTGGGGTACAACACAACCTATCACACCTGAGACATCCGTGATCAAAATGAGCATGAACGATGTTTGAGACTCCATGCTCTGAGATTAGAAGTTGTGCCTTGATGAATCAGGCTTCGAGAATCAATGATCAATCGTACTTCTGGCTTGAGAGACTCAAAACCATAATTGAGGCGTGATGCCTGATGCTCTTGATTCAGACCTACTTCTGCACATGAAATCAAATACACAAAAAACATACACGTCATGCTTGATTATAAGTTAGTCATGCATAAGATAAAATATTCACAACACTCGATAATCTCTGCACAGGCAATGCTCGAAGGTGAGAAGTTCGAAACTGACCATATTTCGTGACCTTGATGTATATAACAAAAATGAAAATGAAGATGGGATCTTAGGTTAAAAATTGGGGTATGACACTAACAACGGGAAATTCTCCCAGTAAGAGAAGGCTTTTCAAAAATATACTTAATTGGATCCATTTTGGAAATCAACCAAGTAGTATGATTCAACATATATTGCCGCAACCATTTTTCCGCCCAGGACAGAGCATAACATGTCTTTTCCAGTATAGAATACTGTGACTCACAATCAGTAAACTTCTTACTGAGATAATAAATGGAATATTCCTTCTTCCCTGTTTCATCTTGTTGTCCCAAAATACAGCCCATAGAATGATCTAACACTGTCAGATACATAATCAATGGTCTTCCTTCAACAGGAGGGAGCAAGATAGGAGGTTCCAGCAGATAATCTTTAATACTGTCAAATGCCCTTTGGAAATCATCTGTCCACACATAACCTTGATCTTTCTTTAACAACTTAAAGATTAGTTCACACGTTGCAGTCATATGGGAAATAAATCTGGAAATGTAATTCAAACGCTCGAGGAAGCCTCTAACTTGCTTTTTAGTTCTTGGCGCTGGCATTTATTGAATTGTTTTGACTTTATCTGGTTCAACTTCAATCCCTTTTTGGATGACAATGAAACCTAACAATTTCCCTGATTGGACACCAAAGGTTCATTTATTTGGATTCAAGCGGAGACGATACTTCCTCAAACGCTGGAACAATTTTAATAAATCTCCTACATGCCCTTCTTCAGTCTTTGACTTAGCAATCATATCATCAACATATACCTCAATTTCCTTGTGCACCAGATCATGGAATAGGGTTGTCATAGCCCTCTGGTACGTTGCACCAACGTTCTTCAACTCGAAGGGCATCACTCTGTAACAGAATGTTCCCCAGGGTGTGATAAACGTTATTTTTTCCATGTCCTCAGGAGCCATTCTTATTTGATTATATCTGGAAAATTCATCCATGAACGAGAATACTTTGAATTTTACTGTACTATCAACCAACATATCAATATGTGACAATGGAAAATCATCTTTTGGACTAGCTTTGTTTAAATCTCTATAATCCATGCAAATGACTTTTCCGTCTTTCTTTGGTACTGGAACAATATTGACAATCCACTGAGGGTACACTGATGTCACAAGAAAACCGGCATTAATCTGCTTTAAAACTTCTTCTTTAATTTTCACTGTCATATCAGGGTGAGTTCTTCGCAATTTCTGCTTGATTGGCGGGCATTCTGGCTTTAGCGACAAATGATGTTCCACAATATCAGTATCCAAACCAGGCATGTCTTGGTATGACCAAGCAAATATGTCCACATATTCTTTCAATAATTAAATCAACCTGCTCTTTACATCGGGATGAAGCAATGCTCCAATCTTGATTTCTTTTGGATCTTCTTCTGAATCCAAATTGATTGTCTCTAACGGCTCTTTATATGGTTGAATGGTACTTTCCTCGATCAAAAAATCGTGAAACCTCTTCTTGGATTTCATCATATTCTTCTTCTTCGGCCATATACACATGATATTCAATGTTGGGAGAGGGTGCAAGGTCATTGTACTCAACATGTTTTTAAATTAATCTGCACATATGATTTATGATTGCTTTTAGAAACTGACACATATAGCAAGTAATTATGCAAATTTATTTACAATTATTGTTTATTTTGAAAGGTTTTTTCTGATTACCATTTTCCAAGAAAAAGAAAAAAATAAAGACATAATTTGGGAATCAAAGACAACTTTTATTATTGATTTTAAATATCAAAGCAACAGATATGCCCATACAATATCAATACTTTCACCTTGGGCAGAGTGAAATATTTTTTTTGAAAATATTAACAAAAAACAAATTACTTTGAGACATGAATGAAAGAGGGAACATCAATAGTGGTCCAATTTTGGACTCTAACTCCATGTGTCACGTAGTTCGACATCTTCTTCTCTACTTCGTCTTCCACAATAGAATTGATCCTAGGAATAGTTGGATGAAGATAACCTCCGCTATGAAAGATATCCTGATATTTTCCCAAAGCAGACTTCAGCTTCATGTTCTCACCTTTATCATTCTTCACAGATAATCCCAAACCTGCTCTATTCTTATTCACAGATGGATCTACAATCTTCCCCCATACTCTGCTAGGTCCATTACGCACTACCTGCCGAGCATCCTTAAACAAAGCTATAAAATTCTCATTTTCTCTTACATAATCAATGGATAAAGCTTGAAACTGAGTTCCAACGGAAGCTTCATCTGCTTCCACAATATTGAAAGAGGATAAATGAGATATTAACAACGCATGTTCTCCATTTTTTATGACCATCTTTCCTTCCCGAACAAACTTCAGCTTCTAGTGCAAAGTTTAAGTAACAACTTCTGCCTCGTGCATCCATGGTCGTCCTAGTAAATAGCTGTAGGCGGGAACTATATCCATAACCTGGAAATTAATATGACATAAGTGCGAGCCTATATGAATAGGAAAATCTATTTCCCCGATGACAGACTTCCTCGATCCATCAAAAGCTTTCACAATTATGCTACTCGGGCACATGAGAGTTCCTTGGTACTTCAACTTAATAAGTGTGCTCCTTGGTATGTCATTTAAAGCGGATCCATTGTCAATCAGCACATTGGACAATGAATTATTCTTGCAGTTCATGGAGAGCCAAGTTATGATTCCTTCCTTCACCGGGCAGCTCGTCATCATAGAAACTCAGGTTATTACAGGACGTAATATTCCCTACGACATTGCTGAATTGATCTAAAGGCATACCACTTTCTATGAAAGCTTGATCCAATACTCTCATAAAAGATTCCTTGTGGGAATAAGAGTTCATTAACAAGGCTAGAATGGATATCTTTGATGGAGTCTGCAACAATTGATCTATGATCCTATAGTCGCTCATCTTGGTAATCTTTAATATATCATCCACATCTTTTTCTAGAGTAGTACCACTACATTCCCCCACTTCTTTCTTGGGTTCAGTACTTTCGATAACCTTTTTATCAGCATTAACATTCCCTCGAATGACAGGTGCAAAAACACGGCCATTGTGGGTCACCCATCTGACTTCAGCAATATCCTTGACATCATACAAATTTTGGATGGGAACTTCCACACCATCCTCCAAGATTGTAGCATTGTATTTGTATGGCACGGCTTTGTCTGATTCATAAGGAACAGGACCCGACAAGTAAATCACCATTGGAGCAACAATTGGCTTGTTATGGTACTCAATCTCTATCCGGGCGGGAATGCCAAAAAAAGGCACAATAACATTCACCCCCTCTTCAGAATACTTAGACATCACAAAATTATTGCTGGAAAATACATCTTCATCTGAGGAAAATAATTCATCTACAAAAGCATACTCATTATCTGACATAGTTTTGATCGAGCAATCTTCAATCACGTTAATCCCACAATAATCATCTTTATTGCCTGAAGTCTTGATAGTAACATTGTCCAATAACAACTGAACACCCTTTCTCACTATGTAACAACCACAAGAATCTCTGCAGTAGATTCAGCAAGACCCATAATGGTGTTCTTATTGATCATCTGTTGTACCCCAAAATTTGCCCTCTTTTCATACACGCATATTATTGGTTTTATGGTTATGGAATAAAGGTATATTTATCAAGCTTCTTCAGGTTACAAGTGACGTTTATTTCGTCAATGGATATTCTCAAAGTATTTTCCGTACTGAAGATCAGTTCGCCATTTTGCAACGATTCGAGGTTCAAAGATTCACAAGTCCAACCCGGCACATCATATTCAAGTGTTCTTTTGCCAATATATCTCTGATAATGTATTCTCAAATTCAGGTTCGGCTCAAGAGTCAATTCTTTAAAGAAGCTATCCGAATGTGAGTTTTCTCGAAGAAATATGGTGAAAAAGTATGCTGAAAGTGCAGTTTTTACGCACTAAAAAATTCATAACTTAAAGATCGTGGCTCATTTTGAACCCGTTCCGGTGGACAAAATTCTGTCTTGATGTCATCTACGTTTTCATCTCTTACGGATGGAAGCCAATTTCGATCGGAAGGTCTTCAAAAATGCAGATTTATCAAGTATTTTCGTACAGAAAATTTGTGACAGAAATTTATTTGCGTCATGTTCAGAAAATCATAACTTGGTCGATTTTCATCGTATCGAGCTGGTTCCGGTGCCAAAATTTCAAAAATTGAGTTGGATACTTTTTCACAAGAGCTATCATGCTCGAATGGTATTCAAAAGGCCTTCATTTTTTGCTCAGAGTGCACACGACGTGTTGAAAATCCTGAATGCTGAATATTATTTCATCTGGGTCGAAACTTCGAAAATTCATAACTCGGTCAATTTTTATCGGATCGGGCCCATCTTTTTACACAAGGTCACTGACTCAGAGATCCATAAATTTTCTTCAAAAGTCGAGACCGAATTATGCTCCGATCAATACCAGTTTTTTATTGAAGAACGTGTCAGAATCGACACTGGAGCCCAATATAAGTTTGTCTGAGCTGAAACTTCAAAAATTCATAACTAATTCATCGTTTATCCGATTGAGCCCATTTTTTGACAGGAGTTAGTTCTCGATGTCAGCTATATTTTGTTTTCACATTTTAACTTCAAAAATTTCACTTAATCCCCTGCGATTTAGCCTACAACGTGACGAACTCAAGTGAACATTGGAGGCCCAATTGCACATTCAAAGCCCATTTTTTCTCTCTAATTTCTATTATATAATCTCATTCTTTTCACACAAAAGGAAGAGAGAAAAAAGCCTTTGCCACAACGCTGTCAAAATATCAAATTTTTTCAAGAACCCTAAAACCTTTAAATCCTTATTACAAATCTCCATCTTACTACAAACAAGTCATCCCTGTTACAAACCCATATCTCACTACCTCTCCAGTAAGGGTAAGGCTGGCTTGATCTCCATGATCAAAAGGGCATAAAAGCATTCATATAATTACTTCTCCAGTAAGGATAAGACTGATTTGATCTCCATGATCAAAAGGGTATAATCATTCATACATGCCATATCGGTTTTAACATTAAATTTTTTCATATATTGGCTTTATTTGTATTTCATGATATATAGTCATTTATTTAATGTGTTCATGACATTCAACACTGCAGATTTAGACAGGATCCCATGCAGGTTCATTACAGAACGTTGATGTCAAAACACAAATGGCCAAAACAGAACAACTAACACATGGCACCAATGCATGACAAGACAGACATTCTGAGAAGGTTAAGGGCGTGGGTTCAACAACCACCCCTATTGGTTTTGGTTTTCTTCCTAATTTTATCCTTTTACCTATTTTTATTCTTTCTGTTTAAATTTTTTTTCCTAAAACTTAACATTTTTCACAAACCTTTGATTTTTTATAATAAACTCGAATAATTAATTTTAGGTCTTTCTTTAATTTAATTTTAGGTTTTAATTTAACTTTAGGTAACTTTAATTGTTTTGTAAATAAATTAAAATTAATTAGAACAATTAGGATTTTGTTTCTAACTTAATTCTATTTTCTTTTTTCTTAAAATAACAAAACACAAAAATAGGCCATTTAATTATTTTTTTAACTAATTTAATTACTAATTAATTTTGTATTTAATTTTAAAAAACCTAATTCTTTTTTCTTAGAAATAATTAAAAACAACAAAAAACAATTTTTCTTTCGACTAGGTTAGACAGGGTCAAAACCCTAATTCTCTCTCGTTCTTTATTCGCACGCGCTTTATTTTATTTTACCATATTAATGTAATTGCTCACAAGTTGTAATAGATTAATTAGGACCTTTTTACTTTCATTTATCGTTTTTTAAGGATTTGTTTTTGGCTATGTAAATACCCGAAGCCTTGTAATAACTTAGCTTATTTTCCGCACTTTAAATTCCGCAACTATAAACTGCTTAGATGTATGGCTAATAGGATTGTATGGCAAGAATGTCTGGAAAATTAAAACGGTAGATCACCTAATGTGCAAAGATTAAATAATTGAAATAAATCATATGCACATATTCACTCCTAGGGTACTCCTCACTTGGTTGCCTCGGAAAATAATGGTCATGTCCCTCGAACATAGGGATACCCTTAGCAAAGACCCTCGGTTAAAATCATCATAAAGATCATGGTCCCTCGATGTCCCTCGAAGTTTCCTACGGTATATGATCTTGTCCCTCGATGTTGCCTACGAATATATGATAACAGTCCCTTCGAAATGCTAAGGTATCCTTACATCTTGCCTTCAATGACCATTACGTCCCTTTCGAATTGACCCTTACAAAATCCAACGACGGTGCTACCTATTTCTCAATAGTAGGATAGCATTGTCTAAAGGAAACGAGAATAGAAACAATCTTTTTTCGAGTAGGTAGATAACTGTTAGGTACTTGCTCAAAACAACAAATCTTTTACACAAACACTTTCAAAACAAAGTTTTTCAAAAACAACTTCGTAACACTCTT
This sequence comes from Vicia faba, assembly GCA_948472305.1. Taxonomy (NCBI): domain Eukaryota; kingdom Viridiplantae; phylum Streptophyta; class Magnoliopsida; order Fabales; family Fabaceae; genus Vicia; species Vicia faba. Next base: position 1,227,258,468 of record OX451736.1, on the reverse strand, counting down.
GAAGACAGAAGCAAGGGTTAAATCGAAGTAAAACAAAAACTTTTCAAATCAAACACACACAAGCAATTTTTAAAATGATGAGCAAGTACCTAAGAGCCCGTAGAAAACTACGGATAGAGAGGGTGCTAATACCTTCCCTTCCTATAATCTACCCCCCGTACTCAAAATCTCGAAAAAATGAATTTTTCTGTGCTTTTTTCCTTTCCAGATTGGATAAAATAAAAGTCGGTGGCGATTCTTGCTTACCGCGACATTTTGCGAATAAAAAACGCAAAACGCAAACTAGTATTAACAGTCGGTTCTGCCACCGTATCACAGAACTGGCGACTTTGCTGGGGAATAATAAGTGGGGTATACCTTAGGATTAGTTTATCATATTGCTTCCATTGTTTGATTTGATTGCTTTACTTTTGAGGGCTTTGTATTGGAGTTACTAAAGATCCTAACTCGGATCTGGGGGAAACACCTTTTAGGTAAGTAGAAATAGACTGTGAGGGAACTGTACGGCGTAGACTGATACGGTTGAAGTAGTAACTACATTGATGTGGCACATTGGTTGGTACCGGTATCTCTTGTGGAGGAACAAGGAGAATACCGGGCTGCTATATGGGTCGCTAAGCATCAACTGACCTTAGAACCTATAATTGACCAACTTGGCCATAGGAAGTAGTGAGATAGCCGGCCTCGGTATAGAGCTGAGAACTGGTTGATATTTGATACTACACTCATTGAGACCATACTATCGAGATAGTTTCGTCCGCAAGAAAAGATTGCGTGAGCTGAAACCATGACCGGTGGAGGATGGTCAGTGATATTGAGAACCTCTAGAACCCGATTACTATTATTAGGACAGGTTGAAACCAACTGAACTTAAAGAGGGTAGTACCTTGACTCCATGCAAGCTTGAAACTTAAGGGCTCTTGTGTGACTTATTTGCCTTTATCATGTCTGTTATCTGCTATACTTGTTGTATGATTTTATCATGACATCATGCATCATAACATAACATGGCATATCATACTAACCATTTCAAGGATCTCAAGGGTCTGTGATGTAGGTCATGGCGAACCAGACATCTAGCAAGGGGATTTATTTTCCTCTAGCCAATGTTGTCAAAGGATCTTGAGTCAGAGGCTATGACCCACTCGATATGGTGAGCTTGACTCTGGAAGAAGGACTCTCAATGACACGAAGTTTCTTCAATCAAGCTACAATCAAATTCTAACAGTTTCTTGTTTACCCCGCGAGATCCTTGAAAACATTGCATGCATATCATGCACATCATTACAGGTACCATTGCAGGTTTCTCATCTTCTTCGCTATTTATTTCAGCATAAAATGTCTTCTGAAATACCTACTGATCAGGCCATCAAAGCTCTTCAGGCACAGAATGCCCAATTCCAAGAGATGTTCTTGAACTTGGCTAAAGGGCAAGAGGATTTGAAGACTCTCATCCTGAAGGAGAAGAAGAAGAAGAAGGTGGTTCTTCTGAATATGGGTCACATATTTGGGAATAGGTTGGGACAGGAAGCTGATATATCTCATTCATCCAAAGGAGGAGAGAATCAAGAGGAGGAAAAGGGTCCTAGTTCTGTGGTCTCTGATAATGATACTGATTTTGATAATGAACAGTACCCTCCTGCTGAGGATAGGTACAAACAACTTGAAGACCGTCTGAGTGCTATGGAGATTCAGAAGATCCCCGATTTGGATTTCGGGGATATGGGACTGGCATCTGGGGTGGTGATCCCTCCCAAGTTCAAAGCACCTGTTTCTACCAAGTACGATGGAGTGTCCTGTCCAAAACTCCATCTTTGCTCATACGTATGAAAAATTCAATCTTACACTGCTGATAGGAATCTATGGGTACATTTCTTTCAAGATAGTCTGTCAGGGACTCAGCTTGAATGGTTTTATCAATTGGAAGGAGCTAATGTCCGAAACTGGGAGGACCTTGCCGCTGCTTTCTACAAGCAGTACCAGTATAACGCCGACCTTGCTCCCACTCGTACTCAGCTTCAGGGTATGTCTATGGGTGCAAGCGAAGGTTTTAAGGACTATGCTCAAAAGTGGATAGATTTGGCTGGAAGAGTCCAACCCCCGTTGTCTGATAGGGAGTTGGTTGATATGTTTCTGGGGACGCTATCTGGTCCACTTTTTAATCATTTGATCGACAGCTCGTCAGTGGGTTTCACCGAGCTGATTCTGACTGGAGAAAGAGTAGAAGTTGGGATCCTGAGTGGTAAGATCCAGAAAAATACCTCTTCGAGTACAGAGAATAAGTCATTTGGTGGCAAGAGGGAAGCCAATGCCGTGCACGACCAGAAGAGGCGTAGCAAGGCAGACTACCACCAATCTGTGGGGGAAATGTTGATCTCTAATTCGGCACACACACAACAACCACAACAACGAAACAATCAGCCAAGGGTGGAAATACCTCAAAGGCAGTTCACCCAAATCAACATGCCATTGTCACAAGCATTGCAACACATGTTGAAGATGAATCTGATTACGGTGATAAACCCTCATCCGAACCCTAAGACTTCTTCTCCTAACTACAACCCGGATGCAAGGTGTGCTTATCATTCTGGTAGCCTGGGGCACGATACTAACGATTGTTGGGTGCTGAAATACAAGATTCAGAATATGATTGACGCCAAGGAGATCGAATTCGACCCTCCTGAGACTCCCAATGTGATCACTGCTCCCTTGCCAAAACATGGCTAGGATTGAAAGCATTTTTGTTCATTTGAATTCTGAAGTTGTATTTTCTTTGCTTATTCAAACAATTATTGTCATGTCAAACTTTCTTATTTCATTAATGCATTACACATGTATGTCTTGAATTAATTTTTTCATTATGCTTAAATTGCTTTATATTTCCTTTTCGTGATATTCAACTCTCGACTAAAAAACTGTAAGCCTTTAGAGGGAGGATGACAAAAACGATACCACGATCTCTACAGTATGCTTTTGAACAGACCCCGCTGACGATGTATAGGCGTTGTTTCAAATCCCAAATAGTGGAGTTATAAGGAAGATAATCCCTAGTCAACCCCTTTGAGCCAAAGAAGTAGGAGTTTTTCTTTTCACACATATTAAAACCCTTAATTATAACCTGGGGCAGGGTAGTTTTCTCAGTTAATTCAGAGGCGCATTCAGTCACAATCTGCCGCTTCGTACACAATGAATGGCATCGAAGACGTCCTTCCAAAACAAAAGACGGTGATGGTTCCGCATAATCTTCCAAGCAGGCAGTCATTATCTCTTGAAATAAAAGCCCATTAAGTCAAAACCTATGAAGGAGACTTAAGAAAAAACTGGGGCATCCCGCTGATTGTAATCACAAAAAGAAACAGTTCAGGAAAAGACAGGGATAATAAAAAAAAAAGAAAGAGGTCCTACAAACCTTCAACAAAAATGACTGCCTATTCAAAATAAACTGTCAGTATCCGAACCATCACCGGAACATCAAGGACAATATTCCAGAACTCAACTGGGGTTCTAAATGCACAATTAGCTGAGTTTAGGATCGAAGAACATCACGAAGAACGGGTGGGTACAAATAAAATTTGAGCCTTTATCCTTTGTTTCTTAAACCGTGAACCAGGCCACATTATAACCCTTAAAAGTCCTAGCTGAAGCATGGGTTAGTTCGAAAGCATACTTTTACAAAAGGTATCCTGACTCCTATAGGACTTTCTATAAATCCTCAGTTGACATCACATTTTATTAAAATTTGCTTGTTTTGTTGAAAAATGCATTTTCAAAACTTCAAGACAGACGTAAGCTTTGCATTCTTAAAATAACATTGTTTGCATATGACTATTAGTTCAACAGTAGAGAAATTCGCATGACGAATATCTAGTGAACAACAACCTTATCAATAAAAAGGATCACCTCAAGTGGAAAAAACACTTCCAACCAAGGGGAACGGCATAATCATTGTCCATTATCTGGGGCAGTCAAGTCAAGATTCAAGGAATCTCTCAAAGATGCCAAATAGCCAGGGGCAGATCTCCATCTGAATCACTTGGGGCATTGGACATGAATTCCAGCAACGAATCTTGTATGATCAAACGAACATCTTCTGGTAGTGTGGCAACACAACACTACCGACAGTGACAACTCCCTACACCCTGAAAGTGTGGACATAGTCAAAAGATACTGCGCATGAACAAAGACCCGCTAGGTTGACACACCTAGGCAAAACAAGGGCGTCCCCGTGAACCAAAAGGTTCGGGAAAAATTAGGGATAAAAACAAAAAAGTTTTGTACACCCGGCAAGTCGAAAACCTGAGAAGGCGGCTTGGGTAAAAAAGGGTATCCCGGTGGACTGAAAATCTGAAAAGATAGTCCAGGCAAAAGTTAGGGATTAAAGCGTACGACTATGTCCCATTATCTTGTCACTTGCCTATCAGTAGAAGACTTATCATTCCGATCGGCAGTTACCAAGAACCTCATAAGTTGGGATAACACTCAATCCACAAGGCCTCCGCAAGCACTTTCTCCAGCAGGTACAGGGGCAGAAAAGTCTTGATACGAAGTCATTGTCATATCCTCAGCACGCGTCCCAGTAACATCTACACTCCCCACAAAGTAAGAAATATCCAAAATCAGTGGTGTTAATTCTCCCCAAGCAGAGTTCATCTTTCACCAACAATAGAAGACCATCCCCAGTGAAGTTTATTTCTTCCGTAGACAGAAATTTTATCCCCGACAGAGTTCATCATCGCCAGCAACGGTAATTCATCCCCAACCGAGGTTATTGCTCCAAATCAGTGGATATTCTGACAGAGTATCACTTCCCTACAAAGTCATTTTTTTCTCACCAGTTTATTCTCCAGCGGAATTATTCTCCGGCCAAGTTATTCTCAAATCATCTTCGATTGTTATCCCCAGCGAGCGAAACTCATCACTCTCCAACAACAGTCAGGGATTTATTTTCCCAAACTCGGACGTGCCACAATAGCATTTCATGTTCATATATCATGACGTGCGCATACGTATTGCATACAACATAATCTCATTTATTTTGAGAACATCATCATACAATGCATGTCATGCATCATATACAATTAATCATGTACCTTTTCAAGAAAGATGGTTATCATCAACAACTTCCAACAAGCTCAAGATTAACTCCGGAAACTAAACAGAGTAATCATCTGCACGATCAAATGCAACTTTACACGGGTTCGTCACGAAGAAATCTTACACAGGTTTCTCCTAAATGCAGCTTCACACAGGTTTATCCTGAAAAATCTTACACGGGTCCTTTCTCATATATTTTTTAATGAAGTTTTACACGAACTCATCCCAAAGTAACCTTACCCAGGTTCCTCCTGAAGTTTTACACAAATTTATCTCAAAGTAACCTTACCCCGGTTCATTCTGAAGTTTTACACGAACTTATCACAAAGTAACCTTACCCAGGTTCCTCCTGAAGTTTTACACAAACTTATCTCAAAGTAACCTTACCCCGGTTCCTTCTAAAGTTTTACACGAAATTATCACAAATTAACCTTACCCAGGTTCCTCCTGAAGTTTTACACAGACTTATCCTGAAGCAACCTTACCCAAGTTCCTTCTCGGTCCCGATGTAGTTTCACCCAGACTCATTCAGAAGCAACCTTACCCAGGTTCCTCCTTACAATTTCCCGATGTAGTTTCACCCAGACTCATCCTGAAGCAACCTTACCCAGGTTCCTCCTTACAATTTCCCGATGTAGTTTTACCCAGACTCATCCTGAAGCAACCTTACACAGGTTCCTTCTCGGTTCAGATGCAGTTTTACCCAAACTTCTCGCAAAGCAACCTTACCTAGGTTCCTTCTCGGTTCAGATGCAGTTTTACCCAAACTCCTCGCAAAGCAACCTTACCCAGGTTCCTTCTCGGTTCAGATGCAGTTTTACCCAAACTCCTCGCAAAGCACCCTTACCCAGGTTCCTTCTCGGTTCAGATGCAATTTTACCCAAACTCCTCACAAAGCAACCTTACCCAGGTTCCTTCTCGGTTCAGATGTAGTTTTACCCAAACTCCTTACAAAGCAACCTTACCCAGGTTCCTTCTCGGTTCAGATGCAGTTTTATCCAAACTCCTCATGAAGCAACCTTACCCAGGTTCCTTCCAATAAGCCCTACTATCTAGGTTCCTTCTCATAACCTTACCATCCAGGTTTCTTTTCTCTTATCTCCAGATAGCAGTCCACAACACTGTAAGACCCGGACCTATCAAACACGATCGGTGTCACCTTTTCCTAGTAGGTCGCGATGCAGCCTATACACGATTAGATACACAGTTCACTTCCATTTCCTCAAGCCGGAGTTAGTTCCCCAGTAGATTAACGGACAAATGAAGCTCCTAAAATTCTTTTGCTCCCAAGACAAAGACCAACATTCGTCAGCAGATTCCTCCTCAATGATAGGAACAGGAATTCTCATCAAAGGAATATCTCGGGAAATCAACATCCTCTAGATGGCATCTTTAAGCCCATCTCCGGTGACCTCCCATCATCTCCTCCAAATGGCATCTGTAAGCCTATTCCCGATACTACCTACATAGTCAAGCATCATTATAGACGAGTGTAAATTTCTGGGCACTCTATTGTTCAATCATCTTCCACCTTCAGATCACGAAAGGCAGATGAGCCAATTTAAATATTCAGGTTTAAGAAGATTGAACAGGGGCAGCTGTTGTACCCCAAAATTTGCCCTCTTTTCATACACGCATATTATTGGTTTTATGGTTATGGAATAAAGGTATATTTATCAAGCTTCTTCAGGTTACAAGTGACATTTATTTCGTCAATGGATATTCTTAAAGTATTTTCCGTACTGAAGATCGGTTCGCCGTTTTGCAACGATTCGGGGTTCAAAGATTCACAAGTCCAACCCGGCGCATCATATTCAGGTGTTCTTTTGCCAAGATATCTCTGATAACATATTCTCAAATTCAGGTTCGGCTCAAGAGTCAATTATATAAAGAAGGTATCCAAATGTGTGAGTTTTCTCGAAGAAATATGGTGAAAAAGTGTGTTGAAAGTGCAGTTTTTACGCATTAAAAAATTCATAACTTAAAGATCGTGGCTCATTTTGAACCCGTTCCGGTGGCCAAAAAATTCCATCTTGACGTCATCTACGTTTTCATTTCTCACGGCTGGAAGCCAATTTCGATCAGAAGGTCTTCAAAAATGCGGATTTATCAAGTATTTTCGTACAGAAAATTTGTGACAGAAATTTATTTGCGTCATGTTCAGAAAATCCTAACTTGGTCGATTTTCATTGTATCGAGCTGGTTCCAGTGCTAAAATTTCAAAAATTGAGTTGGCTACATTTTCATAGGAGGTATCAAGCTCGAACGGTATTCAAAAGGCTTTCGTTTTTTGCTCAGAGTGCGTGTGACGCGCTGAAAATCCTGAATGCTGAATATTATTTCATCTGGGTCGAAACTTCGAAAATTCATAACTCGGTCAATTTTTATCGGATCGGGCCCATCTTTTTATACAAGTTTACAGACTCAGAGATCTACAACTTTTCTTCAAAATTCAATGCCGAAATATGCTCCGATCAATACCATTTTTTATTGAAGAACATGTCAGAATTGACACTGGAGGCCAAAATAAGTTCATCTGAGCTGAAACTTCAAAAGATCATAACTAATTCACCGTTTATCCGATTGAGCCCATTTTTGGACAGGAGTTAGTTCTCGATATCAGCTACATTTTGTTTTCACATTTCTACTTCAAAAATTTCACTTAAGATCCTGCGATTTAGCCTGCAACGTGATAAATTCAAGTGAACATTGGAGGCCCAATTGCACATTCAAAGCCCATTTTTCTCTCTCTAATTTCTATTATATAATCTCATTCTTTTCAAACAAAAGGGAGAGAAAAAAAAGCTTTTCCACAATGCTGTCAGAATATCAAATTCTTTCAAGAACCCTAAAACCTTTAAATCCTTATTACAAATCCCCATCTTATTACAAACAAGTCATCCCTGTTACAAACCCACATCTCACTACTTCTCCAGTAAGGGTAAGGCTGACTTGATCTCCATGATCAAAAGGGCATAAAAGAATTCATATCACTACTTCTCCAGTAAGGGTAAGGCTGATTTGATCTACATGATCAAAAGAGTATAATCATTCATACATGCCATATCGGTTTTAATATTAAATTTTTTCATATATTGGCTTTATTTGTATTTCATGATATATAGTAATTTATTTAATGTGTTCATGAGATTCAACACTGCAGATTTAGACAGGATCCCGTGCAGGTTCATTACAGAACGTTGAGGCCAAAACACAAATGGCCAAAACAGAACAACTAACACATGACACCAATGCATGACAAGACAGACATCCTGAGAAGGTTAAGGGCGTGGGTTCAACAACCACCCCTATTGGTTTTGGTTTTCTTCCTAATTTTATCCTTTTTACCTATTTTTATTCTTTCTGTTTAAATTTTTTTTCCTAAAACTTAACATTTTTCACAAACCTTTGATTTTTTATAATAAACTCGAATAATTAATTTTAGGTCTTTCTTTAATTTAATTTTAGGTAACTTTAATTGTTTTGTAAATAAATTAAAATTAATTAGAACAATTAGGATTTTGTTTCTAACTTAATTCTATTTTCTTTTTTCTTAAACTAACAAAACACAAAAATAGGCCATTTAATTATTTTTTTAACTAATTTAATTACTAATTAATTTTGTATTTAATTTTAAAAAACCTAATTCTTTTTTCTTAGAAATAATTAAAAACAACAAAAAACAATTTTTCTTTCGATTAGGTTAGACAGGGTCAAAACCCTAATTCTCTCTCGTTCTTTATTCGCACACGCTTTATTTTATTTTACCATATTAATGTAATTGCTCGCAAGTTGTAATAGATTAATTAGGACCTTTTTACTTTCATTTATCATTTTTTAAGGGTTTGTTTTTGGCTATGTAAATACCTGAAGCCTTGTAATAGCTTAGCTTATTTTCTGCACTTTAAATTCCGCAACTATAAACTGCTTAGATGTATGGCTAATAGGATTGTATGGCAAGAATGTCTGGAAAATTAAAACGGTAGATCACCTAATGTGCAAAGATTAAATAATTGAAACAAATCATATGCACATATTCACTCCTAGGGTACTCCTCACTTGGTTGCCTCGGAAAACAATGGTCATGTCCCTCAAACGTAGGGATACCCTTAGAAAAGACCCTCGGTTAAAATCATCATAAATATCATGGTCCCTCGATATCCCTCGAAGTTGCCTATGGTATATGATCTTGTCCCTCGATGTTGCCTACGAATATATGATGACAGTCCCTTCAAAATGCTAAGGTATCCTTACATGTTGCCTTCAATGACCATTACGTCCCTTTCAAATTGACCCTTACAAAATCCAACGATGGTGCTACCTATTTCTCAATAGTAGGATAGCATTGTCTAAAGGAAACGAGAATAGAAACAATCTTTTTTCGAGTAGGTAGATAACTGTTAGGTACTTGCTCAAAACAACAAATCTTTTACACAAACACTTTCAAAACAAAGTTTTTCAAAAACAACTTCGTAACACTCTTGAAGACAGAAGCAAAGGTTAAATCGAAGTAAAACAAAAACTTTTCAAATCAAACACACACAAGCAATTTTTAAAATGATGAGCAAGTACCTAAGAGCCCGTAGAAAACTACAGATAGAAAGGGTGCTAATAACTTCCCTTTCTATAATCTACCCCCCGTACTCAAAATCTCGAAAAAAGGAATTTTTTTTGTGTTTTTTTACCTTTCCAGATTGGATAAAATAAAAGTCGGTGGCGACTCTTGCTTACCGCGACATTTTGCAAACAAAAAACACAAAACACAAACCAGTATTAACAGTCGGTTCTGCCACCGTATCACACCATCCATGTGACAGAAGATAGCGTGCAACTGCACCAAATCATCATTCATATGATTCATGTCAAAAATTTGGAATTCTCCAGGACATCTAAAGACCATATTCACACCTTCTTCGTACTATGCCCTTGGCCTGATTATATGAATAAGGCCTTCGACCATCATTTCTTGAAGATCAACTTTTATCTTATCACATCCCTGGATATCGGTACTGCAAATATCACAACCAGCATGGTCGTGCTTATAGTAACTGAATTCGTAGAGGTCAGCATGTATCTTTACTAAATCTCCTCTAACCAGGTTGATTTCAAAAATCTGAAAGTCGCCTGGACAACCAGTAACCATATTTACAGCATTTGCTCCTCCATGCTTTGGTAAAGGATTATCTTTCACATTAGGGTCAACATATTTAAAGGATAAAAGGCCAGATCTCACCATGTTTTGTACTTCAGATTTCAAAGGATAACAATTCTCAATATTGGTCCCTGGTGCTCCCGAATGAAAAGCATACGTCTGGTCTACCTTATAATACCAGGGTAGAGGTGAAGGTATATCAGGGGGTGGTATGGTCTGAACCAACTACTTCTGAATCAAAGTCAGGAGTAACTCTGCATAGCTCATCATAATTAAGTCAAAAGCTTCTCTCTTCGGACTTTTCCCTTGATTCCCATAAGGAGATGGGCTTTGATAGGCAACTGTGGTTGGAGCTACATTAACGATTGGAGTCACAGAAGAAACCTGTTACTGGTACCGCTGATGCCTTCTAAGTGGCCTAATCTTTCTTTCTCCAATAACATAATTCATTTCACTTTATTTCTTTCGAGATAAACCGTATGACGACTTCTTCGTCCCTTCATCTTTTGTTAAGCGCCCTTCTCTAACAGCCTCTTCCAAGCGAACACCCAGGCTTACCATTTCGGTAAAATCACTCGGCGAATTGGCGACCATCCTTTCATAATAAAATGATCCAAGGGTTTTCAGGAAGACCTTGGTCATTTATTTTTCTCCCATAGGTGGCACCACCTAGGCAGTTATCTCGCGCCATCTCTATGCATATTCTTTGAACGACTCCTTGTCTCTCTGAGCCATTGCCCTTAATTAGTCACGGTCATGTGCCATGAACATATTGTACTTATACTGTTTGATAAAGGCTTCCCATAGATCATTGAAGGTGCGAATAATACTGTTGTCTAGACTCATATACCACTTCAGAGCAACACCAGTTAAACTATCTTGGAAGAAATGAATGAGAAACGTTGATCATAAGTATGGGTAGACATTTTCCTGATATACATCACAAGGTGGTCACGAGGGAAAGAGTTGCCATTGTACCTCTGAAATTCCAGTACTTTAAACTTGGCTAGAACCTTTACATTGGGAACCAGGCAGAGCTTACTGACGTTTTGTCCAAACAATTATTTTCCTCGAAGGGCCTTCATTTCCTTATGCATCTCATTAAACTGATCTTAAAAGTCATCCAACAGGTCATATAACCCACACTTTCACTCGGTGGAGGAACAAGACGATAAACTTCATAATTAACAAATGTCATAGCATTCACCGAAGGAGGTGCAATATAGTGGATCTCATTTCTAGCAACAAAAGTAATATGCACCACAGGAGGTGCGAGAGTAGCACCAGCTTGCACAACTGGAGCAGCTTGAGTGTTAAGATTAAAAGCTTCTAGCATGAAGTTTTCAGGCATTCCCCATGGGTAACCCTGAGGCATACGGTTCTGAGTAATAGTTACTGGGTTAACATAAACGGGAACTGATGGACCTTCAGAAGCATTTGTTGTTTGTTGAGGCTGAGCAAGTGGTGGCTGATTCTGGGCAGCCACCAATGATTCCACCAAAGTAGTCAGATTAGCATACCGACCTTCAAAGCAGTAACTTCTTCGCGCAACTCACGATTTTCTTATTCAAGATTCTTCATTTTCTTCTTGGAATTAGTTCAAGTATTGTACCGGTGATACATCTTGCTGAACGAAGTAGAGAAATTTAGTAAAACACCTGGGTATGAACAAAAATGCAAGAAATATGTACCAGATGATGCATGATATGCGATGCACATGATTTATATATATATATATATATATATATATATATATATATATATATATATATATATATATATATATATATATATATATATATATATATATAAATATTTCAAGGGTCTCAAAGAATTATAGACAATTTTGCAAATATTAAAGTACCAACATATTTTGAAATACTGAAAATCTCACTATAATAAATTCAAAATGGATTACCACTTTTTAGTACAAGTTTAAAAAATCCCAAGTACAAGAAGAGATAGAATCAAAAATCATAAAAAGCAAAGCTGATGAAGATCACTCCACACATTGACGCTTTCCTATGAGTCTCGCAATCTGAGCCTTCAACTACTTGTTCTCTTCAGCATACTTGTCAACAACTACTTTCCAGTCACCAGAGTCAGGAAGTGAATGACTAAGTCCTGACTGAGCTCTAGAGGAAAATAAATCTTCTTGCCTCTCCATAATCTCTACAGCACGACTCTCAAGAATCTCGATCAAGTCATCCTTCTCCTTCAAGTCTGCTCGGTAGGACATCTCTAAAGTCTGACACTTATTCTTCCAAGCCTCTTTTTCGTGCTGCATCCTAACTAGAGCAAGCTGAAGCTCTTCCACCTCATCTAAAAGTGGAGGAGTGGTCTTTACAAACATATCAGGTAAAGGTTCCTCACGGGAATACGACATTTTCAACTGAATTTCCCTTGCTTGCACCCACCGAAGATAAGGCTCCAAAGAAACAACTCCTCTAGGTCCCAAGTCCTTTCTACTCTTCCTGTGAATATGGCGCCAAGCCTTTGCAGTCTCCTCCTTAGATTTCTTATGATCCTCTCCCTATTTGAGAAAGAAACCACTTAGATGAATATTATTTGGCTTATCTCTCATTGAATATCCAAACTGTCATCGTGCAAGAACGAGATTGTAGTTAATTCCTCCCTTTGTACCAAGAAGAGGTACATTAGGGAAACTACCACAACTATCGACAATCTCTACATCATGGTAAGCCTAATGATACAAAACAATATCTTAATGAGTGATGGCCATAATCTTTGGATCCCAACGAGGTTCCTTCTTGACATCTCAGAAAGCATCAGACCGAGGTAAGTGAGAAATAAACCACTGATACAACAAAGGCGTGTAGAAAATGATCATCCCTCCATGATAAGAATCTCGAAGATTAATAGATTAATAAGTATCTCCTAATAATGTAGGGACTGGATTCCCTTTCAAAAATATCCTAATGGCATTGATATCCACAAAGTTTTCGATGTTCAGAAATAAGAATAACCCATAAGAAAGCAGAGCAAAGATAGCTTCAAAGGAAATTGTACTCTTCATCCTAGAAAAATAACGAGCTTTATATAATAAAAAATGAGCGGTAATCATCTAATTCCTCCTTTGATAGTCATGTGGGCCTCAATCTCGGACTTCCCCAAATGAACCATAACAGCAATCTCTTGAGACTTTGGCTCCTCCTCCAAACCAGTGAAAGGAATACGATCGGTAATAGGTAAACCCATTAGATAAGAATACTCCTCTAATGTAGGCATCAACTTATAGTTAGATAAAGTAAAACATCGATACATCGGATCATAGAACTGGACCAAAGTCGAGAGAATACCCTCCTTCATCCTGATCTTCATGAGAGACACGATGGATCCATACTTTTTATGAAAATCTGTAGAATTCTCAATCTCGGGAAACAGACTCATCAAATCATCTATCTTAAGATTCTTGAAACTGTACTTGAGTCTTTCTTTTTCCATAATCCATTGTCAAATGTACCTGAGATATTCGCAAAAAGTCAATTTTAAGTCCCTTGAACCAAAATGTTTCAAAAGATGCTCATGGGTGCATGAATGCATGATGCAACAATCACACACAAGATCACAAACACGGGGGGCGGGGGGGGGGGGGGGGGTTCATAAGTTTGACATCACGAGCATGAAGTAAAAGGTACTACCCACAAGGTATGATCTAATAGTTTATCACCTACCGAACAAGGTTCTAAGAGGTTCCCAGAGTCTACATCCTTCCTTCAGATATTACCAACGTCCCGATTGACTCAGTAATTAGTAATATTCTCATGAAAAAATCGTTTGAGTGTAGCATCGCATGAAAACCATTTCCGGATTACTCCGTCATAGTTTCCGAACTACACCTAAAAGGCCAATATGGTTTAAAGGTTCTATGGTCCTCAGTTTCAACAGGCTCCCAGGTTGAAAGCAACACGTCTTCCTGATTACTCGGTAAACGACACTACAACCAAATGGGCCTCCATTGAGTGGGGATCTCATGCCTACTTTTTTGGGATTACTCCCTCTAAGTTAACATGACTATACCGCCCGTCCTATCTTAAATTTGCCCAAGTCCGGGTAGAGGACTTATGAGAAATCACCAAGCATCCTGAAAACCAAGAAAATCAAGACAAACATATATATAACATATAATATATAACAAACAATAGCAGATTCACAAATAAACAAATATAGATTCAACCCACTTAGGGATGGACCAACAATTGGTCGATCTGTCCCCAGTGAAGTCGCCATTTTTTTCTGTAGCGGTAGAAATGTTGAGACTAAGCCATTGGATTGACTTGACTCACACATATCAAATAAAAATCGCCACCGTGCTTTATTGTTTCCAAAGAAATGGGAAAAGAGCGAATAACCCAAAAAGAGGGGGAGAGAATCTAAGTTTGGGAGTTTGTTATGCAAAGGGAACGTATTAGCACCCTAAACATCTACGGTACTTCGCAGGAACCTCTTTGAAACTATGTGCATTTTGGCTATAAAAGTTGTATACAAAAATATATTGTGGGGATGAGAAAAGAAGTATTTTTTACAATTTCTGTAACCTCCGCGTTTGTGAAACTTTTGAAATTCTGGAAACAGATACTTAATGTCACAGTGAATGTTATGACACCGTATCTGACAAATTGTACACCAATCAAATAGTAATATAAAAGACAGTAAAGAACACAATCAATTGTTAACCCAATTCAGTGTATAACAACACCTACATCTGGGGGCTACCAAGCCAGGAAGAAATTCACTATAAGAGGTATTAATTTAGGAATAAACCAACCAGTTTATCTCCTTCACTTAAGACCTACCCAATGCAACTTCAATCTAAGTCCTACTTAAATCTGAGTTCCTACTCACTCCCCCTCAATCACAGCAGTGATACTAATCTACTAATTAATAAGATTATGAAGACATTCTTCAATACACACGCTTGATTTTGCTTCAAAGCTTTAATCAAGAGACACAGCACTCGTGCTTCAAAGCTTTGAGTGATAAACAACCCTTACAACCAAATCCTACTCTAAGTCACTTATCAAAATGATAATTGCTTGGCTCACAGTATTTACAACTATACAATGCCTTATTGATCTTCTGTCAAAAGCGCTGCTCACCATTAGGATTCATGAGAAATATATATGCAGCCTATTCTTCATTTAGGGCTTCCATAAAAATAGCTAGGGTTAACTAAAGTTAACCTAAAGACTTGGTCTTGAGTTTTCATCATAACAGATTAGGGTTAAGCAAGGTTAACCTAATATCCACGTGAGCATCTGATCTGGACAATATACTTCAACTCAGAGTAGCACACCAGATTCCTGAAAATTCTCAGGAATAATAAATCTGCACAACAACTTGATCAGTACAGGATGTCTTAACATTGGTTATGACATCATGTATCCTGCTCACTGATTTTGGTAGAATTCAGTACATATGATCATAGCTTAATCATCATGATATTCACTCATACTGAGTTGTTCCTATAGAACATTCCTTCTGCAGAATTTACCTTTATCCCAGAATGTTATGACATCAGTCATGACATTCGTAAATCTGGTTTTACCAAAAATTAATGCCAACAAACAAACACTTACAAACTCCCCCTTTGGCAAATTTTTGGCTAAAACCCCTAAACAATCAGAGATTAGAATGCAGCAAAATTTTTAATAACAGCTAATCTAACTACCAATATCTAATTCTACCAAAATTACCACAATTTCTTAACCCCTAAACAATCAGAGATTAGAATGCAGCAGAATTTTTAATAACAGCTAATCTAACTACCAATATCTAATTCTACCAAAATTACCACAATTTCTTCTCCCCCTTTTTAGCCATAAAGAGGCCAAAGGTACTAGTACTTCAAGTTATACAGTCATCAAAAGGAAATCCAAAATACACAGAGATAGAGAGAAGGTATCAAATAGCATCAACAAGTTCCAGCATCAATCTTTTCAACTCAGCAAACACAGACCTTCAGGTACTGTCATCCTCTGAGGAAGCACTATTTTTAGCAGCATCTTCTGGTGAGCTTCTTGCAGAACCATCATGCTGTTCTTCATCAACATCCTATTCCCTCATTTATTCTTCATTCTCCTCCTGTTCCAAACTAGAAATCAGCTCTTCAAGAGTCCTTTTTCTTGCATCAAGCTCTCTGCAGATTTCTTTTAGAACAGCTATAACATCAGCTTTCTTGGAATGAGCTTTGACATTTGATGTCTCAGCAGATGTCATAACAATGTCAGGGACATGTGTTCCCTGAAACAGCTTATAGTGAAAACCAAGTGCAGGGGCTCTTTTGCACACAGAGTCCTTTTCAACCAGGATATCAGGATATTGATCAATGATTACACCACACAGGAGATAGGGAAAAGCAATAGGGCCTTTAATAGCACAACTCTCAGCATGTTTCAATGTTTGATCAAAGATGTAGTTGCCATAATCAAAGTTTGTTCTGGTTCTAACAGCATAGATAAATCTCCCCAAACCAGTGGAAATGGTGGATTTGTGGTTTGTGGGAACCCAGTTAGCTGCACCAATTTTGTGAAGTATGGCAAACTTCATACTTAGCTTGCTTGCAGTTAGCTTCCCTTTCAAGGGCCAGTGCTTGACTTGCTTGGCAGTGATGGTTTGACAAACCTGGTTGTCAGTAACTTCAAGCTCAGGCTGAGCATTATCAGGCCTCCCTATGTATTTTTGTATCACAGTAGGAGAGAAACTTACCTTCCTTCCTCTTACATAAACACTCTTAAAATCAGCTGACTTTCCATCAGCACATCCACCAGACAAATTTAATATGAATTCTTTGACAAGAATCTCATAGCAGTTGGAAAACTTGACCACTATTTTCATCAGGCCAGCAGCCTTGATGAGATCCATGACTTCCTTACACTCAATGGCCCTTCTGTTCAGCTCCATCTCTAAGGAAATTCTTTTCAGAAATACATACTTCCACCTGCTTGCATTTTCTAGATGGTGAAAGGAGATGTTGTCAATGGCAACCTCGGGAACCTTAGGCAGTTTGCTAGAAGAGGGTTTCTTCCTGAGAGAAATGTCTGGAACATTGCTCTCAACATCAAAATCAAAGTCTGATTCCTTATCAGATTCAGATGGTTCAGGAGCCTTTCTTTTCTTGGCTATAGGTTGTCTCAAGGGTTTTGAGAGACTACCAACAGATACCCTAGCTTTTACCTTACCCTTCCCTTTGGAAGTTCCAGCCTTTTGTTCCTTCTTAGCTTCTTCTCTGGCCTTGTTCTCAGGCCTAGCTTTCTCATGAACAACTTCAGTAGCCTTCTCTTTGGAGGGGCTTTGGGCAGCACTCTGCTTTTCTTTTCTACTCACCGTCCTTCTTGCTATGCTAGGGTTGATATTAGCAATTAAATCATTGTCAGAAAATTCTTCATCAACATTAATGACAGGAGGTTCAACAGCTTTGTCAGTAGTGGTCTGGTGATCATCAGGTTTCTCTGGAGATTTTCCAATGTTGTCATCAGGTGTCTCAACATTCTGAGTGACATTGGGATCACTTTCTAAATTAGGGCTAGCAGTTTCTTGGTTCAATGGTACAGATATACCAGGAACAGAGTGATTCTCATTAAGAATCCTAGTGACTAGTCTGGCAATAGCTTGATGAACATAAGCAGAACCTTCCCTATTAGCTATCTCTGGAGGAACAGAGCATGATGGTTGAGAAGATTTACCAGAGGGAGAAGCTTGTGATCTTCTTGCATGTCTGGTTCGCAGCTTCTTGACCTTAGTAAGATCAGTTGCCATTGCACAAAGTGGAGTTACCTCAAGGACATCAGCATCCATGAGGTTTACGATTGCCCTAGGTTCGGTGTCAGAGGGTGAGGAAGATGCAGTTGCCTTTGATGAAGATGATGACACAGATTGTTGAGACATTTTGAGAGATTGAGAATACAAGTGACAACGAGTGTGAAATTTTCTTTTGAGGGAATGGAGAGTGATGCAGCAAACTGAGAAGAGGGAGATATAAATATGTCTATTCCTCTTCTTAAACTTTTGGAAAGAAAGAGGGAAACAAATGATTATCCCAATCAGAAGAAACTTGATTAAAATATTTCTTTCAATCCTTGTATTAAGCAAAATTAATTTCTAAATCTCTTCATATTGGCAAATACCCAGCTTGCCCCTTAAATTCTCAAACTAACTAGCATCAAGTGCCTTGGTAAAAATATCAGCCAGTTGTAGTTCAGTGGCAACATGTTCCAGCTTAATCACCTTCTCCTCCACAAGATCTCTGATGAAGTGATGTCTAATGTCAATATGCTTAGTCCTGCTGTGCTGTATAGGATTCTTGGATATGTTAATAGTACTCAAATTGTCACAGTACAATGTCATGACATCTTGTGTGACATTATACTCAGTCAGCATCTGTTTCATCCAGATCATTTGAGAACATCTGCTACCAGCTGCTATGTATTCAGCTTCAGCAGTAGATAGAGATACACAGTTTTGTTTCTTGCTGAACCAAGAAACAAGATTATTTCCCAAAAAGAAGCATCCTCCAGAGGTGCTCTTTCTATCATCAGCACTGCCAGCCCAATCAGCATCACAATAACCAGACATAATTGGTTCACATCCATGGGAGTACAGCATGCCATAATTGTAAGTTCCACTCACATACTTCAGAATTCTTTTCACCTGGTTGATGTGACTTACTTTGGGTTCAGCCTAGTATCTTGCACATACTCCAACTGCAAAGGCAATGTCAGGTCTGCTGGCTGTTAAGTATAGCAGACTTCCTATCATGCTTCTGTACAAGCTTTGGTCCACATTTTCCCCACTTGTGTCTTTGGACAACTTTAAATGAGTAGGTGCAGGAGTCCTTTTTATGACTGGTATTCTCCATCCCAAACTTCTTGACAATATTCTTTGCATACTTTCTTTGAGACAGAAAAATTGAGTCTTCCATCTGTGTGACTTGTAGTCCAAGAAAGTAGGTCAATTCTCCCATGAGGCTCATTTCAAATTCAGCTTGCATCTGGTTAGCAAAATGTTTAACCATTTTATCTGACATTCCTCCAAACACTATGTCATCAACAGAAATTTGAGCTACCATTATATTTCCTCCTTCATCCTTGACAAAAAGAGTTTTATCCAAACCTCCTTTCCTGTATCCTTTGTCAGTGAGGAACTTTGTCAACCTGTCATACCAAGCTCTAGGAGCTTGTTTCAGACCATATAATGCTTTCCTCAATTTGTAGACATGATCAGGACAGTTTGGATCCACAAATCCTTTAGGCTGTTCCACATACACTTCCTTATTTAAGTACCCATTTAGGAAGGCACTCTTCACATCCATCTGAAACAGCTTGAACTTAAGGAGACAAGCAACTCCCAATAGAAGTCTGATTGATTCCAGTCTGGCTACAGGAGCAAAAGTCTCATCAAAATCAACCCCTTCAACTTGAGTATATCCTTGAGCAATAAGCCTTGCCTTATTCCTGGTGACAACTCCTTCAGCATCTGACTTGTTCTTGTAGATCCACTTTGTGCTAATGATGTTTGTTCCTTCTGGTCTAGGAACTAACTCCCATACTTCATGTTGCTTGAACTGGTTCAATTCATCTTGCATTGCTCCAATCCAGTATTCATCAGTCAAAGCCTCTTTAACATTTTTTGGTTCAATCTTAGACACAAAGCAAGAGTTTGTGATGATTTCTCTAGATCTTGTAGTGACTCCACTGTTAGGATCTCCTACGATGAGTTCCTTAGGATGATCTTTCTGAATTCTGATGGAAGGATCTTTGTTAGCTTCCTTTGATTCAGACTCTGATGGAGTAGGATTAGGCACATCATCCTTTTTAGACACTTGTGTTGAAGTCTCAAAGAATGTCTCAACATCATATGAGACATTTGTTTCCTCATGGTGATCATCAACTATGACATTTATAGACTCCATCATAACTTTGGTCCTGGAATTGAACACCCTATATGCTCTGCTGTTGGTAGAGTATCCTAGGAATATTCCTTCATCACTTTTAGGGTCCATCTTTCTCCTTTGTTCACGATCTGTCAGAATATAGCATTTGCTCCCAAAGACATGGAAGTACTTCACTGTAGGCTTTCTTCCTTTCCATAGTTCATAAAGGGTGGATGATGTTCCCTTTCTCAAGGTGACCCTGTTATGGACATAACAGGCTGTATTCATAGCTTCAGCCCAAAAATGAATAGGAAGCTTTTTGGCATGTATCATTGCTCTGGCAGATTCCTGTATAGTCCTGTTTTTCCTTTCTACAACTCCATTTTGTTGAGGAGTTATAGGTGAAGAGAACTCATGATTGATTCCTTCTGAGGAACATAACTCATCAAACTTACTATTTTCAAATTCCTTACCATGATCACTTCTGATTCTGACAATGCATCCTTCTTTTTCTCTTTGAATTCTTTTGCACAATTCCTTAAATACATCAAATACATCATACTTTTCCCTAATGAAGTTTATCCAGGTGAATCTGGAAAAATCATCCACAACAACATAGGCATATCTCTTTCCACCAAGACTTTCCACCTGCATGGGACCCATCAGATCCATATGTAGAAGTTCTAGAACCTTAGAGGTGGTCAGATGTCTTGTCTTTGGATGTGACATTCTAGTTTGCTTTCCAACCTGACATTCACCATAGACTCTCCCTTCATCAATCTGAAGCCTTGGAATCCCTCTGACAGCCTCCATGGATATGATCTTTTTCATCCCTCTAAGATGTAAATGACCAAGTTTTTGGTGCCACAGTTTCACTTCCTTTTCTTCTTTGGCTATAGAGCACACAAAAGAGTAGTTAGTGTTCTCAGACTCCCATAAGTAACAGTTGTCTTTTGATCTGACTCCTCTTATTACAACTTCTTGTTTTTCATTAGTTACAAGACATTCAGACTTGGTGAAGTTGACCTTGAATCCTAGATCACATAATTGACTGATACTTATGAGATTAGCAGTCAAACCATTTACCAGCAACACTCCATTTAGGTTTGGAACTCCAGGGAAGTCCAAGTTTCCAACTCCTTTGATTTCTCCTCTAGCACCATCTCCAAAAGTGACATAACTAGTAGTATGAGGTTTGACATCATTCGGCAGATTCTTGATTCCAGTCATGTGTTTAGAGCATCCACTGTCAAAGTACCAGTCTTCCTTGGCAGAAACTCTAAGGGAGGTGTGAGCTATCAGGGATGCAGTCTTTTTCTTCCACTGTTGAGTATATGGTGCCTTGTTAGTCTTAGGTTTGACATATGGGGTCTGATTAGGATATCCTTATAATCTGAAGCAGAATGGCTTTATGTGACCAAACCTTCCACAATAATGACATCTCCATCTTTGATACTTTTTCTTCATATTTCTCTGTTCTTGATGTTGAGTCCTATGTTGTGACATCTGCTTTGACATTTGTTTATCAGGCCTGGTCTTCTTCTTGTCAACAACAGATTTCTTTGCAGCCACAAATCCTAGACCAGACATGTTTCCTGCATTTTGTCCAGCCTGAAGGATTTCTTCCAACTTGTCAGTTCCATTTGTTAACATCTTGACAAACTTAGTCATCTGATCAAGTTTGGAGTTCAACATTAGAACTTCACCTTCGAGATGGCTTATAGTAGCAGTGTCTGCCTTCTTCTCAGCCTCCAACTTCACTATGAGCTTTTTCTGTTTCTCATTTTGCTGATAGACTTCAGCACTTCTGATACATAGCTTCTTTTAGGAGTCAGCAAGTTCTTCAAATGTCACTTCCTCATCACTAGAATCATTATCAGAGTTACAAATACCAGATAGTGCAGTAACTAGTTTAGCAGATTCTTCTTCAGAGTTACTTTCTGAGTCACCATCAGACCAAGTAACAGACATTCCTTTATTTTGTTTCTTTAGAAAGGTAGGACATTCAGCTCGAATGTGCCCATATCCTTCACATCCATGGCATTGGATTCCTCTTCTTTGATTTCCATTTTCTTCAGACTTAGTTCTTCTGCTGGAGTCATAGGATCTGCTAATGTCAGAGGAAATGTTCTTGACATTTGACCTTGACTTTGGGTCCATTCTCTTGATGAGTTTGTTGAACTGCCTTCCAAGCATAGTTATAGCTTATGAAATATTCTCTTCATCACTCTCCTTGCTTTCATCTTCAGTATTGGATAAAAGGGCTATGCTCTTGTTTTTCTTGTCAACATTGTCACTGATCCCCATCTTAAATGTCTGAAGTGACCCAATGAGTTCATCAACCTTCAAGTTGCAGATATCCTGAGCTTCCTCTATAGCAGTCACTTTCATTGCAAACCTTTTAGGCAAGGATCTGAGAATCTTTCTCACCAGCTTTTCTTCTGACATCTTTTCTCCCAATGCTCCTGAGGTGTTGGAAATTTCCAAGATGTTCATGTGAAACTCATGAATGGTCTCATCTTCCATCATCCTTAGATTCTCAAATTTGGTAGTGAGCATCTGAAGTCTTGACATTTTTACTTTGGATGTACCCTCATGGGTGGTTTTGAGAGTGTCCCAAACATCCTTGGCCAGTTCACATTGATGCACTAGTCTGAATATGTTTCTATCAATTCCATTGAACAATGCATTCAATGCTTTAGAGTTACCCAGGGCTAACTCATCTTCTTCTTTGCTCCATTCTTCCTCAGGTTTCAGACTAGTCGTCCCATCTTTCCCAGTTATGGTGGGATGGTTCCATCCTTTGTCAGCAGCTCTCCAAGCTTTTTTGTCCAGTGACTTCAAGAAGGAAATCATACGAGGTTTCCAGTAGTCATAGTTTGATCCATCCAGAATAGGTGGTATGTTCCCAAATCCTCCTTCATTGTCCATAGCTCTAGAAAATAATATCCCTAGATCTCACCCAGAAAGACAGGCAGGGTGCCTGCTCTGATGCCAATTGAAATTCCGGCAACAGATACTTAATGTCACAGTGAATGTTATGACACTGTATCTGACAAATTGTACACCAATCAAACAGTAATCTAAAAGACAGTAAAGAACACAATTAATTGCTAACCCAGTTTAGTGTATAACAACACCTATATCTGGGGGCTACCAAGCCAGGGAGGAAATTCACTATAAGAGGTATTAATTTAGGAATAAACCAACCAGTTTATCTCCTTCACTTAAGACCTACCCAATGCAACTTCAATCTAAGTCCTACTTAAATCTGAGTTCCTACTCACTCCCCCTCAATCACAGCAGTGATACTAATCTACTGATTAATAAGATTATGAAGACATTCTTCAATACACACGCTTGATTTTGCTTCAGAGCTTTAATCAAGAGACACAACACTCATGCTTCAAAGCTTTGAGTGATAAACAACCCTTACAACCAAATCCTACTCCAAGTCACTTATCAAAATGATAATTGCTTGGCTCACAGTAGTTACAACTATATAATGCCTTATTGATCTTCTGTCAAAAGCGCTGCTCACCATTAGGATTCATGAGAAATATATATGCAGTCTATTCTTCATTTAGGGCTTCCATAAAAATAGCTAGGGTTAACCAAAGTTAACATAAAGACTTGGTCTTGAGTTTTCATCATAACAGATTAGGGTTAAGCAAGGTTAACCTAATATCCACGTGAGCATCTGATCTGGACAATATACTTCAACTCAGAGTAGCACACTAGATTCCTGAAAACTCTCAGGAACAATAAATCTGCACAACAACTTGATCAGTACAGGATGTCTTAACATTGGTTATGACATCCTGTATCCTACTCACTGATTTTGGTAGAATTCAGTACATATGATCATAGCTTAATCATCATGATATTCACTCATACTGAGTTGTTCCTGTAGAACATTCCTTCTGCAGAATTTACCTTTATCCCAGAATGTTATGACATCAATCATGACATTCGCAAATCTGGTTTTACCAAAAATTAATGCCAACAAACAAACACTTACACCTTTAGTGCCTGCAGTTGTACCCAAAAATTTGCCCTCTCATTTATCAAGGAATCACCCTGGATCCCAGGTTTTCTTCCATCAAGTTTCCAAGCCTTGAACTGCAATTTTCCAAGAAAATCACTCATAAGGGCAAAATGGTCATTTGCACACTGAAAAGTCAAACTTTGACTTTTAGATCAAAATCAAGCTTCAAGAATCATATTTCATCAAGACACGTTGAAATATGAAGTTTTGTTTCATCAAAATCCAAAAAGTCAAAATTCTAAATACTTAGAATTTTTTCTGAGTGTTTAAGAAAACATGACAATTTCAGAACTTCTGACCAGGGTATCACCATAAGCACTCAGCAGATTTTTGATATTCTCAAGACAGAGTTTGGTCAGAACTTCTGGGTAAGCCATTCACAAAAGCTCAGTCAGAGTTTGCCAAAGTAATTCAAAGAAGGCTAAGAAGCGTGTTGCAAGCTTTCTGGAAATTCTGAAAGCTCCTTCAGAACATGCTGGAGCCAGAAGATAAGAGGATCAGAAGATTGGATGCCACGCTGAAGCAGAACTTCTGATCCAGAATTAAGCCTTGGTGTAGAGTTTCACGTTGCAGGATTTCTAGTTGTGATAAGTCTTATCATCATTTAATGCTCATTTGATTCTCACAACCACCTTCTGAGTCTTTATCCAAAGGATTTTTACCACGTGTACCTCTACTGTATTGGGATAGCAACTTTTCTACTAAGCCCATGCTTTGCTTTTTGCTTTTCCTTAATTTCTGCTAACAGCCACCATGCTTGCTTCAAAGACAAGGCAACACTTCAGCACATGAAGTCTATTTTCAAAGCTTTGGTCAGAACTTGACCAAATCCCCAAAACCTTTTTTATACAACTTGCTGCAGACCTATGACCAACAGTTGGCTCAGCCTACGCCTGCATCTCATGATTACACCAAACTAGCATACGAAAAATGTGATGAAAAAGCAAAGGAACTGGATACCAAAACAGGTTCAAATCCTATTTGTTTTCCCCCCAAAGTCACAACAAATTCATCTATAAATACTTGGCTCCATCACACGTTCAAGGGGCTGGCTTTTGAAGAGAGAGATTGGCCAAAAGAGAGAAAAGGAAGTTGCGAAACCTTCATAAAAATCCAGATTTCTCATACACAAAAATAAACCTTTGTTCTTCCCTTTGAACCAAAGAACACAACCACTCTTCCATCTCTCTTGCTGACTTAGAACATCCAGAGGCAGCCACTCAAAGCTCCAAGCACGCTCCAGGTAAGTCTTTCTGACTTTACTTTTTTTTTCATTCTGAACATCATTAGCATGTAAATATCATAGTATTAATGTTGTATATATCAATGCATGAACTGAAAAACTATGGATCAGAACTTCTAGAATAATGTTAGACTCAGACTTAGGATTAGAACTTCTATGAACTGTTGTGCTGTTATTCTTCTGATTTGCTGTTTTCCAAAAATGAATGAGTTGTTGACGTGCTGATTAACATGAGAAAAGAGTTGAAATGTAATATAGAACTTCTAATTTTCACATGCTAATAACACACAGAACTTTTATGATTTTTTTCTCACTCAACACAACACTGAACTTCTAATGACTCACTCACTATTCTAACACAACACAGAACTTCTGAGTTCTTTTTACATGTCAAATACACTGAATTGTTGACGTTCGCTCACTGTTTAGTATAATACAGAACTTCTAAATTTTGGTTCACTAGCTGAACACCACCCAGAACCTCTGTGTTTTCCCTCTAACGCTTTTGCAGGACCTCAGAGTGTACGAACCCAGAACTTCTGACCCCACTGACGTTTCCTGCTGAGTCATGCGTCTGGCTTCAGAACTTTTGATCATTGTTTCTTTGTTTGCAGCAACACACTGTTCCTACCTTGCATTTATTTTTCCTTTTCATCATTTTAATATTAACATAAAAAAAAAACATAAAAACATTTTCCTTTTAACTTATTTCCTTAAAGACAACAAAAAACATTTTCTAAACAAGTCTATCTCTTTCTTATATTGTACATATTCAATATGGTTGTAATAGTAACTTAAGACTTATTTTTACTTGCAATCCCCATTCGTACATATGTATCCCCATCCCCTAAATATTGTAATAGCGTAGAATTTCATTTTCCGCAATTTACTGTTTTCCATATACTTTATAGTAACTATGGTGTGTATGGAAAGATAAAATCAAACAAATAGACCACCACAAATCAAAGATAAATGAATGCAATCAAACACACTTGCGCACATGCACCCTTAGGGTAATCTCACTTGTTGCCTTACAAAAATGGCCATGTTATGCATGTGGGATATCTTAGCACAAACGAATAGAAAAAATACAAGATCATTGTCCCTCGATGATGCTATCAAAGTTGCATTTCAAAATGATCTTAGTCCCTAAAAGAAAAATGCTAATTCATCTCACAACATTGCTATCATGGTCATACGATGACCCAAACTCCTGTCCCTTTACATCCAATGATGGGGCTTCTTATCAATTCAATGGTAAGATAGCAACATCTAAAGGAGGAGGAATAGAACATCTAAAACCTTTTGAGTAGGTAGGTTCGCTCCTAGTTACTCGCTTGCTCATAATAAAAACATTTTATACACCCACACTTTCATTTGGAAACATTTTCGAAACAAACACTTTGTATATATTCTTATAGAGACGAAAATCATTGCAATGTTACATTTTCAAAATACTTTAAAAACACATCTCACAAACACGTCTTTAAACTATTTTCGAAACAAACACTTTGTATACGTTCTTATAGAGACGAGAACCATTACGAAGTTCCATTTTCAAAAATAATTTCAAAAACCACACAAAAGCACAATTTTCAAACACAAAAGTAAGTGATCTAGCAAGTAACTAAGATCCTATGGAAAACCATGGATGAAAAGGGTGCTAATACCTTCCCTTTTCATAATCTACCCCCCGAACTCAAAAAAACATCTCTAAAGGTCTTCCTATGCTTTTTCACCTTTCCTTTTTGGATAAAAGAAAAGTCGGTGGCAACTCTTGCTAAACCGCAACATTTGCGAATACAAACGTGAAACCCTCAAGTCAGTTCTCCCATCGTATCATAGAACTGGCAACTCTGTTGGGGAATTTGGAGAAATTGTGGAGTTACCTTAGGGCTAGATGACCTTACTTGCTTACATTGTTTGATTTGTTTGCTTTACATTTTGGTTCCTTGTTTGGGTTTGTTTTAAATCCTACACCCGGATTTGGGGGCACCTTTTAGGTAAGTAGCAATAAATTGTGAGGGAACTGTGCGGCGTATACCGACATGGTTGAAGCAGTAGCTACATTGATGTGGCACTTTGGGTTGTACCGGTAACCCTTGAGTCAGTCAAGGAGAGTACGGGGCCGCTGCGTGGTGTCATGAAGCATCAACTGATCTTAGAACCTTACTTGACCAACTCGGCCATTAGGAAGTAGTGAGATAGCCGGTTTCGGTGTAAAGCTGAAAATTGGTTGATACTCGATGCTACACTCACTGAGACTTGACCCCTGAGTTTTGTTCGGTTGCGAGTCAATTGCTTACCGAACAAAGCTTATGGGAAAGGTCAGTGATATTGAGATCCCTTAGAACCCAATTACTATTAACTAGGACAGGTTGAGCCAACTAAACTTCAAGAGGGTACTTACCTACAAACACCGTGCAAGCCTAAAACTAAGGACTTGTCTACTTTGTGTGTATATGATTATTTGTATATAAACTTGCTTACCTCTCATATCTGTACACAATATCATAACATCATACCATAGCATTTTCAATAACCATTTCAATAATCTCGAGGGTCTTTGATGCAGGTTGTGATGAACCAAACGTCTAACAAGGGGCAGGGGATTTATTTTCCTCTGACCAAATGCCGTCAAAGATCAAGTATAACAGAATTGAGTCAAGGGCTATGACCCACTTGATATGGTGAGATTAATCCTTGTGGAAGGACATCCACCGATACAAAGTTCTCCAATCAAAGATGTTGATCAAAATTCAATCTCTAACTTTTTCTTGTGTTTACCCCGCGAGATCCTTGAAAACATGCATCCACATATCATGCAACATATCATGACAGGTTTCTCCCATTCAGGTCTCCTTAACTTCCTACTATTTATTTCAGTAAGATGGATATGGAACAAACGGTGAAAGATCTCCAAGCTCAAAATGCTCAATTCCAACAAATGTTCCTGGCCATGGCTAAGGGGCAAGAGGACCTGAAAAATCTTCTCAAAGACAAGAAGAAAAAGTCCAAGAAGTCAATAGGCACCCTGAACTTGGGAAGAATACCTAGAGGACCATTCAAGAGAGCTCTAGATCTTTCAACTCCATCCCACATGGGGGATAGTCATGAAGAAGACAACAGTCTGGAGATTTAGGAAGCGGAAGCTGACTACTCTGAGGAACAATATCCTCCCACTGTTGACAAGTACAAACAGCTGGAGGATCGCCTCAATACAATGGAGATTCAACAGATACCCGGTTTGGATTTAGGAGACATGGGTTTGGTTTCTGAAGTGGTCATCCCACCAAAGTTCAAAGTCCCTACCTTTTCCCTGTACGATGGAGTCTCTTGCCCTAAGATGCACTTAAAGTCTTATGTCCGCAAGATTCAACCATACACAACTGATCTAAAGCTTTGGATCCATTTCTTCCAAGAGAGCCTAGTAGGGACTCAACTCGAATGGTTCTATCAATTGGAGAATTCTTGCATCCACACCTGGGAGGATTTAGCTATTGCTTTCTACAAACAATATCAGTACAATGCTGATCTTGCACCAACTCATATGCAGTTGCAGAACATGATCATGGTTTCCAACGAAAGCTTCAAAGGATACGCCCAAAAGTGGAGAGATCTGGCTGGTAGGGTGCAGCCCCCTTTAACTGACAGGGAGCTGATTGAAATTTTCATGGGAACCTTGACAAGGCCTTTCTTCAAACACCTAATCAGAATCTCCTCGGCCGGGTTCACCGAACTAATACTGACTGGAGAAAGGGTCGAAGCTGGCATCAAAAGTGGAAAGATCCAAGGAGTTACACCCTATGACATTCAGAAAAAGCCCTACAATGGGAAGAAAGAGTCCAATGTTGTGTATGGTCAAAAGAGTCAGCATGACCAACACGTAGGAGCAATCTTGATCTCTAATCCTACGCCTGATCAACAAAGACAGGGGCATCAGCATAAGGAGGTCGCGCCTAAAAGACAATACATTAAGATTAACATGTCACTGGCTCAAGCACTACAACACATGTTGAAGGCAAAGCTGATTACTTTAAAGGCTCCTCATCTGAACCCTGAGACTTCTTCTCCTAACTACAACCCGGATGCAAGGTGTGCTTATCATTTTGGTAGCCCAGGGCATGACACAAAAAACTATTGGGCTCTGAAGAACAAGGTCCAAGACATGATTGATGCCAAGGAGATCGAGTTTGACCCTCTGGAGACTCCAAACATAATCACTGCTCATATGACGAATCATTGAAACCTTTTGTTCATTTGAATTTTCAAGTTGTACTCTCTTTTGTTATTCAAACAATTATCTATTAATGTCAATCTTTGTTTTCATTAATGCATTGCATATGTTTGTCTTGATCTGATCCACTCATTTTCATTTAAACTATGTTTTTTTCTCTCTTTATGACATTCAACTCTTGCTAAGAGTTACAAGCCTTTAGAGGGAGGATGACAAAAATAATGCCATAATCTCATACAATATTCTTTTGAACAGACCTTGCTGACGATGTACATGAATTCCTTCAAATCCTAAACATTGGAGTTATAAGGAAGATAATCCCTAGTCAACCCCTTCGAGCCAAAGAAGTGGAAGTTTTCTGTTTTAACACAAATTGAAACCTTTAATCAAAACCTGGGGCAGGGTAGTCTCTCAGTTAATTCAAATGCGCGTTTAGCCGCAAACTCTCATCTCGTAATGTAACGAATGACATAAAAAAACATTCCCCTGGAATCAAAAGACGGTGATGGTTCCCTATCACATAGGCAGTCATTATCTCTCAAAAAGAAAAGCCCACTAAGTTAAAACCTACAAAGGAGACTTAAGAAAACTGGGGCATCCCGCTGACTGTAATCTCAAAACAAGAACAGCCAGGCAAAAATCAGGGATAACAAATCAAAAAGAGGTCACTACAAATCCTCAACAAACATGAAAGAAAAATGTTGCAAAAATGACTGCCTTCCGACAAACTTAACTTGTCTGAACCATCACTAAAATGTCATTCCAGATTCAATTGGAGTTCAAATGCACAATTAACTGAGCTTAGGATTGAAAAACATCACGAAGAATGGGTGGGTACAAATACACTTTGAGCATTTATCCTTTGTTTCTTAAACCGTGAACCAAACCACGTTACAACCCTTCAAACGTCCTAATTGAAGCATGGGTTAGTTCGAAAGCATACTGTTACAAAGCTATCCTGACTCCTGTAAGGATTTACTCAAAATCCAAAGTTGAATTACAAACTTCTTTACTTGCTAAAAACACATTTTTTAAAACTTCAAGACAAGCATAAACTTTGAATTACTTGAATATCACTGTTTGCATATGGCTATTTGTTTAAAAGCAGAGAAATTCACACAATGAATATCCAGTGAACGAAAGCTCTCTCAGTGAACCAAATCACTTCAAGAAGGATGACACTTCCATTGAAAAATCTCCTATCAACTGGGGGACATGACACGTCAATATCCAGCGCACCTGGGGCAGTCCAGTCAAGATTCCAAGAAATCTCTCAAAATTCAGAGTAACCAGGGGCAAGTCCCCATTCCCGTCACTTAGGGCATTGAAGGTCAGTCTCGACAAGGGGTTACATACAGCTAAACATTTCCAGGAAGTGCTACAAACACTCGCTGCTAGGGGCAGTGAAAAATCTCCTCAAAATCCTTCTCACAGGATGATTCCCCAGCCGAGACAACCTCAAGAGTCCTCGAAGACTCTCCCCAACGAAGTTGTCACCTCTCCTACTGACCGGCATCAGGGTGTATTTCCCCAACAAACTACAAAATCCCCGACATTTATCAAGGATTTATTTTCCCAGACAAAAATACATTCATAAACAATTCACATTTCATACCTCCTATTTACATACATGATAAGGGCATACGACACAATCTCATTTATTTTGAGAATATCATGACATCATGCATTTCATACATCATGACATTGCATATGACTAACTCTTTACCTTTTCAGGGAAAGACAAATCAATAAACACAGTTGACTACTTATATGACCTGGTAGTCCTCTCAAAAACTACGTCTAATGAAGGGTTGTTTCAGCAGTTTCCTCAGAAAGATGCCTTCACAAGACCTTATCTGGTTCAGTCAGATCGACGCTAAGATCTCCCTGATTCTTATTCCAGTTGAAGATATTCCAAGACTTTTGTATGGTTCAGTTAAATCGATTCTAAGATTTTTCTGATTCTTATCCAGTCAAAGTTAATCCAAGACTTTCTCTGGTTCAGTCAGATCGACGCTAAGATCTCCCTGATTCTTATTCCAGTTGAAGATATTCCAAGACTTTCGTCTGGTTCAGTTAAATCGATTCTAAGAT
Source organism: Vicia faba (assembly GCA_948472305.1). Classification (NCBI taxonomy): domain Eukaryota; kingdom Viridiplantae; phylum Streptophyta; class Magnoliopsida; order Fabales; family Fabaceae; genus Vicia; species Vicia faba. The sequence goes on along the minus strand of OX451736.1, from coordinate 1,227,226,708 downwards.
TTTTCTGATTCTTATCCAGTCAAAGTTAATCCAAGACCTTCTCTGGTTCAGTCAGATCGACGCTAAGATCTCCCTGATTCTTATTCCAGTTGAAGATATTCCAAGACTTTCGTCTGGTTCAGTTAAATCGATTCTAAGATTTTTCTGATTCTTATCCAGTCAAAGTTAATCTAAGACCTTCTCTGGTTCAGTCAGATTGACGCTAAGATCTCCCTGATTCTTATTCCAGTTGAAGATATTCCAAGACTTTCGCCTGGTTCAGTTAAATCAATTCTAAGATTTTTCTGATTCTTATCCAGTCAAAGTTAATCCAAGACCTTCTCTGGTTCAGTCAGATCGACGCTAAGATCTCCCTTATTCTTATTCCAGTTGAAGATATTCCAAGACTTTCGTCTGGTTCAGTTAAATCGATTCTAAGATTTTTCTAATTCTTATCCAGTCAAAGTTAATCCAAGACCTTCTCTGGTTTAGTCAGATCGACGCTAAGATCTCCGTGATTCTTATTCTAGTTGAAGTATCCCAAGACTTTCGTCTGGTTCAGTTAAATCGATTATAAGATTTTTCATATTCTTATCCAATCAAAGTTAATCCAAGACCTTCTCTGGTTCAGTCAGATCTACACTAAGATCCCTCTGATTTCCACTCCAATTGAAGACGCTGTGAAGCCTGGATCCGACCAGATAGCAACCGATTACTTCATCCTCAGCAACTATGAAGCCTGGATCCGACCATATAACAACTGATATCTAAGTTAGGGATTTATTTTCCTGGATGAAAACACACATTTCACACTCATACATCATATCATGTACATACCAATAAATTTAGCATGATACCACATCTGGTGAACATCATGCATTTTTCTAACCCCTTTTCTCACAGGTAAAACAACAAGTTTAGTATGAATCAACAAAAGATTTGTGCTAATACTTCTTCCAGCATTTACCTACATTCCTCAAAATGGCATCTATAAGCCCATTCACCATACATCTTCGAGTGTAAATTTCTGGGCACTCTAGTGTTCAATCATCTTTCACCTTCAAGTCACGAATGGCGGATCCACCAATCTAACTCTTCAGGTTCAAGAAGTTTGAACAGGGGCAGCTGTTGTACCCCAAAATTTTCCTTCTCATTTCTCAAGGAATCACCCTGGATCCCAGGTTTGCTTCCATCAAGTTTCCAAGCCTTGAACTGCAATTTTCCAAGAAAATCACTCATAAGGGCAAAATGGTCATTTGCATACTGAAAAGTCAAACTTTGAATTTTGGATCAAAATCAAGCTTCAAGAATCATATTTCATCAAGACACGTTAAAATATGAAGTTTTGTTTCATCAAAATCCAAAAAGTCAAAATTCTAAATACTTAGAATTTTTTCTAAGTGTTTAAGAAAATATGACAATTTCAGAACTTCTGACCAGGGTATCACCATAAGCACTCAACAGATTTTGGATATTCTCAAGACAGATTTTGGTCAGAACTTCTGGGAAAGCCATTCACAAGAGCTCAGTCAGAGTTTGCCAAATTAATTCAAAGAACGCTAAGAAGCGTGTTGCAAGCTTTCTAGAAAGTCTAAATGCTCCTTCAGAACATGCTGGAGCCAGAAGATAAGAGGATCAGAAGATGGGATGCCACGCTGAAGCAAAACTTCTGATCTAGAACTAAGCCTTGGTGTAGAGTTTCACGTTGCAGGATTTCTGGTTGTGATAAGTCTCATCATCATTTAATGCTCATTTAATGCTCACAACCACCTTCCGAGTCTTTATCCAAAGAATTTTCACCACGTGTACCTCTACTGTCTTGGGATAGCAACTTTACTACTAAGCCCATGCTTTGCTTTTTGCTTTTCCTTAATTCCTGCTGACAGCCACCATGCTTACTTCAAAGACAAGGCAGCACTTCAGCACATGAAGGCTATTTTCAAAGCTTTGGTCAGAACTTGACCAAATCCCCAAAACCTTGTTTATACAACTTGCTGCAGACCTATGACCAACAGCTGGCTCAGCCTACGCCTGCATCTCATGATTTCACCAAACTAGAATATGAAAACTGTGATGAAAAAGCAAAGGAACGGGATGCCAAAACAGGTTCAAATCCTATTTGCTTTTCCCCACAAACTCACAGCAAATTCATCTATAAATACTTGGCTTCATCACACGTTTAAGGGGCTGGCTTTTGAAGAGAGAGATTGGCCAAAAGAGAGAAAAGGAAGTTGTGAAACCTTCATAAAAATCTAGATTTCTCATACACAAAAATAAACCTTTGTTCTTCCCTTTGAACCAAATAACACAACCACTCTCCCGTCTCTCTTGCTGACTCAGAACATCCAGAGGCAGCCACTCAAAGCTCCAAGCACGCTCAAGGTAAGTCTTTCTGACTTTACTTTTTTTTTCATTCTGAACATCATTAGCATGTAAATATCATAGTATTAATGTTGTACATATCATTGCATGAACTGAAAAACTAAGGATTAGAACTTCTAGAATAATGTTAGACTCAGACTTAGGATTAGAACTTCTATGAACTGTTGTGCTGTTATTCTTCTTATTTGCTGTTTGCCAAAAATGAATGAGTTGTTGACGTGCTGATTAACATGAGAAAATAGTTGAAATGTAATATAGAACTTCTGATTTTCACATGTTGATAACACATAGAACTTTTATGATTTTTTTCTCACTCAATACAACACTAAACTTCTGATGACTCACTCACTGTTCTAACACAGCATATAACTTCTGAGTTCTCCTTACATATCAAATACACTGAATTACGGACATTCTCTCACTGTTTATTATAATACAGAACTTCTGACTTTTGGTTCACTGGCTGAACACCACCCAGAACCTCCATGTTTTCCCTCTAACGCTTTTGCAGGATCTCAGAGTGTACGTATCTAGAACTTCTGACCCCACTGACGTTTCCTGCTGAGTCATGTGTCGGGCTTCAGAACTTCTGATCCTTGTTTCTTTGTTTGCAGTAACACTCTGTTCCTACCTTGCATTTATTTTTCCTTTTCATCATTTTAATATTAACATAAAAAAACATAAAAACATTTTCCTTTCTTATATTGTACATATTCAATATGGTTGTAATAGTAACTTAGGACTTATTTTTACTTGCAATCCCCATTTGTACATATGTATCCCCATCCCCTAAATATTGTAATAGCGTAGAATTACATTTTCCGCGATTTACTGTTTTCCATATATTATAGAGTAACTAGGGTGTGTATGGAAAGAAAAATCAAACAAATAGACCACCACAAATCAAAGATAAATGCATGCAATCAAACACACTTGCACACATGCACCCTTAGGGTAATCTCACTTGTTGCCTTACAAAAATGGCCATGTTATGCATGTGGGATGTCTTAGCACAAACGAATCGAAAAAATACAAGATCATAGTCCCTCGATGATGCTATCAAATTTTCCTTTCAAAATGATCTTAGTCCCTAAAAGAAAAATGCTAAGTCATCTCACAACATTGCTATCATGGTCATACGATGACCCAAACGCCCGTCCCTTTACATCCAACAAGGGCTTCTTATCAATTCAATGGTAAGATAGAAACATCTGAAGGAGGAGTAAAATCACATCTATAACCTTTTGAGTAGGTAGGTTCGCTCCTAGTTACTCGCTTGCTCACAATAAAAATATTTTATACACCCACACTTTCATTAGGAAACATTTTCGAAACAAACACTTTGTATATATTCTTATAGAGACGAGAATCATTGCAAAGTTACATTTTCAAAATACTTTTAAAACACATCTCACAAACATGTCTTTGAACTATTTTCGAAACAAACACTTTGTATACGTTCTTATAGAGACGAGAACCATTACGAAGTTCCATTTTCAAAAATACTTTCAAAAACCACACAAAAGCCCAATTTTCAAACACAAAAGCAAGTGATCTAGCAAGTAACTAAGAGCCTATGGAAAACCATGGATGAAAAGGGTGCTAATACCTTCCATTTTCATAATCTACCCCCCGAACTCAAAAAAACATCTCTAAAGGTCTTTCCTGTGCTTTTTCACCTTTCCTTTTTGGATAAAAGAAAAGTCGGTGGCGACTCTTGCTAAACCGCAACATTTACGAATACAAACGCGAAACCCTCAAGTCAGTTCTCCCACCGTATCACACCTACGTACCATCTTCCGTGCAATAGGGTATCAAGGTACTCGTAGTTCACCTTTAAAAATTTTAAAACACAAGTGTGTTGGTTAATTTTAAGAGACGAGACATCATCGTCTTATCCGAGTGGAAGAACATACTTACTACCCATGATTATAAGAAAGGAGAATTTTTGTCATCTCAAAGTGGAGGATATAGCTTGTATTTTAAAATCAACAAAGCCTCGCTCAACGCTCAAGTGGAAAATATCTCACTTCACTACATATCGTAGAAGTATAGTAGCTCACATCACTACAAGGATTCACAAGAGTCTAATCTTTTGAGAAAATTTTAAAGTAAAAAGCCAAAGTGGAAAAATGAGATTGATTGACTTTTAGTCTTCTCACAAAAAAATGTCAAAGTATCATTAAGTTGGTTAAGGTTTGATTAAGAAAGTATTTTTTGAAAATGCATGGACCTAAGTCCAAGTTTATTGTGAAAGCGTTTCAAGTTTAGAAAACAAGAATAGTTTTGAAAAGGAGGAAGATTTTTTAAATTAAAGAAGATGGGAGGAGATGAAGGGACTATCCTAAAAAATAAGGTAAAAGCTATGGAAAAGAACTATCTTACCAATAAAAAGTCAATACTTGACACAATGAGTCAATATAGAATTCTCATCCTTTGGATTGAAACCAAACAAGCAAGGATATTAAACCTCTTAAGAACACCAACTTCAAATACATTAAGTCTTCACAAAAATTGGACAGAGTAACGACTGTATACAGATATATTCCCAATCACGGACAAATCATATACTCAGAATAACCTGCACACAAAGAAAATAAACAACCTAATGTCTCGGGGTAAACCCCAAGAACTCCAGACAAAATTGCAATAGAAGTTACAAGGTCTCAAGGTAGGTCAAGGTCTCCAATCCTAAGTCCAAGAAGTCCATAACTCCAAAATGCCAAGGATAGTAACCAAATAGTCCAAGTAACATTAATGATTTTTATGGTTCAAGTTGATTATTAGGTATCTTAAAAAATAAAACTCAAGTGAGTAAAACAAAATGACATAAAGATAAATACTCAAGCGAGCAAAATAAAAATTACGTAAAGATAAATACTCAAGTGAACAAATATGAAAATAGCATGAAATGAAAATGCTAAAATAAATGTGCTTAAAGCATAAAGTAAAAGCATAAAATAAAGTCAATTGTTAGAAATTAGAGGTTAGTTGAATGACCATCTTGAAACTTGTATTTGAAAACTCATTAGAAGATTGATAAAATCAAAGCCTCTCAACAACAAGTTTCATTTGCTTTTTGTCAAGTATATCATTCATTTCAAAATCTCAAGGCAACAATGAATGATCAACGATATTTAAATGATTCACTTAGTTCCAAAATTTATGAAGATTCATTAGAGGATTGATAAGACCAAAGCCTCCTAATAATGGAACTCAAGGTTATTGGATAAAAGGTTTCAAATTAAACATACTTGGGCTTGTAAACATAGGTTTGGGCCACGAATGATCATTTATCGAATCAGAACAAAATTAATGCTATGTTAAGCAATCGTAAGTGGACTTATATAGAAGTCACACTTATTTTGATATTGGTCAATAGTAATCTATGTACCATATGTTTAGAGAGATGATATGTAAATCATCCTCTAACAACATATAGTACAAGTAAGAAATTGATAAGATAAAGAGGGAGGAAAAATATTTGAGTTAAATATTTTAATCAAACTATCATTAAAATCATTCATCCATTTTGGTGGGGTTAAACTCAACACCAAAGGTCCAAGGATGTTAATTAAGTTCATGATCAAAAATCACATGGCAAGAATATATTCAAAAAATAAATTGTAATTAATAAACAAAATAAAAAAAGAAAATGATTTTTAAATTGTTTTTTAAAATGAAAATAAAAGGTAAAATAGTAAACCATGTTCAAAGTATCAAAGAAAAATTAAAAGACACCATAAGAAAGTCAGAAGTGATCTCAATTATTTTTATAAGTTTTTTGATAATTTTTTAAAACAGAAAAGTATTTTAAACTAATTAAAACCACTCAAATAAGTAAAAAAATATAAAAAATAGTAAAAGTTAAAATAAAATTCTAGAAAATTTCAGAAAGTCAGAGATCAAGAAAATGATTTTGATAAATTTTTTTAGAATTTTAAAATGCCAAGAAGTATTTTTAAAATAATTAAAATAAGGCAAACAATAAATAAATTATAAAAAATATCAAACATTAAAATTAAAATATGAAAAAAATATTCACAAAGTCAGAAATAATTCAAAGTATTTTTAAGAATTGTTTGAGTCAGAAATGAATTTTTTTATGAATTTTTGAAGTTTAAATCAATTAAAATATAAAATTAGAAAATAAAAATAAACCAAAAATATATAGACCATTGGATCAATGTCAAAACACGTTAGTAATAAAATCCAAGGGATCTGGCGCGTTGTGTATATCATGGTCATTAGTGAATAAACCACTGGATCAAATATTTAAAACATATTTGAAAAATGTATGGCAAATTCTCATTGGTTGAAGACGCCATCATGGTCGTCTTCAACCTCCAGCCAACCTCAAAACTAGGTTCTTTAAACTGTAAAATTAGAGGTTCAGACTAATTCCATTCTCTTCATCTTATCAAGACGAAGACAACTGTACCCTCGGGAAAAATTTATACAAGTTGTAGCTCAGTCGATTTGAAGAAAACCAGAAGAAAAAAGTTGAATAGAGATTTGAAAATTCATGATCAAAACTCACTTCTAGTTGAAAACAAATGATGTGACGAGTATCAGAGTGATGAGAGCTTTATTGTAGTAACAAATTTCAAAAGAATTGATGAAGGAATCTACCTATTGAAGTTCAAATTCAGAGCTCTGAAACTTGACTTGGCTAGCACGATTTAGGATGCTTTAGGGCTTGGTTCTTCTTCTGTTAGCTTCAGTGAAATTCAAGGATGAAGAATTAGCAAAGAAAATGGATTGAAGAAGGATGTAAAACCAAATTCGAAGTTGCAGAATTGTAAGTTATGGAGAGAGTTTGACAGGGTGATTTTGGATGTCTAAGCTTGAGATAATGAGTGAGATATAGCCCTCTATTTATAGGGAAGAAAATAGGATGCTCAAGCATGTAGAATGCTGAAGTTTGCAGGGAATTCGTGTGAAGTTCCAAGCATGAAAAGTGTGACTCGTATTTTACTCAAAACTCAACCAAAACTTGCATTTCAAGTTGCTAATCACTTATGGAAGATTTTTAAACATGATTAGAAGTAAAAATGTACAAAAATTTAGTGATTAGAAGTTGAATTGTGCATTTCAAATTCTGACTTGGAGGAAAAAGTCAATTTCAAGGTACCAACTTTGAATCAATGGTATTCACAACTCAAGGAGTGTTAGGGCATGATTCTTGAAGCAATTGAAAGATAAGGTCAGAAATTTTACAATGTGAAAAAAATGGGATCAATTGGATACTTGAGCTAGGATTTGTGATGGGTCAAAGTTGAGAAAAAGATGCTGACTTTTTGTACTCAGAAAAATTCTAAGTTTTTCTCAAAAAATGTCCTATAATATTTTGACTCCAAACAAGGCCTTCCTCCAAAATTGATCTTTGATCAATGATACTATCTTGAAGTTGACTTTCCAAAGAGAATTGTGAAACTTGAATCACTTAAAAATACCAATTATTGAAAAAGTTATGTTCTTGCAAAATTGGTGAAAATTCATGAGATGACCTATAATCTCTTGCATTCTTAGGGAATCTTCCATCCATTTTCAAGCTTTGCACATAAAATAAGAGTTGAAGTTCACATCCTTAAGATCATTGTGGAAAAATAATGGGCTCAAGGAGATAAAAGTTGACCAAGTTATGATCTTTTGAAGTCACATAAGAGAATTTGATGGAATATCTAGAGGACATGTAATCTTTCTCCATTATTAGGCATCTTCCACATAAAATTATCTTGAAAATTTTGAAGTGATTAGTTGCTAACTCTTTAAAGAGAAGCATGTATTTGGAATCACTCAAAAATACCAAAAGATGAGCAAGATATAGCCCTTAGAAGTTCAAAAGCCTAGCTCCTAGAGCACAAAAGTGACTTGGAAAACCCCTTCAATTTTGACAATCTTCCTTGCACAATAACTCCTGCCATGTGAATAGAAGTTGTTGTGGATTTAATAAGAACATATAGCAACAAAAAGAAACTCCAAATATTAAGAATTGATAGAGTTATTCACTTATAATTAAGAAATCAAGAATTTGTCCAATTAGGTCAAACTTCTTCAATCAACTCTTGCATCTTTTGATTTTCTTTGACAAATTAAGGCATGATAAATCATAGTAGACCTTGTCATGATATTACTTCAAAGTATCTTCAATGATGAAGCTTGAATCCTAATGAAACTTTGCTGAAGAAGGTATGGAAGTAAACTCATGAACCTATAAATCAAATTGATGAAATGTGTTGTGCCCTTACCTATAATATCATCAATTAGAGAAAACATTTATTGTATTTATTAGTTGAAAATTAATGAATAATAAACATAGATGATCACAATATATAAATCAAGGTGCTTGGTGATTCCTCATGAGCAAACCTAAAGATAGGGAGAAGAACCAAACCCTAGTGTAACCTTGTTGTGATTGAGTTGATATGAGATGATAGAGGAATCTTATGGGCAAAAATTGGAGTACAACACTCTTAAGCAATATACCTCTTTTATTTACCCGATTTCAGTTGTGGGGGATCAGACCGTAATCCGCCCTACCAAGTCCAGTACCAGAAACCCCTGAACCAACTAGAACCAAGTTTATTTCTGCAAGTTCTACATCTTTTTGGATTAAGCGACTGGTTGAGGGTCATTTAACTTAAAATTTGCATTCTTTATTTTCAGCTTTATTATTCAAAATCATGATTATTCACTTATATTCATCGACTTCCCTGCGTAAAATATGCTTAGGATGATGCTGACTTCTTAAATAAACTACTAAAAGACTATTTTGGAGATGGGAATTCAAGGTCATGGTTTAATGATTATGCAAATAGACCTCTATATTCAAGATGCTTACAATGTTAAGACGATACAGATCTTTTATGAATTTTCCCAAGTATTTACAACATATCCTTGGTTTGTCCAAAAGCCTAAAACTTCAAGGATTTATTCATTGTTCTTTATTTTGTTTTTCTCAAAAATTTTAAAAAAAAAATATGGTATGGCTCAAGAAACATGGAAAGTATAATAGACAATAGAAACTACGTATAAGTGACTCAACAACTCATGCAAGGGCTCTATAACAGACTGGAAAGAAAGAAAATAAATAGATAAACTAGAAAGCAATAAATCTAAATTAGACATCAAGTAAAGATCCTCTCCCAAACTTAAACCAAGCATTGTCCTTAATGTTTCGATATAAGGTGAAAAAGGAATAAAAGAACTTGGGTGAGCTAGTGTCTCCCTCTTGGGCTGTCACTCCTTCTCCTGTGCGTCTTGCTCCGTCTTCTAGAATTTTCTGCTAATGTCACATGCTCTAACCGTGTTGTTAATGTATCTTTTTACTCTCTCAGGAGGTAGATATGACCTAAAATGTCACCCTGGTTGCCTTGCAGAATGTTTATGGTGCCTAACATATTTTCTAGTAGAGTATACTGGTTCTGAGTGTGAGTAGCCTATGTAATCTGAGCAGCTATTATATGCTGATATGATCTTTGTGTCTCAACATGCGACTCTCTCATGAATGCCATAATTTATTTCTGCTTCTTGTATAGCGTGATGTAGTGCCCATCCTTAGGGACTTCTCCATCCTGAAGACCAGACTGAGTTGCATGTCCCGAGGTGGTACTTGCAACATGGTCAGCAAAATATGGTGCAGCGTGTGCAGGTGAAACAGGACATGAAATATTATCTTGAATATCATAGTCATCATAAAGTTCTTCTTCCATATTGGTTGGAACTGCTCTAGGTGGTCGACAAGTGTATGTTGGAGCATCAATGTCATATGTCTAGTTAGATCTTATTCTTACATCAGTGTGTGAAGGCCAAGGCAAAACAATACTTTTGACAATGTTGTTATTGAGCATAAGGTGGAACCTACCCTCTTGTCGGTTTCTACAGAACCACATGGATCTAGAACTATCAAGATCAAGAGAACGGGGTAGCAGAGGCTTTAAGTTACCAAGCTTGTCATCAAGGCCAATTGCCTGAGCCAAGGAGGTAATCCATCCTCCAAACAAAATAATACACCTAGTAGCTCTTATGTGTGCAATCATAAATGGTGCAAAGTTTATTGGATGACCATTAAAGGCCCTTTGCAGATAAAACATCTCTTTACCATTTGTTTTGTTACAGTTTTCTCGACCAAATAAAGTGTCTACCAACATTTGGCGAAAATAGCGAATGGTCGTATTGTGGATTGAGGAAGCAAGGTTCCCCTCAAAAGAGTCAATTGTAAGGCCTGTAATTTCATTCCATAACACAAAAGCCTCAGGTTCCCACTCTGCCTCTAGTGGAGCCTCACAGGGTATTCCTTCCCCACGGGGTAACTCTAACATGTCAGCAATTAGATCAGTGGAAAAATTGTATTACATGTTAAACATACGAATTGAACGATGCCTATAGTGCTAGCAGTATCAGGCCTAACTTTGTAAATTAAAGAACTTAGAAATTCATGGGTCAAACTTTCATAAGTGGAATCTTTTCGTTCAAATAGACTCTGTAAACCTAAGTTATCAATCATAAAATAGATATCATTGTAAATGCCTAATGTGTGTAGACAAGGGTCATAGAAATACCTTGTTGGTTGAACGAATCAGTTTGACAGTGACTCGAATCTTTCTCTCTGTCGTTCTCCAGCATGTCCATTTCGGTAAATAATTCCCATTCATGCCACCATTGTTGTGAAATTAAGGGTTTTTGTGAAATTGGGATTTTTGTCAAAAATCAAGGGTTTTATGAGATTTGAGTGAAATTAGGTAGCTTTATAATGGTGGAAGATTCGGGGATTAATGGAAGGTATAAGGTTGTTGTGGATTAATGAAATTGATGTAAGTGGGTTATTTAATTGTGGGTGTTTATGGTAGAGAAAAATGGGTGTTGGAAGGTAGAAGATGAAGAGAAACAAGGGACAAAGGGTTTGTCCCGAGCTGCTACTACTTTTTTCGAATATGTTGAGTCCATGGCGGGCGCCATAGGCATGATGGAGGTCGCCGTGCTTCTTGGTGCGTAAATCTGGGCTCAATTGGATAATGGGTCTGGTTTTGGTGGATTTTAGACTGCATACCCCTCTTCTTGCTTTTGTTAAGCCAATCATGATGAAATAAATAAGATAATTTAAAATTAGGTAAAAATTACTAAAGATAAAACTAAAAATCAATCAAAAAGTTTTGAAAATGTAAAATGAGTTTTTGCGGAAAAAAATAAATCTAGAAAATTAAACAAAATAGGAATGGTGAAATAAATCTAATAAAAGGCTAAGTAGAATGATAAGTAGGATCTCGCATATTGCATGGACGGGATGAACGAGCCTCTTCTAGCTAGTGTCAAAGACTGAGAATCTCTTAGTGAAGGAAATATGCCTCTTTTGTATGAGTGGCATCGTTTATCTCCACCTTATCTTTAAGACAAGTAATTTGCTCGCGAAGAGCAATAATCTCCTGGTGCATAATAGTGAGCTCACACTCTGCCATGTTTTCTAGTGGATTCAGAAGAAGAAAACACAATAGTCCAAACTAAGGGAGAGATAGGTGAAAGGTGATACTCAGGAGTAGGCCGATGGAGGTTTAAAAAGGTGTTTCATTTTGTTCTTCTAGATCATAAGCCCAGTTCTCCCTATTCCGGACATTGGTCATTTCTGGGTTTGGCAGGTAAAATAGGTGAAAAACTTTATTATTAATGAGTTTGTATTCATTTATCTTGAAGTACGTTATCCATATCAAACATTTTTCAAGGAAATGGTTCATATCCAAAAGTGTATGGCCACAATAAGGAATTAAGTGGGAGAGCTCGTTTTGTAACTGAAGGGCATAGGCTATACGAGTAACTATTCCTCCTACATGAATATGTCCTACTGAAGATCAGGCTATAACAACTAGGTTTTGAATGAGAAAGGTACCATATGCGACACAATCTTCTTTGGTGATGCAATATAGAATATATAACTCTTCTTCACCTACTGGCTCACAAGTCTCACTCCTACCAAATAATGTTTGTGCTAAGATCATCTAGAAGTATCTAAGTGATGGGTTATGGATTTGGTTAGAAAACTAGAGGGTTGGGTTGGGGTTTGCATCATTGGTGATATCTTTCCAAAAAATTTCTGAAGTATCATCTTGGTAGACATTCGTGGGAATATCTGAATGGGCAGTTGGACCAGTTTGAAATCCTAAAAGGTGTCAGAATGTTTGGTGGTTTAGCTCATACTCTCGACCAAATAATCTGAAGGAAATGCGGCCACGATTGAATCCAAGACCATGATAAGGATCGTAAACAAGTGAGCTGAGGAATTTGAGGGTAAATTTTCTATAGGTTTCATGTTTATACTCTAAAAACTCTTCCCAATAAATTTGGCTAATCATGCAGCTGATGCTTTTTTCAATTCTTAGGGTTGTCATGCAAGTGGTGTTGGGATACCTAGTGGGTAACATGAGTCTTTTAGATAGGACTGCATAGCGTTTCCTCTGGTTATCATCTCTGAACTGAATTTCCATGTCGTTAAAATTATGCATCTTGGAAATATAATTAGAATAAGCTATGTAGAATGTTGAACCCTGAAACATAGGAAATCAAACAGGTTAGTCTTGTTAGAAGATATAATTCACTTTTTTAAATAAAAAATGTAACAAAATAAAGAAAGAAAGAAAATATCACGGGTTGCCTCCCATGTAGCACTTCACTTAATATTGGTAGCTCGACTAAATAAAATTACTGAGATGCAAATGATTTTGTAGAAGAAAAGGTTTGTTTCCAATGCCATTTATCGATCCATATTTCATATCCTTCACCTTTTCTTTTCTTTCCACTATAAATTGGTCTATAACTTATATACGATAGAGATAATAATGGCTCTAATTTAGGCACTGTATACTTTGTTTTGGTGTTAATTCCTCCTCTAGGTTTATGATTCCTGGTTTTTTCTCTTTTAGTTGTAACTACACTTATTTTTGTCGGATAAATTGTCCTAGAATTTAGTGAAAAATGATTTCTAGTTGATTCTTTATTATAACTCCCTTTTATTAGTTCATTGATTCTCTTTGGTTTTTCTATTAGGTCAGTCTCATAGGTTGTTGTACCAATAGGCGTTTGTGCAAGTGACATTATTTTTGTCCCTAATTCCTTATTACTAAGTACTAATGATTCGATAATGGTGTTTAATTTCTTAGGGGTTTCATTAACATGAAGGACATGATTTCTAAATTCCTTATTATAGGTAGCTTGAGTTGTTACAAACCTTCGCATCATAGATTCTAGCCTAGAGATGGCTTATGAATTAACAAAGTTTTCTACTAATATTTCAAGGTTTTGGTTTATAAGAATATTGTGGAACCTTAAAATATCTAAATTGGTGATTGTATAGAGGATTTTGGTGATCCATGCCTTGATCTAAACAATGTGACAAATAGGTTACGATATTTTGACTTAATTGGTCCCTGACAACAGCGCCAAAAACTTGATCGGCTATTTATGTGAGTACAAAATCTAACTGCAAGTGCACAACCTATCGTGTAAGTATAAAATATATCTAATCACAGAGACCAATGGTCAAATATATCTTTACTAATTGTTACGGTGTTTATTCAAGACGGTTAATTAAGAGATGGTATTGGTATACGAAAACAATAAATAATGAATAATAAAAGTGTGATAAAATATAAGTGATAAATAAATTGGCAAACATTGTCGGAATGTGGATTTCATTAATCAACAATATGCTTATTTGTTTCTAAATAGGATTTCCAGTGGGCAATATTTTCTATTCGGAAAAGAATCAATTTAATGAGAATTGTCGCTCTATATCCTTTAATTTATACCCGTCATTGTCACTTATGGAAGGTGCTTTTCGCATTAAAGTAATAAACCTATTTTTAAGAAATTAAATTCCTTTATTTATTAAAAAGTGATTTTTGATTGGACATATTAATTTGAAAAGGGTTCTTGATACTAAACATACAAATGTGCGCGTTCGTAAACAACTTTAAAACCAACTTGCTAGAAACATTAAACTTTCCTAATTAATTAATAAAAGGGATTTCGCGGAATTTATTAATTAATAACTTAACAATTTAAATCATTTGTACCGGACGAATTTCGATCTTACCAGGTGTTTTCACTGCCTCACTTTCATAGAGAAAGATTAAATTAAGCTTTAGTATATAAAATTGTTTAAAAACCAAAACATCCCCAAAGGTAATTCGATAAAGGTAATAAAAATACATTTGGTTAAAGTCCTCATATTCGAATACCAAATAAATTAATTTGACATAATAACTAAAGACGTAATTAATTTGATAATTGAATAAAACATGGCAAGGGTAATCAAAAGTGTGAAAGTAGAAGAAGTAGATGGAGAACTTGAATTAAATAAAGAAATGAATGTAAATAAAGAAATATAATAAAAACCTGCTCCGAAGTGACTTTTATCTGGTACAGAGGAATACTTCGAACAAAAGTTGATAATCTTCAAAGTGATAAAGTGCAAAAATAAAACTTATACAAGGTTTCTCCAAACTAAGTACAAACACAATCGAACTATGCAATAACCCTTCAGTATGAAGATTTAAAGCTCATAAGATGGACAATATGTGGCTTAAGTGTTGCACTAAGCTTGGATACCTCAAATGATGGAAATAAGGACCTTTTTATAGGAAACCGAAAAATCTAAAATCACAAAACTGCCAACGAAATGTGGGCGAGATTTTTGGAGGGATTTTCGACACTTCGGGAGCAAGCCAAGCGCATTTGAAATCGTTCCATATTTTTGACCTATGGCGACCGCCACAGGCCATGGCGACTGCCATGCTTCCAGAATGGCCAAGACTTGGTCTTTTGACCTAGAGCACGTGGACCACCCATGGCCACCCTGTGGTGAACGCCATGGGGTCGCCATCAGTGTAGAAAAGATCCTTTTTCTTTGTTTCTCCCCCATTTCAATTCGTTTCTCCACTCGTGACCTATTTAGGACCAAAAAACCTGAAATGCAGACAAAACAAAGATAAAAGAGGAAAATGCAACATAAAACAATACTAAATCATGCACAAATTAAGCCAAATAAATGGTGTATTCTCATGTCATCACACATCCAAATCAACATCCTTGTCTCTGTTACACTTATTTTATTTTCATATTGATTCTTAAGCGCCTAACATTCTGTCTCGTACAACATCGCAGATCTTACTACAACTCGATAAAAATGTTCCTTTAGCTTAAACGACACTTTTGCGTCACATAAAACCCCTGAAGCCCTCCTTTATTTCACCCATTCAACTTGAATTAGATGGTTTACATTCCCTACT